>JAUBNY010001036.1:1681351-1698770 GCA_032275445.1 Crypturellus soui
CCCCTGGCGCCCGCCCCGCCGGCGGGAGGCGCGGCCGTTGGGGGCGGGGCGCGGCCGTTCAAACCGGCCAATGGGGGCGCGGCACGCCCCCCTGGCAGGGCCGGGGCGGGCCCGGCGCAGGCAGAAGCGGGGCCCAGACGTGGCCGTGCCGCGGTGGCTGCTCCGGGGACGGCCCCTTCCGCGGCCGGCATCGGCTGTGCCGCTCCTCTGTAGAAAGAACACGGCAACGTTCCTAGAAGTCGGTTCCTGACTGCATTCCGCAGCCAGGGGTGTGGTAACATACCTCGCTCAAGCAGTCCGTGCGGACGGAGTAACAATTAAACCCCTCTCGCAATATGGTCTTCAGTCCACCTGCCTCCTCCCTCCACAAGGAAACCAGGTCACGTCGCAGCACGCAGGGCGCAGGATTTAACTAACAGCCGGGGATGGAACATCCTTTCGCAGACTAATCAGCAAACGCCTTGAGCATCTGCCGCTGCGGCTCAGCCAGGCACGGCTTCTTGTGTTTGTGCTTGTGAGATGAAACAGTGTGAACAGCCGTGCTAAAGCAGGGAAAGCGTTGCTGCATCTGAACAGCTTCCAACCCTTCCTTTTGCTGGAATTACCACTTGTGCCACATGTTGTTTCTTCTAGCTCTAACAGTAATGATGGAAACACCTGAGGCCGTTGCTTATCAATCTGGTCTGCTCCTTGCGTGGGGGATATTGCTCTAAATCTGCTAAGTTTATTCTTCAGTATTTAGAAGCCTAGATTTTAAAAATGATTCTGTTGTTGCTTAGGAAGGAAGGGGTGTTGCAGGTCGCAAGAGCCCAGGGGCTGTGTCAGGTGGCAGCACATCAGTACACCTGCAGTGACACACACTCACACACACTCACACCCCCTCTCCGCTGTGCTGACCTTTCCTGAATTCACCCTAAAGCCATAACCAAGAATGAGGTTTAAGCAAAAGCCAGGGAAAGAAACAACCATTTTAGCTTCTCTCCACCACTTAACTTCTCTGCTATCTCTGAAATCTAATGATATCACCTATTGCTATGGGCTATTTCTTGGACAAAAATCCTAAAATTACTTATCAGGAAGGTGCCCAGAAAGCTAGTCCATGCTCCTTTCAACTTCTGTCCTCAGCTCTATTGGACAGCTAGTGCTAGTGCAGATGAGACATCTCTTTTAGCTCTTCATCTTTAATGCATTCTGCAAAGAAGAATGCATTCACTGCACTGGATGTAAACAGGCTAATCCCTATTTATATATATATATGTGTATATATATGTATATATATACACATACACACACACACATATGTAATATGATACTATTACATTTTTAAATAAACATTCCTTCCAATTTAAAATTTCACAATCAGCAGGGAGTCTGTTACATGGCATAACAGCTAAATCTTTTTCACTGTACATAAATCATGATGCTTTGCTTTTAATATTTCACAGACACCATATACAATCATTAATGACAACTTACATCTGTTAAAAACTTCTATTTCTTCCAAGGATTTTCCATGCTTGCTTGCTGCAGCACAAGGAACATGTAATTCTCTGAATTGTATTACACCTTTCTTCTTTCTCTGCAGCTTCCAGAGGATGACAACTCACTTCTAAAGCCAATCTGACATATTTTAAATGAAGTATAGCAAGACAGAAGAAAATGGTGCAGTGATATTTTGCCTGCCAGTAGTTGCCTTGTCTAGCTCAGGCAGTTAATGAGACATCACCATTTCGCAGCAGACTCCTGGTATGAGAGCTCAGGCTAGTGTTTTAGATTCTCATGCTTCCCCTCCCCATGCAGAAAACTCCAATTCACTGATCTTGCTTGCTTTTTTTCCCCCCGCCTGCGAAGCACTAAGTTGTAATTCAGAAAATAACGCATTTTTCAAAAGAAGAGGAATGATGAAGTACTTTCATTCTTAACAAGAATAAGCGTGAATTCATAATACACCCACAAAAAAAAATAGTAAGTCCATATGAAAGGTTCCGAGTAATCATACAGAGAGAAACACTTCAAAGAAGTCGAGAAAAAACAAGGCCTGGGTGAGGAGAAAAAAAAAATAAAAGGTGGCTGAACCAGAACATCTCATGTGAACAGATGACATAACAGTATGAAAACCTTAAGATGAGCCAGAAGTGGCAACATGCAGAAAGTGAAGTATGAGCAAGAGTCATGATATGGCTTCAAACTGGTCCAATGCAGTTTGCAAAATTCATCATTTTATGGAACAGGAAGTTAACATTTCCCGATTTATAGATACGGTTGCAACTGCAGATAAATGTTATCAATTTTGGATCTTGGCTGTGTATTTTATACCAGATTTATCTCAACTGATCCAAACAAAAGCTATTAACTCCATACAATAAAACAATTAAGTCATGCTGTTATGTTATGCTTATGCTTCACAAATGTAGGTAGAGGTTTCAACATTAAGTGGATGTCAACATTTTTAAGGATATATAGGTCTTTGGTACCTTTTTTCCCCCTTTCAGATTGTGCCAGCATTAAAAGAAATGCATAAATCACAAATGCCATGCTCTTTGTATACTCCAACTAATGCAAATATTTATGCATTATTCTGAAAGTTTAGTGTCACAGAAAACTAAAGTTCAACTTCACTTAAAACTCTTTTAAACACACAACACAGTTCTTACAATAAAAAACAATCTTTTAATTACAATCTTTGTAGTGCATATGTGGTTAATAGAAAAGTGCTGGCAAAATAAGTAGCTTGTTAAAGGGATACACATAAGATGTAGATAATGTATAATATTATATACTGCTTTAATCACACTCTAGTAGAACCTGAGAAAATAAGAATTTACCATTTTTGATACTAGTTAAATTGATAAATCCTTAGAATAAGTTCCACAGAAATGGTCTTTCCGTAAGAAAATACAAAAATCTGGGGTTACTTTCAACTTTTGTTCAAACCCATCTTAGTTCTTGTACTGATTAAACATCAAAGAGGTATACAGGCAGATAGATTAAAAATAAAAGGAATATAAAAACAATATTTGTACTTTTAACAAAATTACTTGATTTTTAGAATTCACAGATAAGGCAAATGAAATAGGTTTAAAATAAAATATTTTCATTTTTCATTCTAGATTTTTTACATCATTGACTTACTAACTTTATAATACTACAGGTTTTGCTCTTCATCTTCTGCCTCTAACGACAAAGCTAATATTTAAAACAGAACATGCAGTTTTATCAATTTTTAAAATTCCAATAGAGCATAAAAAATTAGTTAACTGTAAACACTACCTTGAAACTGTATTTGCATTTTTTTAAATGAAAGAGGAATTAGTTTTAATTTTACATATTATCTGAGCTTTTTCGTGTTGCTGATTGTGAAAATCGTTGAGCAATCTTGTATAATTTACAAATTGTTTCTCCATTTGAAGTTTGCCTCATGTACTGCTAAGAAAAAAAAACACAAATTAATCACAAACTAATACTTAGATGCTATATATAAACATTATCTCAAAGACATGCATGTGTATACAAGTACACACATAACACTTTTTCAAAGATCACTACCTGTTGTAGTATCTTCCTTCAGGACACTATTCAGTGCTAATGGATGCCTATTTTCAAAAATTGTCTTGTAGCATTTTAGAGATATAAAACATTATTCACAGAAAAAAAAAAAGGTTTGAATTACCCTACAGTTATTTAAAGGACAGAATATTAATATTTCTAGATATTGAGAAATTTGTGGCAGCAGAGCATGTGCTTCATTTTTGAAATTTATGTACTTTAGAGGAAAAAAAAACTGTTCTATTAGATTAACAACATGATCACTGCTATCAAGCAGATAAAAAAGAATATTTTGATTATTTCACAGCACCTGTGTTTTAAAAATGTGAAGACTAACTAGGATATATTCATCAATAAAGATAGTATCACTCCTAATTGAAGTTAGGAAAGTTATATAAAAACCATGAACAGCAGCCCCTAGAATGAAGCGGTGAATTAGCAGCTCCAGCAGACAGCATATGGCCCTGTCTTGCATGCAGTTTGTCTCCACTGAAGAATTGGCCAGTTTTATTTATTACTGATACTGACACCATGTTTTTTTTTGGAAAAATATTCTGTGAAAATTAAGTGCAGAGTCTTATGACTGCAACTCAAGTCCTCCATTATTAAAACAGAGCCTGAAAGACAAATTAAAGCCAAATGAAAAAAGTAATGTATATGAGTATTTGTATGCTAAATACCTAGAATCAGTGTTATTTATTTCCCTTAACAGATGTCCTTGATTTGAACTGAAAAACTGACAAAGGTCATGTCCAATTAAGTGTGCTTATAACAGATCCAGGTTCTAGTTTGTATATAAAGATTTAGCAGATATTTCAATACTAGATAGCTCAGTACATAACAAAACCCAGAAGTTCTTCACAGATTGCTCTCCTCTTTCTACGCAAGTAATTTTTTTTTCTTAGCGTTTGTAAAGTCACTTCTTGTGCTACTCAGCAAGTAGGAATAGACAAGGGCCTTCAACTAGAGTAGAAGAGTTGCAAGAATTAATCCTACTAAAACATCCCCTAGTTACTAAAACTCTTCAGCAATGCCAAGCAGTTGCTACTCTGTGAAGCACCCAGATACCTCACTGAAGCTCTGTATCTGCTGTCTCCTTAAAAGTCAAAGGTGATCTCTGAGGAAAACAGCTATTTATGTCCAGCAAGCATGAAGAGTGTTTTGATAAAAACTGGCTTAATAGATGACTGCTTGAAAGTCACAAGCTCCCTCAATCCAATAAATTAATTCAGGATATTTAAGATCCATACACAGAGTCTTTCCATAGGGAAGGTTGCAGGTCCTTCTTAAAAGAGAAAGTTATTTTATCCACTACTTCATCTACACACAAATTGTTGTTATTACAGCTACTTTAGAAGCTGTTCCTGATGTGAAAGGGAAAGAGCAAGCAACAGCATCTGATCACCCAAAGGAATCTTGTGTAGCCAAGTGGAAGAAATACTTAGGACTAGAGTTCAAACATGCACATTAATGTCGAGAAATTGGGATCATACTTAAAAGCTGGTGCACGAAGCCAAGGGATCATTTAAGTAAGTTCCCATGGCATTCTGCACAAAGCATGTGTGGAGACCTCATCTTCTGAACCTCAGCAATAAATGTATTGGAGTGATTCTAGTTATTTTCTTAAAATAAAAATCAAGTCTTCATCATTACAAAAATGAAGTCTTACATGCTCAAACAATATCAAACTTAAATAGCTTATTTATGATTAAAACAAACAGAGGATCCAAATTGGAAAAACACGGCAATGTCATTAAGCTGGTAAATGCTGGAAAAAAAAGTTTTACACATTCATGTGATTATCCACTAGTGTATAGGCAGGCCAGGGTATATTTATTTAATCTACAGAAAGAAATAAAACCTTAGCGTCTGGCTGAGGAATGTTTCCAATTGCTCATGCTATTACAGAAATAGAATTAAATACAAAACCAGTCAACTAAATATAGTCACACTACTTAAATACTGTGACTTGTACTGAAATTATAAAAGGAACACTGCATGAGAGCTCCCTCTCTAGACACAAACGCACAGCAATACATATTTAGGGAAGACAGAAACATGAAATGAGATTCCACAAATACTATGTACATGTATACTTAGGTATGCATTTCAGAAAGTATTAAAAAAAATGCTGGCATTAGGAATATATTCAAGATTAGGAATATATTCAAGATTATGTTTTAAATCAAAATTTAAAAGTAAAGGTAGGCATTGCAGTAATTTGTGCTCTCAGAAACGCTTTATAAAATATTTCTAGAATTTTAGATATACTCTATGATCACAGATTTTTTACACCTAATTCTACTTTTATCTGTCCAAATGATACCTACGAGAACTGGGTCACAAAATAATTACCGTTTTCTTGCAGGAAACAACACACTCGAATATTTTAAGAAACAATACATGGAAGAATCAAAACAAGCCTGGTTCTACCCCTCTGCCCCCAACTTACACACTTTTCCTTCTTTTTCCAACTTCTTCAGATGGACTATGAGATTCTTTTCTGCTGCTTTATGTAAATTCTCAGGAATTTCCTAGTGGAAACATAAATATATGTTTTGTATTTGTTTAAATGTCTCCAAATTCTTGTCATACAGAATGCATGACTTGTTAACATGCCAATTTAGAAGAGAACCTGTATTCAGTACACAGTTAAACAGCAAGAAAAAAAAAAACTTAAATGAGTAAATCTGAGTTTACACCAGCTAAACTCGTAGCCTAATAATACCCTTTTGGTTACTGTGTTTATTTTTCGCCTATGCAAACTTCGGCCAACACTAAGGCTGCTCTTCTGAACTTGATCTGTATTGAGCTGTCCATGTAGCTAAGTGTGTCTTTTTTTTCCCCAAAAAGATTAAGATTAAACGTCTTAATGATCAATTCAAAACTGCATTTCTGCATGCATACCTGTTACTTCTATTCCATGATAATATTTGCAAGGCGTTAAATAGTTTTAACAGTTAATATCTATACATACACAAAGAAAAAAAAATGCTTCAAGTGAAATTTATAGAAAAACGTTCTCACATAATCGATAGCATTTCTCAAAATTCCCTTCTGGGACTTAGGAAAGACTATCTTCCTAAAATTCCAAATAATGCATAGGTCTGTCAGAAAGTTACCTAAAATGGCTTAGTTGTGAATCTTTTAAAAATCTTTAAAAAGAATACCATCACACTTTTTAGCACCCCTTTTTCACAGAGAAATCAGCTCAGAGAAAAATCTTATCAAATACTGACAGGAGAAGCTGTTGCGCTTTTGTAGTAAATGTACATATGAAAATTTGATTTCTATAATGTGTACAAATTGGAGAGGTTGTGTGAAGATGGATGAAATGGCAAAATAGTATTCTTACACACATCAACTACCCAACTTCTGAATGCAATATCCAGCTCATGTCAAATGGCAAGGCACCTGCACCCTTTTGAAGGCTGATAAATCTGGATCTAGATGTTCTAGCCAGTCCTTCTAAGCAACTCCAAACCCCCTCTAACATACTTTTTGTTAAAATAGAGAACGAAAAAAAAAAGCAGTCACCTCATATTTTCCGCTCTGTCTGAAACAACTACAACCTAATTTTTGTTTGGTCTTTGAAATGAAGGTTTGTACCGTTTAGGTAGTGAAGCAGGAAGTTAGTAATAATCATCTGGTCTCTAACCCAATAAAGTGCTTAAGTAATATTATTTAAATGCAGAATCACGTGTCTTGAACATGCAGAAATACTTTTTAAAAAAGCCATTGTGGTCAACATTGAAGCCTTCACTCCAAAACCTAGGCTATTATGTACAGTTTTGTGACCATAACCTCATTTTTTTTTTAGTTGGATCCAAAAACTTATCAGGAATCACCTGGTATACTATCTTTACAAGCTCCGAGGAGGTATATGATTTTCCAGCATTCTTCTGCAAAACGCTTAGAATTTGCTGTTCACGTGCATTTCGGTGAGTAATGTATCCTTGGATCCTAGTGTTTGCATCACGTACCACTGGTCCATGACCTAAATTGAAACCCATATACAGGCTATATTATTTAAAAGCAGAATTAAGCGTGCTGTGAGATAACTGACTCTTTCTGACATCAGCTCTGGTTGACGTACAGGTCTTATGGAAGGAGCAGTCTGTGTGCATACTGCCCTGACAAGAGTATGCTTGATATTATATTGTATATATTCTGTGTATGTGTTTTTTAAATAGAAATAGACAAAAAAAAATTAGAATGTCTCCATCATAGTAAGGAATTGGTAAGGATGAAAATGGAAAGGGAGAGAAAGAAAATAGATCTAAGAAGTATGAATAAGGAAAGTAATGCTTCTGATGGAATAAAGAAAGGAAGGAAAGACTACTTTAATCTGCTTTGAAATAAAAAAGGATAAAAAGAGTTCATTACTTAAAAGGGTTTGAAAGATAAGGTTCAGGTAATTTTATTGCCTCTGTCTGTCTTTCTCACCCTGGGATATTGATGCTGGCAATTTAAATCAATACTGGGCTGTGGACAGTCATGGCTGAGGTAAAGACTTGTGCTCTAGGCTACTCTCCCTGTTGTGGGGGTAAATAACTATCACAGAGAGAAATGAGAGAAGTAGTGTGTTTAACCAGGGGAGTTAAATCTTCCAGGACTTGCTCATACTGCTCCCCAAGTACATATTTTCATTTGCATCCTTATCAATAGAAGAAAAAAAAAAAACAGCGAACCAATCTCGACACACAGAAGCAGGAATGAACAACATACAAGAAAGGTTTTACATGGGTCATTTTAAGTCAAATACACTCACTCCCTGCTTTCCTCCTGCCAGATTTATCAAGCCAGATCAGCAATGTTACATACTGAAAGGTCTTTGACTCTAATTAGAGAAAGGCTTGGTTGCTATTCCTATTGATAAAGAATTGAGCTTTGTGGAAAGTTAAATACTGCCCCACCTCCCCATGGGCACATTTTCTACTTGTAATTTTGGGTTGTTAACTAAGTGGATTTTAAGACTTTAGCTTAAAGCTTATCTTGCCTGAGGATAGCAGGCAAGAACAGCTTGACTGCTATCCTCAGGGAGAGGATATAGAAGAACAACAACTATTTCAAGCTTTGAATATTTGTGAAATAAAAAGTATCCAAGAAACTTCAGCAAATGTAAAAACCATTGATGCATGTCTCGAATTATATACTAACTTCAGGTGATTTAGGAATTAAAATATACATACTTAGGCTTATCTAATGCATACAGTGTTCTAAGTAAATGATAGGCAATATGTCTAAACTATGCTACCATATGCACGTATTTAATAATTTAAAGTATGTATTAATTTCAAAAATATTTAATCTGAAGATCTATTTCCTTGCATAATAATTTAGTGATATAATTCTAGTAAATACATTACTGTTTATACAGACACAGCTTAGATTTCTAAAGATAGTATTAGGACATGCAGAGCATAAATTATAATGGTAACTGTCCATTCTTTTGCATTCTCTGATGATAGAAATCATGAGAGAGCATTCAAATTAAGGTCTACAGAAACAAGTTCCCGCACTTGTGGATTTTTTTAATTTACTAAAGCAGACTACAAAGGCAATGCAAGTATCTGGAATGGAACCCCCAGTTTGCAAGTTTAAAGAAATTCCATATCCACTGTACCACTGTGGCCAAGCTTTAAAATGATGCCAAAAAGCTTGGAACCACATTTAGATGTGGATCTGCACCATCCATCATTTTTCATTATTTTTCTCAGGATACGAAATACAGCTATCCTTCCAATACTGATTTAGACTTTTGGTCAGACAGCTTTGTACTATTTGTGGCCTCTGTATGGCCTAGATAATCACAGCCAGTATTTATTCTTATCACACCCTGTAATATCAATTCTCTTACTCTACAGGTGTGCAATTAAAGCACAAAAAAGGATAAAACTCAAAAATAATTGGCTCAAAATCTTGCACGGACAGCACTATTTTTTTCCACTTTATCAAATAACACTATATTATAGGTTTGGGAACCCTCTGCTGGCTAAAACACCCTTTTTCTATCCTCAAGGATTTTTAATCAAGTATTAGATGCACATGGGCTGAAGTGCCTGTTCTGGGTGCAAAGCCCCTTCTACATTAAAAACAAAACCAAACCAAACAGAAACAAAAAAAAAACCAACAGAAAAACAAACAAACAGGAAGGAGATTTGGCTAAATTTAGCTACTTACTCTTAGCAAGCAGTCAAGTGCTCTCCTCTCCTAGTTTAAGTGCTGACGCACAGGCAGGGAAGAGAGAAGCAGTACAAGAATTGTGGGAACTTGTATGGAAACCTTATACTAAGGTCAGTGAACCCACGTTACACAGGATGCACAGGTAAAACAAAGTTCTTACACCTCTGGTCTTACCTCTTAGTTACCACTTTACTGTAATAGCTACCAATACTAAAAATAATTATTTTGACTGAGCAATAGTGATAACATTAATTAGTTCTCAATCAGCTCAATACATTGCTAGTCGTCACCGAAATCATAGACTATCCTATTGCCTTCTTAACTCCACGTGCAGCATGAACATATTTACAGCAGTGCAGTAAACAGTTACTGGTAAGTAGGACAAACATTCAGCCTTAGTGAGTGTGTAATCTAGATAAATAATAATTAAGGGAGACCTAAATATAGCAAATAAAACCAATGTATCTAGTAGAATTTAGCATATAGGTTTTTTTTAGGAAGGCAGAAATTTAATTAGAGGAACAGATTTTGTTTTGTAGGTATTTAAGAAAGAAAAAGAACATTTGATTGAGCAGTAGATTGAGTTTTAAGAGCCTAAAATACTCTTAATTTTACCAGTAGTTAGCAATCATCACTGAATCACTATTTCTGCATTCACCACCCACAAAATACATATAATGACACTTTCCTTTAAGATCTATGCATAAAAACACTATTTAAGACCACTTACTTCAGAAGAAGCATATTTTAAGAATAAAGACAAAAGGGATTTGCTTATGTAGGCTAAACAGAGAAGGCAATGGAAGACAAAAATAAGAAGGTAGATACAATCACTCAAAATGGTTAGTGTGAAAAAAAATGAAACAGGAAGGTGAGGAACAGTCCTGAAACACAGTTCTGAAAAAGAAAACAAGGAGCTTAAACCTTCATTACACAGTCAATTCTCAACACAACATACACATGGCTTTTATCAAAATTAGATGCATTCTCAAGATTTGGTGAAGATAGAGGGGAAAGAAAAAGAAAAGTCGCTGAATGAATCAGCAAATTATTATTAGAACAGCACATCTGACCTCTTGGCTCTTGCTCAAATTTAAGCTATGTCATTAACTACGATAAACTGCAAACTCATCTCAGAAGGCTGTAGAACTGTATGATAGTATCTGTGATGTAAAGGATATGAGTCTCTCTCCAAAAACTTTACTATGTTACCCACACAGGCAGCGTACACAGATGCAAAGAAGCAAAAGGGCATAGACAGAGTAATATAAGAAAAACAAACTTGCTCAATGCTTTCTATAATAGTCTCTATCAATGAGAAATTTAAAGGTTTTATGGTCCTGCAGCCTCTATGCCATAAAGTTATCTTAACAACATTACATTGTACACATATTAAGTAATAAAGTTGAGTTGTTATATTAGTAATAATGCTTGAGAACTCTTACTGTAATCCAATCCTTAAAGGAGATAACTAAAAATTATATAGTGCATTTAATCACACAAAATTAAATTACTAACCTGGATATATTAAGTCTGGTTTCATTTGTAATAACCTTTGCAAAGTTTTCATGTACTCAAAAAGGTCTTCAATTACTGTTGTTCCTTCTCCTAAAATACAGTCACCAGAAAATAAAGCATTTTCTTCTTCTAGATGTAAAGACATATGATCATCAGTGTGCCCAGGTGTATATAGAACTCTGTTTAAAGACCAAAAAAAGGCATACATTTTTCATATAGGAGGCATATATGCATCATTTGCTAAAGCTAGAAACAAATAATAATACATCCTTACATTTATATTAGAGTACACAAAAAATAGCAAAGTATTGAAGAATCGAAAATGACAAGATTCCATTTTGTCTAACACCAGTCCATTTTCCAACCCCACGTAGAGAACCACGCAGATCATTGCCATACTTTTATTTTCACAGCACATCATAACAACATCTGTATATTCTTCAAGAGACTATTAGGAAAGCTGACTAGTCATGTAGAATTGTGGTACAGAGGGCTTTACTCTGAAGGTTTAGAAAGGAAAATCTGAAGTTTTAGAAAAGGAAAATTGACACATTATTTGCAGATTGGAAAATGTTAATGACATATGTTTCCACTTAACAGAACAAAGAGGTTATTGCTGATCCTTTTAGAAACTTGCTATATACTTCTATAGCCAACCCAGAAAGAATTCTCTTTCCTGAATTTTATTTTTGACCAAAAAAACCCACGACACAGTGGAATGAAGCTGTCAGATACAATGTAGAATGAGGATCTTTTAGCTGTTCTATATGTAGGTCACTAAATATCTTAAAGGTAAGAGTGAATACAAACGCATCAGAGGGCAGCAAAGGGGGAAGGCAGTTGGTATGCACAAAGTAACTTGAGCTACTAGGAAGTTGCCTGCAGTGTCCTTTCACTGACGTTTCTAAAAGGCAGAAGGCTTCAAACTGAAACTGGTTCCAATTGAAATGATGCAACTCAGAGCAGCATCACTGCTGCAGTTCACCAGAACCTTCTCGTTCCCTGCAGGAGTGGTGAGCAAGAGGCTACGGAGCTACTGCCAAACGTGGTGCACAGGCCAACTGCAAACAGCTCTGAGGCAAGCAGGGCTGGGAGCCTCAAAACACGGCAGCACCTCAAGCCAGGGCTCCTAGCTCTGCCTGAGCAGCAGAATGCAGGAGAGCCCTCGCCTGCAGAGACAAGGTAAAATCAGGCTGACGCAGTGTCCTGCTTTGGTTGGAACGATATATTCCGGTTCCTGATGAAAGTCAACCAGGAAGCTTGATGACCAACATGGACCAAAACTACAAGCTGGCACACCTCCTTGAAAAATTGAAGGTAGCTAATTAAAAATGTAATGTAGATAATGCTATTGTTCCAGAATCAGTGGGGAATCTAAGAGTACCCTTAAAATACTGTCTGAATCAAGCTATCCATGCTTTTAGTGAAACAAAGTTTAGCTGCATAACCACAAAATATGCTACTCCTGTCTTACTTGGCCTCTTATTTTGTCCAGACACAGCCCACTCACAACAGTGATACAGGTTCAATCTCCCCTGGACCTCTCCATGTATTTTTTAAAACATATAAAATAAAATCATTTTTAACAGTGATATCCTGTATTATTTATAGGTTTTCTTCCAGTCAGACAGCTACAACTGGGATATACTTCACATCTAACAGAGAAAAACACAAGATTAGTCCTAAGTAATGAGGACAGCAGACAGGTCCTGCCTTTTTGATGCAACAATTGTGCAAAGAGGATGGTCAATTTTTTTCTTTTTGTGTGGCTTTTGGTTTCAGATTTATACATGCCAACAAGACAATCATTAGGCTCTGGGGAAAATAAAAGTCCTCTTAAACTCACACTTTGCAAGAACCTGACAGCCAAAAGGATTAAAATTGAACAAAGTTATCTCCCCTTGGTATATATTTTTATACCAAAGAGAAAGGCATGCTAAATTGTCCCTATGGAGTATTTTAAATTCCTCATTAAAAAGTAATTACTCATCTAAAGCAATGATAATGTGTGTAAAACAGTATTCCTGAAAGGGAAAATGAAAATCCCTTGATAGAGGGATTTATCAAGGTAAGTGTTCCTAACTTCTTTGGAGAGAAAGAAAAGGAACAATAAATAAATCCCTCTTGCATCAAGATAGGAAGTCTATCTGGGTCGGTAAGTACTGGCAGGACCAGATGCATGGATTGCTGATCACTAAAAAATCAAGATACACAGAAACACCAGAATTCTGAGGGGAAAAATCTGCAGAGATTGACATTTACCTGAGTGTGGCTCCCTCTGTCTGTAAGACATCTCCATCTTTAAGATATGAATACTTATGTTCACCTTCTCCTATGACTTCTTCACGATGGGGGACACGGGGAAGTTTACTGATGCGATATTCAGAGTCTAAGAAAGAAAAGAAAGAACAGAGGTTCACATTTTAAATATGCCACCAACAAAGCTGCTTCCACAGCAAGAATACTTTTTGTAAGAGTATAGTTAATCATTACATTACATAAATGCAAATTTAAAAATAAGGAATTTTGTTTATATGGAGATTCCAAAAGAATAATCCAGCTGCTACATATTATCCCCCAGTGAGAGCTGTTTCATGTCAGAAGTCTAAGACATTGTCAGCAATATCTGAAATCTGTGGCCTACCACTTGGGATGGTTTTGCAGATAGCAGGTATTCCACCAGTATGATCAGGATGCCAGTGAGTCACTAAAATTTCTTGAATTGAGATGCTGAATTCCGACAGTGCTTGTTTTAAACAGCCAATATATTCGGGAATAGCTGGCTCCCCAGTATCAATAAGGATCCTTCTACACATAGACAAAAAAGGAGAAAGAAAAAAGAATAATTATTTACATGAGAATTAAAGCATGTTTAAATCCCACCCCCAAACACTGCATTCAAACATGTAATAGTACTGGGTGTTGCTATTATTTACTGCTATGTGAGACTTAATCATTAGAAAAAACAAATGCCATATAAAGAATAGTTTTCACACATATTTAATATTCAGTCTGCAAATTATTCCAATGGTAGATTAGTTCTATAATACACAGAGAACGGTCTTGACCTTAGTACCTTTTTAAATTAAAGGCAATATCACTCAAATATTGCTTTTCATCACAGATGAAAAGCTGCAGACAACCACCCTGCTTTCACTCATCGCAGGAAGACCCAAGCCCCTGTGTCGGTGTTTTGCTACTTTGGACTAGTTTGATGCGACTCAAACCCAGGGACTTTGTACTGGATCAGCAGGCTACTGCAGATCCTTGGGTCACTCCACAAGGAATCAAAGGGGGGCCTGGGGTATTTTCTTCTACTTAACAGATTTATAAATTAGTAAGAGTAGTCCTTAATAGGAAACTTGCTACACTTGAGATAAGATATATCTAACATCTCTTTCCCTCTGTGATATTCACTCTTATGGAAGGACAGTTAACAAAGTGGCCAACACACAAATCCACCAATTTCCAAACAGTGTCCTTTACAGCTCTTTTATAATTGACTACAGGTATACTTCCAAAAACCATGTAGACAGAGCAAACCTCAAAATATTTTTTTTTCCTTGATAATAGCAAACTTCCTTGATACTTTGACAGGGACAACTACATTTGCACTACATCCATCTCTTCCCTTCCCCTATTTAATCCTTATTTATTATTATTATGGTCCTAATAGTTAGCAGTTTTCTTTGAGCCCTGCACACTAGACTCTGCAAGTAGGGACAAATGTAACAGGGCCCTCTGAAGGGAGGGGAAAAAAAAAGAAGAAAGAAGAAGAAAAGCAAAGGGAGGGAGGAAAGGCAGAAGAGCTGGCTCTGCCAAGCAGCTCGGAGAGCCGAAGGGAGGGCACTGAGCGAGGCCTCGGGTGAGCGTCACAGCACAACACGGGCCGGCTGAGCAGCCGCGGGACACGACACTTTTCCGGAGCCGCCTCAGGTGCCTGCCTCAGGAAAAACGTAATTAATAAATACATAAAGCGACTTCTTTCCTCCTCGCTCCCACTCAAGATGGCGGGGGAGGAGCGCTGCTGCGAAGGAGCCCGGCATGCCCGCCGGTGCCGAGGAGGGTGCCGAGGAGGGACCGTTACCTCGGCCCGGTGCCCACCAGGTAGGTGTTGGTGCCCTGCAGCGTCATGGGGCCCGGGTTGCAGCCCAGCACGCGCACCACGCGCGACGACAGCCGCTCCATGCGCGGCAGCAGCGACGCCATCTTCGCCCGCCCGCGCCGCCGCACTCACCGCGCGCCCGCCCGCCCTCAAGGCGGAAGCAACGGCCGCCCTGCGCCGGCGTCTGCGCCTGCGCCCGCCCCGCGGCGCCAACGGCCCCGCCCGCGGCCGGGCGGGCGGCGCAGCTTGGGCTCCTAAGTACTGACTGAGCAGAGTGGCGGCTCTTATGCGCGAGCCTGAGCCGTTTCTAGGATTTATGTGGGCTTCCCACTGCCCCAGGATGGGGCATATCCCCTCTTCCTCTTTCCCCTGGGACGTGAGAGGCTTCTTAAGGGTCTGTTGGGTGCGAGCGGCTCGGCAAGGCGTGGAGCTGAAAAGCAGAATTACGTGGCTTCAACGGAACTTAATAAAGCTTCGAAAATTAAAGCCTGTGGTGTGATTGAACCCTGATGTGGGCGAGTAATGCCGATGCCTGCCAGGGATGAGCTGTTCAACACTGCAGTGTGCTAACGAAGGTCGTCTTTGCAGCCCGGGCAAGTCAGTTGGACACGTGCTTCCCCTTGGCCCTCCCACCCTAGGCAGCCCAGGCTCCCACAGACCCGCGCTGCAGGTGTCCACGTGTCCACGCGCTGTGCAAGGTCCGTCCTGTCCTTCGGGGGCAGAGAGCAGCCGGTGCCTTCCAGCGCGCAGCGGGTCGAAGAGCAGGGCCAGCACCTGACGCGCACAGGGACCCACGGCTTTGCCTCTGGGCTGCTTGATCCCTGCTGGTTTACCCGTGCGAGCACCAGGGAAAGCGCAAACCCTGCAGCTTCGCAAGCGGCATCCACTGCCCTGCAGTCACCGCTTCAGCCAAGCGGTTTGCTCTGTGCTAGATGGGAGACAGCAATACCAAAATCTGTTTCTGGGCATAAGCAAAACACAGAAAAAAACACAGTCAGAAATTAGACTGTAGTACAGACATGGTCCATGCCTACGTTTAGGCCTTCGAGTCGATTTATTTGTCTGAACTATTATTTATGCCAAAACATTACATTTATTTCCAAACTTGTCAAAGCAGGAGCTACAGATAAACAGAAAAGGATATTTCAGATCAAAGGAAATAAGCTTTTTGTTCAGATCTATGCTGCCAGAGTAAGCAGCTTGCAGTATTCCAGTATATTTCTGTATCTTCCCATATTTTCTCCTACCATTTTTTTCAAGAAACTGTGAATAGGCTTGGAATTACTCAAAAAGGTGGTACCCTACCCTGCTATACTGGGTTTTGTAGTGCACATGTAGATGTACCAGCCTATTTGGTGGTACATTCGACCCACTTTCAGTCCCTAGGCAAAATTTAGCTGCTGTGCAGTTAAAAAAAAAAAGAAAATAAAAAGTATCTGCCTATATAAAGACCAGTTGTGTATTTCAGAGGTTTACGTTTTTATGATTATTCTGTAATTTTAGAGAAGATTTCTAAAATCTCTCATGATTTGCCCAAAGACTTAAATGCCATTAATAACTCTAAAGTATTTTTAAAAGCTCAAGATTTAAATTGCCAGTTGTTTTTAACATGACAGGTGTGTTTTTATCCAAATTAAGATTTGGGGGCAGAATTATAGCTTTGTTTTTCAGAGATTAATTATTGCTGCCATTACTGTGTATCACTTTCTGGTATTAGGTAGGAGTTGTGAATGCTTTTTGTCTGTAGGTGGTAGCAGTGGGTGCCTTTGGAGAACTAGTTGTCAGTTCTTTCACTAACGTACTCATCTTCATTTCCTGCATAAAACCATCAGTTTAAAAAGTTTTTTTTTTTCTTTTAAGACAGAAAAATTAATAGGCATAATTGCTGAGGGGAAATGCCTTTCTACGGTGCCTGAGGGGAAATGCTGAGGGGAAATGCCTTTCTACGGTGCACTCGGCAAAGAGCTCTCACCAGGAAGAGTGTGGTGACACAGACTGAACTGCCACAGAAACATGCAGCCGTGCAGGTTTCTAGCTGTGGGGAATGCCTGAGCCTCTCTGTGC
>JAUBNY010001036.1:1739397-1760407 GCA_032275445.1 Crypturellus soui
GTGGCCACAAACCGTTGAAGAGGGCACATGGCTAGTGTGGGCATCCTGGGGGCAAAGAGGGGGCCGTTGCAGCAGCCAAAACTGCGGGATGTTTGGGATGGCCCTGATCATCCTGGACAGCTGTGCTAAGGCTGAGAGGTGCACTGGCCTGCAAAACTGGCCTGGGGAACGGGCCCCCAAAATATTGCAAAGCCATATCCTTTGAGTGGAAAATATCCTTTCTTCCTCCCTTTGAGGGAGGAGGAAACAAAGATAGCAAGGACTGGGAAGGAACAGCTATTATGTAGCTGGTAGGGCCAAAAGGAACTGCTTGTCTTGAGCTGGTTTAATAAAAGGCTCTAGGAGAGATGTATCTGCTTGGATTCACCTCCTGTGCCATGTGTGAGCACTTCTGGGGCTCATCAGAAGGGAAACATGAGGCATGTCAGAAGATGCTCCCTGGGACAGGAGTGATGCTGTGCCGATGCTCGTGTACAAGCAGCGAGAAGCTCCTATCTCTTCAACAGGGCTTTTTTGTGCCTTGGAGTTACTGTGCTTGTGCAGCCTCCCTGCATCAGGTAGGAGGCAGGAAGGAGTATCAGCTCAGATCTGCTGGCAAACAAGGCCTTATATTTACTTTCTGCTATTAACAGCTTGGAGTACATGTAAAATAGGCTTTATAAAAAAAAGTTTTATGTTTTGACCCATGCCACATGAAATAAATATGGCTTGACAGTATGAAATAGAGTCTAAAGTGGTGCTAAAGTGGTGAATCTGGCTAACTCTTCTTTGCAGGTCATATCACCCATGTGTTGTAAGTGCTCAAATGACATAAAAGGCTGTAACTCTCCAAACTAAAGCATTTCACCATAATTGATTAATCTTTTGGCACAGACCTTCTTAAGTGTTTTATTCTCTGGGTGCTATTTTTCACGTTTTGTCTCCTTATTAAAAATTGCAGTCATCCAACCAGCTCTCAGAAACAATGACCTATGACTCATGTAACCATTGACAGACTGTTTTGGAACAACTCACAAAAAGCTGAAATGTATTAAATTGTTCAGCTAATACATAAATAGAATACAGGGTCAGTTTGCAAGCCATTTGTTAATAGACTAAAGGGCTCGCTTCCCACAAAAATAATTTAAAACACAATTTATCCAGCTTCCTCCAGAACAATTCATTCTTTCCAGACTCTCTTCTATGTGAGTCACAGATGTCAAGGCTAGACTACATATAGTTGCCTAGGACGAGCCTTCTGCAGGTTTTGGACCATTTCATGTTCCTTATATGTCTGGCACAAGTCTAGCTGCCTACGGTTATCCGGTGTGAAGGATAAATTCAAGAGAATTAATTCTTTCTACTAGTTCCAGGGTGAAGCCCACTTCATGTTGAGGTATTAGGGGAGTCTTTCAAAAGTTGTAACATCCTGGTTGAGAAAACTAACACAGCAGAGAGGAAGATCTTCACCTAAATAATAAAGGGCCAAATACTGAGCCTGTGATTTCCTCCACATGTCGTCAAATGAGAGTGTATTTTGTTCTGAGTAGATGCCAAGTCTCCCAGGAGAAAGATGGAAATGCCAACTAACCACTGCAGTGGTTGCTCCCCCCTTTTCCCTGACATGCAATTATGAACGTAGAGCTAGCTAGCTGTCCTGCAGCAGATTAAGGGTTATTCTACCCCAATACTCTGTCCTCAATAGTGTCAGACGCTTACAAAAATGTAAAAAAAAATAGAACAAACAATAGTAAGTCCAATAAACTCTTCTAGGGTCTGTCTGCAGCTCAGAGGCTTCCTCAGCTAACATGGTATCAGTTTTTCTGACAGCCCACCATGGAGATTTCTTCTGTGAATTTGTGCAATCACTCCTTAGGCCCATGTAAACTCACAGCACCCATAGTGCTGTATGGTTTTACCAGGGATAGGGTTAAACTTCTTCTTTTCATTCTGAACATGACTCCAGATGATTTTAGTTGATGTCCCGTACTTCTGGTGTATTCTGAGATAGGCCCCCCATCCAGCTGCTTCAAAACGCTGAAAGTTTTACAGATTGCTGACCTATGCACCCTCAATTGCTTCCCTTCCAGACAGGAGCTGTTGGGACTATCTGATAAAACTGGCTGCCAAACCCAGGCCTACTTGGGAGATCTCAGGACCTGCCTGCAGAGCCGAAAGCCCCAAACATTCCCAGCTGCTCCCCACACGGATCAACATGCAGCTCTCAGGGGGTGTGCACATGGAACTGGAGCGCTCCTCCTCGTCCCTTTACCTCTCTCCATTCCTTCTGCTGCACAATGTGAGCCAAAACGGGAGCCAAATGTAACATTGCACCTGCTCTTCTGCAGCACACAAATCTTTTTAACCATTTTTGGCCTGCCCAGGACCAGGCGCACACGGGCTGGCAGGGAGCGCTGGCTCTACTTGCACCCACGAACCGCTGCTCTCAGAGAAACCTCCTGTTCGGCAGCAAACTACGTATTGCTCTGCTCTGCTGCCGTGTGGCTTCTCCTGGATCGTTTCCACGGTGGTCAGAGCCAGGGGGCTGCTGGCAGGCATGGGCAGGGGGTGCAGGTAATTCAGATGACACATGTGGTTAGGTGCAAACTGCAGGACACTTTGTTGGACTGCATGGAGGAAAACCCCGCTGCCTTATATCCCTGAGTGCATCAGGGCTTGTCCTGCTCCATGGTCATAAGGTGTGGTATAATCCCATGAATTTGTCTTTTCTTTCAAAGGAGAATAGCATTGCTCAGATATGTTTTTCTAGTGGTTTAATGTGTTATTTTGGTATTACAAAGGACCAAGAACAGTGCAGTAGTAGAATTCCAGATTATCATCTAGCAAATAACCTGGATAACCCACATAGAATAAAGCGCTAGATTTTGAAACCAAATATAAATCTATCAAAAGCAAAGAGCTTTCTAAATGAATACTTCTCCTTTTTTATTTTTAAAAGCCAAAGAAGGGAATAAAGATCCATTATTTTTCACACATGGTTGCACTTTAAAAGGCATCAGATGGGCAGAGCTAAGTTTCACAGCCAGAAGAAAGTCACTGGCATTCTCTATAAATCAGGCTTTCCTTTCTTTTCCTCTTCATGGAATCTGAACCAGGTGCTCCAAAGGGTTACCACTAGAACTTAAATTTTTTCCAACAGGGAAAAATAACAGTATGTAAAAACTTATGTATCTTGCAGAAAGGGAAAGAGCAGGTAAAACTTAGTGGCTTTGAAAACCTGTCAGACAAAACCAGGAGTTAGTGCTTGCTTTGAACTGTGGATGATTAAAGAACTTCCTGGTACGACGGAGATACCAAAATGGAATGAAATGCACCTTGCCAGAACTGGAGAAGTAACATGACTAAATGAATTTCAACACTAGAATTTATGAGGCAGAAAGAGATTAGCATTTCTAATATAGACTAGTCTCTGTTCAGATTCCTAGTGGAGGCAGAAGAGCTCTGAAAGTTTCACGAAAGAGAGCAAGAAAAAAGGAAATGGAAAAGGATATTTTGCATGACAGTGGTAACATTTCATCTGTTAGTGGGCTCAGCTGGTCTCTGTGGCTGCCATGCAGCTGTGCTCACCTACAGCACTCTTAAATTTAGTTGATGTATAGTCTGGATGCAAAAAGATCCTGCCATTTCTCATCACAGAAGTATAATTTGCTATTTCTAAGCAGGTGAAAAAGTCTTACTAATCACTTACTAATCATACATATTGCATGTGTCCTCAGTCCTATCTTTCTAAGGTAAGGTAGAGACAGTTGTATTAAGCAGTAGCATTAACCATTAAAAGTATGTATAAGGGAAAGTGGATTGGAGGATACTTATGATTACCTCAAGATAGATTTAGAATATAGGATTAGCCATATAAATACTGCAAATAAATGCTAAATGAATATATCAATTAAATATGTGTTTATATGTGCAAATATATATATAAAATACATATATATAAATAAAAGATACAGAAACATATGTAGCCTTCTCCTTCGAGACCCTAATTCATAAATGCTATCAGTTCTAAAAATCAAAGGCCTCCCATTTGATTTTATAAGATAGGAAACAATTCTGTCTAATGGAGGGGCTTATGGTTAATCCTCTATTTAAATCTTTGAGTCCTGGCATAAAGTAAATCTCCTTCTAAACAGACTCTGAAAGGGAGAGAAATGGGAGACATATTCATTAAGGGATGGCTTTAGGACAAGCTAGAAAACATATCTCAGAGCTTGTTTAGTTACAGATGATCCTCCTTTGAGTGGGAGGAACGGGGTAGACTAAGTAATGTCTCATAGCCCTATCCAGCTCTAATTTCTAATTCTATGAGAAGAACAGCGATGCTGTGCTGGGTACCCTCCCATAAAGTCTGGCTGTTCCTCCTCCAAAATGGTAGAATGGTGCAGAGAAGACAGCAGATTGCGTAGGTCTGCAGGCATTTCTGTCATTCTTTGCTATGATATTACTCTTGCTATGATATTACTCTATCATCGGAGACAGGAGCGCACCCACATAGATCAGATCTTTTTCAGCTTCAGCATAATTAGGTTTTAATCTTCTTTAATATGTGGCACTAAGGGAGTTCTTATCACCAGCACTCGATGATCCTGAAACAAGCAGCAGTCAGTATTTAGGTAATCGTCAATGGGATCCATAACTTTGGCAACTTTGAAAAGAGGACACAATAGCTAGTCAAGTTAGCGAGGCTGTGGCAAGCTGAAGTTAATCCTATTTGGATTTTACCAGTTTTAATAAGGAATGAGGATGGACTATTTCTCCAGGTTTTCTGATTAGATAGAAGGGCAAAGCAGCGCAGAGGCTTGTGCTTTTACCTCCCCATCTGCTTCTTTAGTTAATGCATAATTAGGGAAGGGAATACTTATCTTTTGAGTCTCATCTGACCTACAGACTGTAGTGCCCATAAATTTTGTTACATGAGGGTTTCATTGCTTCCTACCAGCCAGAATACAGAAATTCTATAGGTATTTTCTGAAACCTAATCTTCAGGAAGGATTCCTTGGCAGAAAATATAAGATCTTCCTGGAATCCTTCCCTGTGAGGCTGTTCAGAAGAGATGTGCCTAGGAGTAGCTAAGCAAAATCTGTCAGCCAAAATTCAGCTGATCAAAGAGTGGGGGGAAAGCAATGCCTTGATCACCTTCTCTTGTCTGGATTCTTGGGGAACTTAGAAGAAATACGCAGTGAATGGAGGAAATTTCAACCGAACGTGCTGTGGATATATACTTATAAAACTATCGAATAAAAGATCAACCACTTGCATGTCAGTCCTATGGGTCTCTTGTTCTCAAGAAATGCTTCAATATAAGTTTAAGGATTAGTTAAATCAGTGGTGATTGAAATGGATCTAACAGTCAGTCAAAATATTCACTGTTATAAGATAACATAGATAGGGATGCAAACCAAATAATTCTTCAAGAAATTAATTATACAGCAAAGGCTATATTTTTTATGTGTAAGCTTCCCTTGGAAGAGACACAATTTTCACCTGAAATCCTATGGTGAATGCAAACAACTATGAAAAGTCCATTTTATTACAGCTAAAATAAACCGAAATTTAAAATTAACGCGACACTCATATATGTTGTAGAACATGTTAGCAATCCTATATAGTCAAGCTGGTGTAACCCGTCTAAAATAGAAATAGAAATATCTACCACAGGGACCTGTGTCACTAGTTTCAGTGTCATATTTTATGCGTGTGTTTGTGTCATAATTAGATGTAGATAATTGAGTTAATGGATTTTGTGGGGAAGGAGAGAGGAGGTGGTTAATATATTTGCTAACACCCTTACATACGCTATTATATGACTTTTACTTAAAAATTACTTTGAAAGTATTGTTATTATCCTCGAGGAAAGCTGTAGCCCAGGTTTTTGGGGTTAAGCGTACATAGCGGGAACACGTTTAACACTGAACTGTCACCAGGGTTTCACGGAGTGAGGCAACTGCCAATACTTTATCTGCAAAAGCAATTAGCAGCCTCACAAACCCATGGGTTGCAGAGCGGCTCTCGCAGGAACACGCCGATCTCCCTTCATACCTGCCCTGTGTGGTGTATGATGAACAGTAGTGAGCTATTAGCAGTTATTGACATTTGTCAGCTCTCGGGTTTTGCAGCAGGAAAACGGAAATGGCAGCAATCATGCCCAATTTAGCTCCTCATGATGTCAGGGCTTCGTGGGCTCGCGCGCACATCAAGAAGCCCCCCGAAAAGGTTTGCAGATGTGCAGAAGGCAGGCAGCTATGACAGTGATGTTGCCAATGTTGCGCATGGATCAACTAACGATTAAGATATCAAAAGCGATCACTGTGGCTTACTGACAGCGGCCCCAATTGTTTGCACCTGTTTCCCCTGCATCGCACAGAAGTCTGGAACGGATTACCCGGCTTGTGCCAGGCACATTTCACCTTTCCGCACCGTGATGGACTCCAGCAACATCTCTGCTAAACATCAGGCGCTCCCTTCGCTATAACGACCGTGAAAGAGAGCGGGACAGTCTGCTGCCTGTTTTCTCTTCTGCGCCAGGTCTCGTGGCTAAAGTGATACCTTGAAGCAAGGACGTGTTGCTTCTCTTCTGCAGAACTCAGGTGCAGACTGAAAGCAGCTGGATTACGTACAGCCAGACGTCCACGTAACACACACAGACGCCAATGTGACCTCTGAAATCCAGCAGCTGATCTAATCCTGGTCTCCAGTGCATTAAAAATTATCTATTCTCCTCACCTTAGTGAGCCCCAAATGCATTGCCATCAGGTGTGTAGTGTGCGGAAGCTCTAGATCTGCTACTTCTGCTCTGACCCACACTGGTACCCACAGAAGCAAAGATACCGCAGCACAGATCTCCTCGAGGGGACCTGGTGCCCCAGGCAGTGCACCCCTCTACAGCCCGCAACGACCCTGCTTCCAGGGTTGCCCAGCCTTGGTACTCCAAAGCTGTTGCTAGTGCATGTGTCCGTGCTTCTCTCCAGATCCCGTGGTGAATTAAATGTGCCTTTCATACTGGACTGAAGATGAACAGCCAGGATCAGCCAGCTGGGGGTGTTCAACGAAGCTTTCAGGAACTGTAGTGTTATTTGTCCAGAAGTTCCTATTGAAAATACAATACCTGTATAGGATGAGTGAGAAGACTTGGTTCAGTGTTCTAAGTTATCGCTGAAATCATTCAGAATTCAGGAAAAATAACTTCAGAAAAATTCAGTGCCAATTCAGAAATGATTTTTATAAGAAGAGCTTAAATTTATTATAAACATTAAAAAAAAAAAGCAGTCCACCTTATTGCATATATCAAGTACTGAACCCAGGAGCTGGGATGTGCCAGTTTGTAATATAGTTCTTGCATACCACCAGCTGAATAAATGTGTGATTTACCTGAATGAAATAAAGTTTCAAGGTTTGGAAATTTTAAAAATGTAGGTTTGCATTATCACCATGTGCAGTTTAGATTATTTTGATTAGCACACATTTCCATTCCATTTCTCTACTTGGCAATATTTTATGATCGTTTTCCATGTACATTAATTCAGATCCTCAGTAAGAAATGATAGGACTATGCAGGTGTTTTCCCAAAAGTAATTTTCCCAAGCAAAGTCAGTATTTACTGGATTATGAGGGCATGTTTTATATATTATTAAAGATTATTATGCTGCTACTAAACACTGAAGTTATAAACTTGTAAGAAAATATAAGCAATATGCAAGTGATGAAGATATACAGGTATCATATTTCAGCCTTCTGGGCTTTTTTCATTGTGTTAATTTTGCAAAGAAGCTGAAAGAACTCAATAGACAAATATTTGTGACAGCTCCTAGTTAAAACCCAAGGTTTTCTTTAGCTCTTTCTGAGGAAGCTTTTGCAATCAGATCTTGATCCTGTTAGAAAGAAAATTGTCTGCAGATCCCGTCAGAATAAATGTCAGGACATTCAATGAAAAACAAACTATTCTTAAATCATGCTTCTGTGGCTTTCTAGAGCATAAATATCAACACAGGCATCTTTTGAACACATAGGGAACACAATTTCAGCTTTGAAAACATATCAGCTGTTTGAAGACTAAGCTTCAACTTGTGTTATACTGTAAGGTTTTTCCTCATACATGCTAATATATTACTGTTAGCAGACACTGTTCTCCACGGCTGGGGAGACAGGGCCCTGGGACTCAGAGGAGCTGAACTCTAGCCCTGGCTTGCTGCTGCCCAGCTATTATTTTATTACCATAGACTTCTATTTTCCCACCTGTAAGCTGAAGAAAAAACTATTGGTATATTACCTAAGAGGAGAAGCAGTGGTGAAAAATGTTAAAAAGGTCTATAACTACTTCTGTCAACATTTATTAAAAGTTTTAGGACAGCAACTACGTTTTGTGTTTTACTGTTTACTGATATTTTCAATTCACTGGACTCAGGACACTTTTCTGTTCCATATAGTGAATATTTAAACAAACAGAAGTATAGAAACACTGGTCACTTTACAAGGTGCTTACCAGGCTGTGGGCACAAATAAAAAATAATGCTACAGACGTACTTAGCTCCATTACTTTCCACTTTAGGCTTTTGAAGTTGGATATCAATCAGTTTTCAATCAGTAATTGGTGGTTCCCACTATACTGTTATTGTTTTTATTTCTGTTTATGCCGTAAGGTGCTGGAAAGAGTCAGGACTATAGGAAAGGCAGGGAGCAGTTGGGCTACAGCAGAGATTTTCAAGAAAGGCGGCCACGTGTTCAGAGTTTCGGGCTGTTTGTTCCAGGCACACATGGTTTGGAGAAACCATGAGTGCCACATGGAAAACTCTGAAAAAAATACTCTTCTTGGTAAAAACATCAGAATTATAGTACTTAGAAAACAGTTAGAATTTTTTTTTACTTCACTGCATTTTATGGTCAAATCAAGTAATTTTATTTGTGTATTTTTCCTATCAATTTATTTTCATGTTTATTAAAACAAAGTCCATATTTGAAAGGACATTTTAAAAGATTCCATTTAAAGATCTCTCAAATCCAAACTCCCTTACCATATACCATATCACAACATCTCTGCTTTGGCCCTTAGGAAAAGAGTAGACCAATAGGAAAATCCTATAGGCTCTTTCTTTTCTTTTCTGTACTATTTTTTTAAAGTCATTTATATGCTACTGCTGCCGATCCTTACCTAAAGTCATTATTTTACAAACATAAAGTAAAGTAAGTGGGTCACAGAAATGGGACAGACATTAACTGAAGTATGTGGTCAGATTACACAGATAAGGTGACATGTAAGAAGGCCCCAGACTATTGGGCCATAGTTCTAGGAAATATTTTTTTACAATTTAGAAAGATGAACCTACTATTAGTGTATAAAGAATTCTCTTTATACACTATGACACAGGTAAAATAGAAAGAAAAACCCACTATCCAAGTTGAAGTACATTTGTTCTTCAGCTTTAGTCTAGAATCTGGGCCAGTAGTTTTTAAACAGGCAAAATTACTAGCTAAGTCAATTACTTGAAACAGGTTTAAGAGGGTTAGAGGGCAGTAAAAGCTGGTATGACGGACTAAGTAGTTGTTCATCATTAAAACTATTAAAAAATAAAGGATAATGGAATATGGGTGACCCTTCTCACAGAGAAACACAGTGGAAAGGTGGAAGTGTTATGTAGGACACATTTTTGGGGAAGAATATCAGAGAAAAACACTAATATGCCCCAAAATGACAAAGACAGGGAGTAAGGTAGATCTGAGAAAGAAGAAGTTTTTGTTAAAATGGGATGTGGGAAGTTTTACAGATTTAAGTATCAGCAATGCATAAGGTATTTGTTAGTCCTTGACACTCAAGAATTGCTTGTCATTCACTGTCATTACTAATAATAATTAGCAGAATTTCTTGTTTATGCAAACGATTTGTCTCTCAGTCAAAGGAATAATAGATGGGAGGGCCTTGGCCTGCCTTTACAAAAACTCTGTTGACCCTTCTACAGCTCAGGTGCAGAATGTTTACTTCTTAAATGGACAAGGACAGAGACATTTTTAGCTCTGCACAGAAGGTAAGGCTTAATTTAATAAAGCACGCTTTCCAATTGTCAAAGTTGCTATATAAAACATTTAGTTTGTATAAATTGTGCTTAAGCTGTATAGTGGATATAATATGCACTTACGCATGTATGTTCTGTTTATATTCTTTAAATGGAGAGCCACAACATAGGAATGAAGTTTCCCTTGCTCTGTCTGTACATCTATTTCACACATGGGGAACCGAGGCAGAAAAAGAGCAAATGAGTTGCTGAAGGCAAACAGGCAGAGCACAACAGCAGGCACGAAGAGAGTTCACATTTTCAGTCCCAGGTTGCTGCTAAGCATGGGATCATGCTGCCTCTGTACGTTAGGGCTAATTTCATCTACAATATCAGTAACAAAGGGAACAAAGACATTTCAAAAGGGTGGCTATTTCTCTCTAGTCCTATTGAAACTAGCCCTGGGAGCACAGTCTCTTGATTGTGAATGTTCACAGTGCTTCACTGCTTCTAAGGGAAAAAAATGCTGCTCGCCTGAGGGCTGTTTGAGCAGAGACAGAAAAGTATCACAGCACTAGGAAACAGTCTATCTTAGTCAAATGAATCACTCATATATGGCCATAAGTAGTACAGATGTGTTGTAATCACTGCTTAATAATTGCTTTCAGATCAAATAATGTTTGAGAGATTACCACATCTGTAAGATGCTCTGAATAAAAGTACAGGACATTTTGTACAGACTGATAGAAAAAACGAGCTGTTATTTATAGGGACAACAACTTTGTGTTATATTGCTGATGCACAGTGAGGTAGAATCTACTTTGTGGGGGAGACGGGCACTACTTCATTTAAGCACAAGAGGAAAATAAATCACCTCAAAGCTCTCATGATTATAATCTTTTTTAGCCAAGCTTTCCTTCAACATAGTCTTTGATTTAGAAAGCACCTGTAAAGCTGTTTGTGCCTTTTGTGCCTTTCCCCCTCCTTTCTCCTCGGTGATGTTTATCATTCTGCACGTGTGCTGTGAGCAAGGTTGAATTATTTCCCCTGATTCTTCGAAAGTCTTTCATCACTGTCCAGAATGAAATTAAACGTACTGCATGCGCTCAGTTTTTTTGAAATTCATGTTGAGTTTGGGGACAAACCAGCTACAAAAGCATCATCCACACAACAGCCAGAGGATCAGAAGGTCTCAGCTCTGTGACCATTAGGTTTGTTTTGTTTTTCTTCCTCTTCTCTTCTCTCCCTCCATCCCCCTGCTCTTTAGAAACAGGTGGTATTTATCTAAGCAGCCTGTACCGGGCAGCTGGCTGATGGGTCCCTCCAGCTGGACATCTTCTCTACATTTGGTTCAGCCACACCTGCTTCATATAGCAAACAAGAAGTGTTTTTATATTCTATATCTGGAAGAAAAGGGGGGCTATATGTAATGGGGTAAGAGGGAGGGGAGGAAGATGAAAAATCTTGGACCAATCACACCTCTTTCAGCTGTAATATATCATGATGTTTGCAGATCCCATCTGCTCTTGTACCAGAGTTAAAAAAAAAGAATGAAGTTCAAGGGCTTTTTTTTTTCTTTTCCTCTGTTACACTACTCTCTTTAACACAGTTATTTCATTATCTCTTGCTATCATTTGATCAGATTTATCTTCCATTAAAACTTCCTTTCCCTTGAAGTAGGCAGTGACATGAGAATGCGTGCCTTTCCAAGCTTTTATTGTTCTGAATTAAGAAATGGTAGAATGGTCTCATGAAAGATTAATGACTTCCCGTAAGCATCTTTGTACCTGAGGACAAGCAATTACAAAACTATGTCCAAAAGAAAACAAGAAAGGATATTAGCATGTATTGGCCAGGTATTTCCTGGCAGAAAGCAAGCTTAGCTTGTTAAACTGCCAGCTTATTTAGAGCTAAGGCAACTTCTGTCTTGACTTTGTGTATCATACTTTGTTTTGCACATTAGTAGCAATGTTGGACTTGTAAGAAAAACTGACATTGTACAGGTATTTTCCTTGATGCTTCTTTGTACTTACGTTCACGTGTATGTGCTCATACTGGTTTTGGAAAGGTAACCGTCTGTTCAAAACTAACACTTGAGGGCTGTATGCAAAATATACATTTTCAGTAACTGTTTCATGTTTAGCAATTCATAACTTTTTCTTTTTTTCCTATGAACATTTTTTTTTTCTCATGAGATTTGCTTTGGCCTTTCGAAGAGAGAGTTAAGGCAAGAAATTTTCAGAGACTTTTTATATTGTTTACTTAAAAGAGAACGTTCATCATTTGATGAACTCTGTCACAGTCTTTCAAAGAGCCTGGAAACCACAGAGCCTCCCATTCCTGTAAAAAGAGAGCCAACAGTGAATTATTTGCAACTTCTCACAGTGGTGGGTCTCAATTAAACACAGATACTGATGACACTATACTGTGCAGGGAGAGTTATATCTGCACAGTTCAACAGAGTGGAGGGTCTCTATCCCATTCTTACCTCATCTAGCCCTCTAGAAGGGCAGCACTCGTACACAGGGGACCACATATGTGACTGCCAGGTGAAGCATTTAGCAAGCCTAGCATTTGGATTCTCTCTTTGGTGGAAGAGGGGTGGTGCAAGGACACCAGTAAAACTCCCTCTGGAGGGTCAGCTTCCAGTGTGACTTAACATACATCCAAAAGTTTAAAGGGCAGCTCCAACACTGGCCTATAAACATAGGATTTGATTGCAATTAGCCATACTGCACGTGAGAGAACACTGTTTCCTTCATGGTGCTATCTAAATACTCAACACTGTGGTCATTTTAGCATAAATAACTCATGTATATAAAATTACTGAGACCCAGTCCTTTTCCTAGTAAAGTCAAATCAGTAAATCAGGATTTACTGATCCTGAGAGCTCAGGTGGGACCCCAGATAAGCCCAGTCCTTGGGAAATCATGTTTAACTAATACAAAGTTTGAGACTGTTCCGTGAACTGTATTGTAAAATCTCTGCTTTGAAAAAGGTGCAGTTTTATGCCTTCAGATGGGTATAATATAACCTACAAAACTCTTTTTGTAAAAGTATAAGTATATAGTCTTCATACAGGACCAGCAGAGTACAGTCTCTTTTGACATCAAAGCAGTTTTTGTATTGAGTTGACCAGACGTGAAAAATCTGTAAAGGTATGTTACCATCACCTCTGTAATAGTACCATAACATCCAAGTTGAGTGAGAGCATTACGACTAAAAGTGAATTATTCATTTTTAGTCAACTAGAGTTCCTAAAGTAAAGGCATAACCTGCACTTAAGGCACTCTATAGAAAAAAAAAGAAACACTCTTTGTAAGATTATTTCAGTGGGTGAGGTTTTTGTTTCAGCCAATTGCCCTGCAGTTGCAGTGCTAAAATCTGGGACAAAATCTAGGTGTCTTTGAAAACACAGCACTCTGCTCTGGTAAGAGGGTGATACTTATACTTGTTCAAGAATTATTTTTGTAGGAGATTTTCTCCTGACCTGTGTGCCACATTGGATGGTCTCGCGGTATGTTAAGAAGAATGAAAAAGGCATAAAACGACCATGAAATTTTGGGAATAATCCTTATCTTTCTTTAGGAGATCATATAGTCATCAGCTACAAGGGTCAGAGCTGTCAGGTAGATGTGTAGGAGACTACAGAAATAAGAGTAGTGAAGGGAGAAGGAAGGCCATAGGCAATGCAGAAGCAACCTGGGCAGTCATATGTTCAGGTAGGAGATGATATCAGTATTTGAGATCTTGCCTATTTTCATTAGGTAGCAGTCTATTGATTGCAGCAAGCTGGATGTATAACTATTGGGCTTCTGATGTTACCTTGGAAGTCTGCAAAATATGCTGCGGAGTGTATTTGAATGACTAAAGGAGTGTTAGCAGCCAAAAAGGAGTGGGAGTGTGTTGTAAGAAGTCACTAGATTATATCATGGGTCTGCAAAACGCGATCTCTAAATGATATGGTAGGTGAAGATGCCAGTTTCCATGTCTTTGAAAAAATTCACCCATCTCAGTCTGATTTCACTTGGTGCTTTTCTTCTTATGTTATCATAGAGTCTTCTCTTTTATTTTCAACTTTAGATAATTTGTTTGGTGTATTTTGTTTGACAGTGTCTGGCTGGCTATCACCTGTTTCTTACAGCATGGTAATTTTCACAATTGTTAAGTTCTTGTTATTTATCCTATTAATGCCAAGAAAAAACACTAAACAAAATCAGCTCTTCTCCTGCTGAGTTCAAATATTATTGCATGAAGATACAATAACTTTCCATATAGCTTTTGGAGTATCAAAAATCACCTGTGAAAAAGAATGGCAAAAGTGAACAGAAATATACACAGAAAACATAAGGAAGAGCTCTTTGTGATACGAGATCATTCCAAGACAGCTGAAACAAGCCTGAGCCTATTGTCCTGTACATTTTGGTGTCAGCTGACATGAAGATTAGTGTGAGAATAAATACATGAAAAAGTGAAAATGTTTAAAATTGCTATTTGCAAAGAAATACTCAGGAAGTGTCCTCATTTTTCGTTTCTGCATGTGTCATTTCTGCAATGGAAGTGTGACACACTCCAGTCAGTAGCCCTGATTGACTCAGATACTCATATTGAGCTTTGACTTACTGCATGTAGGTCTTTCAGCAATGGGATTTAACATTCTGACCTAACATTTAGTGTATTAATCCTAATTTTATGCTGATACTAAGACTCCCTGCTGTATTAAATCAACCTAGGTTAATTCAGAATTACTTGTCTCCCACCCAGTATCAATAGGTGCACTGTTTGGTTCCCTAGAACTGACCACCCACTTTTATGAGAATCTGCAGTGAATTAGAAAATCTGTCATTGCTAGAGGAGCTGGACAGCGAGGATATGGCCTGTCATTCCTTCCATACAATACACACTCTTTGTCTGCTATCTCTTAAACTAACCTGACATAACTTAGCCTCCTGGTCAATGGTATCTTTATTCTCTCCGAAGGAATGCTTCATTCACCAGCGTTATTAAGAAATTTCTGGACAATGTTTAGTGGCTGCACTATAATCCAAGGTTCTATTAAAAAGCCATCTGGGTAATTAATAGCACATTTGTTCTCAGCCTCCTCCCAATTTGTCCATTAGTGGAATAAAAGCACAGGACAAAGGGTAATGTGGTTCAGGGATATTTTACAAGAATTCTTCAGGAAGTTGAAAACACATGATAGTTTTCCAAAGATACATATGTTTATGGGCACTCCATGAGAGCGGCAAAACTGCCCAAGCCAGGGGCACTTAATGAGGCTTCTCTGCTGTCAATAGTGGATTGGAATAGGCTATGGGCCACGCTCTACCTTGCATTGCTGTCGGTTCCAAAAGGAGGAGGGTGCGGGAATCGTCTCCTTCATCTCAAATCAAACAAACCTGATAAAACTGATTCCAAGATCCATGTCAGGCACCGCATCAAAAACAGCACAGATGACTTTTATGCTCTTTCACCTGATATTTGAGGGTTTTTCTGAGGTTTCCTTTTAATGTCTGCTCTTGAAAGTGGGATTACAGCCTCAGGCTGCACTCTGAGATTGTTTTATTCTTTCCCTTTCATTTGCCATTTCTTTTTCTTCTTTCTTGAAAGCACCTGAAGAAGAAACACTTTGTGATTTTAGAAGTTTGTTATTAAAATTAAAAAATGCTCCACTTGAGCTTGGATTTTTTTTGTTCTTTCGTCCTTTTGTTAACTCCTGTAAGGAAGAGAGTCACTGTTTCTGTTGGCATAGAGAAAAGCCAAGGCTGCATCTTTTAATCTACTGTGAAGTCAACTATTGCTAAATAGCTACACTTCAGCAGCAGGGATCTCTGTTGTACCACAGACAATTAAAGCTAATATTTGTATGTAGTCAGTTATAATTGGGGGTAGGGCTGGTGTAATCTCAGTGGTGAATGCCATAGCATGGTGATGATTTATACCATGTGTGGATCTACCCTCATGAGAAAATGAGCCTGAAATTCATCAGCCACTCAGATTTTTCATATAAACTGCTCTAATGAAAAGTTGGATTATGGATGAAATGCGCTTTTTCATTAAAATGCATCCGCCTTCTGTAAAAATTTTGTTTCTGGGGGTTGGCAAATGGAATTTTTGAAACCAAAACTTATTTACTTGCCACCCTTGCCTCAGAGACTTTTGGGGATTATATTTCCATACTTTTATTTGTCTCTCCACGGGCTGTATTTTGTAGGGAAAAATGCAACTCCGCAGGGAATCACGATAAGACATTGCCCTCGTTCCTGTCCCATGTTGATCACAGTGCAGATTCAGAGAGTCCGGCCAGGCAGTACGTTGCGTTTGCATCCTGCACCTGCAGAGCAGACTATGGAGTGCTATGCCGGGGTTTCCAAACCCCCCAAACTCTGATTTCCCTGAACTTCTTGATTTTGTTCATTATATTTTACAAACCGACTACCACTCTCCTTTGTCCTATACCTTAACAGATAATTACGGATTAATAACAAGATGTGTGTGAAGATCCTGTTTTCACCGTTGAATTGTTACAGCTAACAAGATTTCCATCTGAGGTACAAGGATTCATTCTTTATAAGTCTTTATTTCTCCAGAAAGCAAAGAAAGCTTTTTTTTTAGTCATATGATTTTGTTTTGAAAATAGTTCAATTAAAAAAAAATCCTGTTTTCCATTCAGCGTTAGTCTAAGAGATAAAAGGCCAAGATCCATTGACAGTTTTTTTCCTGCTTTAATAGAGAATGCCGGGATTTCAGTCTGGATTTCAGCCAAAGAAAAGAGAGTGTAGAGCACAGAAGCAACACAAAGCACACAGTGGGTTTTTAATTTACTTTGTACTCCAAAGCTTCCCCACACCCACACTCGTGTGAAGGAGCTCTTTCCACAGCAATACAAATATTTGTTGACACTTCACAACCTCAAGTGCCTGTAAGAACATGGTGTTTATAAAGTAAGTGCTCTGTAAATACTCAAAGGACTTTATGGCTGGTTTATGGGTGTCTAACTAACTACAGCACCCATATTTGAATTTTGCTTGCATGAGGTAGGCCTAGCGACATATGTAGCACTCTCAAATAATGACTGTTTAAGAGCCACGAAAGCCCTTGAAGCTTAACTTTCATTCTGAGAGTAATCTCATTAAAATTAACAGGACTGCTCATGTGCTTAGATATTAAGCATTTGCCTAAATGTTTAGTTGAGCTGGGGTTTACATGAGTGAAATTTTAAATATCCCAATAAGAAGTATTTCAAAACTTTAATTGTAAATGAGACAGACGCCCTTCTTAATTTTTATTACATTAGTGCCCCAGCTCCCACACAGGATCAGAGCCCTATTACACTGAATACTTTGCAAATATAATTTAAAGACTGTTTTAAAAAGAATCCAGAATGAATAACAGGTTCCAGATGAGTCCTTCAGCTGGCAGGTCTGACAGTGCAAGAAAGCCAGTGAACTGCTTGAGACAGATTGTGAGACAGAGAAGGAAAGGGGTAAAATCTGGATCTTTGTGATCCCCTTGATTCTGATGGAGCTTTGTTACTACCAAAAAAACCAGAAATTTTGTGGTTCCGTTCTGGCATGACACACCTCTTGCACAAATTGTTCTTCAGTGTTTCAGTTCTATAACTCTTAGTAATGTAGTTCTTGTCGCTATAATGTTTTGCCCTTTCAGAGGATTATTTCTCTTACCTGTGCTGCAGAAAGCAGAGAAAATTTTCCCATGCACAGCCCTGAGAATGTGAACATATTCTCATGCTTCCCACGTGTGACAACATAGAGATCCGGCATGTCCCTTTGGAGGCATATCTATATACTTCATACATCTTAAATGAAGGGGGTCAGGAAGACTATGTTGAGAATGAAAGGGCAACAGTAGCTACAGAAATGTGTTAAAAGTCTAAAATCACTCAAGTGGGAGGCATGTGCTGTAGAAAAATAGCTCAGCAAAACAGCCTCCTCCCTACTTTCCAAAGCCGAAAGATTTCCATTGCAGTCCCCAAGCTCACAACTGCCGTCTATTGTAGCCATCGCATTTACAACCTCCAGATCCTCTGGCTGCTCGCTCCAGAACTGCCAACAGCACTCCGTAATCACCTGCAAAAGCTCTTCCTTTACAAGTTAACCTGGAGCAGAGAAGTCTATCAATTTTGAAAAATATTTACCTCTGCCAGTGACGTAAAAAAATCCAGAATCCTCTGAATCATTAAATGATGCTGACTGCATATGTTGCTTATACAAAATTGCTGAATCGATTTCAGCTGAAGTTTTATGTGCTATTATTTTTCTTCACACTCTCCTTTGGGATCTTACTTCTTCATCAGCTCCCATCTGAAGGCCTCCCTCAAAGAGATTTTCAGAAGTTTTGTCACAAAGCTGAGCTGAGCTGAAAAAAATAATTTCAAGACCTCACCTCTTTGTTCTGGCATTTTTTCATAGTCATAATTCAACATTAGGTAATTTCCCTACTTTGCGCTACAAACTCAGACTAAAGGCAAACTGGAGTTGCTTGATCTGGCCCAGAATTGAGGCGAGTGCTGCGTTCCTTGGTACATTTTGGCTGAGCTGCCCTGGAGAAATTGTCTTGCTAGTTCACAAGGTTTTTAATACAACCCAGAAACTTGGAGCTTTAACTGATGTTTATACAAGTACAAGATAAAAAATGACTTATTCCACAGGTCACTGAGCAGAAAGTTTTCATTCAGTGTCCTCTGTGTTTTAATTGCCCCGTAGTATTTCACAATCATATACTTTTTTATTTTTAACGTATGTGATTATCTGTGTAATGGAGGAAGACTGTGACTGACCCTACATTACTTACATGGGATATTTTTGTCCCATTGACTTTCTGACATATGAAGGGTGCCTTCTATAAAACTTAAAAGCGGAGCAAGCTGAACTGTTGCTGACCTGTACTTGACCTATTCAGCTTCATCTCCTCCTGACAGACTTTTCAACAGCAAGCTCACAAAACTCTCTTTTTGCATTACCCTCGGATAAAGCCATTAGTCAGGCTCCTTTTTTTTTTCCCCTCTTTTAATTTCACTGAACTTTCTGGATCATCATTTTTGTTCACTCTTTGCTCCTCAGGTTGGACTTTTTGTGATGTTGTTTGCATATTTTGCAAAAATATTACATACAAATTGCATATTTTATTTATTGCTGTTAGCATTTCAAAATGATGCCCAAGGTTTTCCACATATTCAAGAACACAACCACCTCAATTGCATACAAATATATATTCTAACAGATTTTTAGCACAGAAATCTGCATATAGTGAGTTTAAAATACTCTCTGGGCTTCTCAGTGATATCATAGAAGTGGTAAAAGTGAGGAAGGAATGTCCCCTAATGCTTTCCAATTTCCTCCCTAATGCTTTTCACTTTGTATCTCTTGAAACAGTGTTTCATCAATATAACTTCTTTTCTAAGCAGGTCCATTTTTAGTATTTGGACATATTAACTACATCCTGTGAAGTGCTGAATATCTCCTGAAACCAGTAGGAGTCAAACACCGAGCGTTTCCTGAAAAGGTTTCCAGCGACAGGACAAGTAAGGAAGGCTAAATCCCTTTTTTCCCCACTGTGCTCGTCTGCAAAAATGAAATATGTTGAGACACTTAAGCTACTACTTGGGTTTACTTTCCATTGATTTTAAGTTGCTGGTGTGAGTAATAAGTTATAATAATATTTTCCAGAATATGAATAGCAATTTATCTGTTTCCTGCTTTATATGGGTAATTAGAAATTATGCTGATCACATTATGTGAAGTCACTGAAGGAAATCCTGTACGCTTCAGAACACTTTCCTTTTCACAGTAAAATAGTAGCGAAAATCATGCTGCTGTACCAGACTGCTGTAATAACTACTTTCTCTGATTAAAGACAAAAATTTCCTATATTGAAATCAACGTGGTTTGTTCCTTTTAGGGTGATCTCATTAGAAAAGCCAGAATAGAAACATATGGACTACATTCATGCTAACAGATTATGGACTAAATTAACCCTGTAGATCTACGCTGCCTTGCTCTGTACTCGTGAATTGTGGTGTTTGACTGTGGTACACAAACCAAGAAGAGTATGGAGCCACTGCCTCCAGGAATGTCACCTATTTTGATCAAGTCCATTGCCCTGCACTACCTGCTTGGGCTTTGCCTGCTTTTCGCACTCTGTGTGCAACAGGGGTTCTCATCCCAGGCACTGAAATTACATCAAAGAAACATTTTAAAAGGAGGGAGGAAAAAGGAAGGCTCATGGCTGCTTTATTATTCTTTTCTGCTGTCTGAGACAGTAAAGAATGCACTATTGTGTCTTGAAGTCTCAACAGACTAAGGCTGAATTCATTCTAGGCACAGAGACAACATTTATTTCTTAGGATAAATAGTAAATTTGATTTGAAAGGATACATTGCTAACTTATTCTCGGTAGTTTTCCTGGGGATACAAATTCTCCCTTCCACTGTGATTCTAAAATTGCCAGTGCAGTGAGCACTGAACATGGTATAAGCACAGCCATCATTCTCGATGCTGTTGTCAGGCAGGGCTCAGCAACCCTAATGTGGGGTTTCAGTTGTGAATGGAAACCAAAGATATTACAGCTGTGTCCATCACCGTCTAAAGCTTTCCATTTCTTTTCCTATGCTCCACAGGGACTGTTGTCAGACAAAGAAGGAGTACAGGGAGACCTGGATTTCTGGATTCTGAGATGATAACTGAGTTAGATTTGTAAATAGCAAACAGATGATGATGAAGAAATTTTTGTTGACTGATAATGAAAGCCAACTGAAAAGTGCAAAGATTAAATAATAATGTGTCTGGAAGTCATACATTGTAATTAATCTTCTTGTCCTGTTCATTCAGGCTCCTTCTACTGAAGAGCCTTTGCCAGAACGCAGTAATCATGTGGGGGACATAGCTAATTCTCTGCATCCCTGCGGATTGATTTGATGATTGAAAGTTTACATTTTCAAGCTGACCTGTTCTTGGACCAGGTCATTAAGGACACTTTACAGCACTAGTTAATTTTATTTTACAATG
>JAUBNY010001036.1:1802152-1812982 GCA_032275445.1 Crypturellus soui
CCACATCCACAGCGATATGTGAAAGAGCCTCCCTACAGTGCAATTTTCTTTGTAAACATCCTGTTGGTTTGTTTCAAAGTGCTGAATTGTCTTCACTGTACCTCAAGGGGAAAAGTCATCTGCCTTTATAATCTTATGCTTTAGGACGTTTTGAGAAGCTCATCTAGACTATGCGTAAGAGGTCCCTTGTGGCAGGTTCCTGAGCCCCGGCACCAGCAATGTGCTCGGAGAAGACTACGTGCTGGAAGCTGATAGAAGTCCTGCCTGGGCATAGCGCCTGCGGAGAACAGGTCATGGGAAGAAGGACAAGGCCACCACAGCTCTTATCCTGATCCTGAAGTTAGGACCCGCTTTATTAACTAAAAGGCAGTGCAAAAATCCTCATGTATGGGACAAAGCTGCACAGCATACAAATGCAGATTTTCTACTATAAGCTAGGAAAGATGTATCTTTCTAAGTGGTCTTTCCTAGATAACTTTCCACACTGGCATTCTTCAAGCATTTAATCCAGGCTAAGAAACATTTGTTCTTTACTTTGTTTTGATCTCTATGATTTAAAGTTAGATCTCAACAGAAAAGCTTTTCCATTTCCCCAAAATGGGATAGGAGTCCCTCTTTATAGAGCAGCCAGCAGATAATCACACTGGATTTGGGAAGGCGATCTTTCATGTACTTTGGCAAATACAGCATCACAGCATCCTTTCCCGTGAAGGCCTTAAGCTACAAGGATAATTATTCTTCTCAAAAGATATATCTGAGGCTTTCTTTGACTTAAGAAAACTAATCTGATAAGTTAGGAGACTGGTGGAATTAAACTAATGGAAAATTTTGACAGTTGCCCAACAAAGTCAGGGGTGAGGTACGAAGCCCAGGACAAAATTCAAATGGGATTGAAGTCACTCACACAGATTCAAGATGCCTCATTTGATGGACTGCATCCTTAGTAATATGCACCGTTTTTGCTTGTGGGTTGTTATTAAAAAGAGTGAAAAAAGTAAGTACAGGAGGGCAATAAAATAGGGAGGAAGATGGGCCAGTGCTGCAGGATTGTGTGTTTCTGCTGATGTTACAGCCTGCAAACAAGGAAAACTAAAGCAACAAGCTGCAATATTAGCCTCTGACTAAGTAGCAGGATACTAGAGCTGGTGTTAAACAACATTTTTTTTCTGATTTTAATAGGTGATATCTAATACAAAATGTAATTGGGAGATGGATGAAACTGTAAAAATATTGTTAATTAATTTGTTGCTTAATACTTAAAATAAGATTTCCTTATTATCATTTGTTTTTTGGGAGGAAGGAAATGATACGTGTGGACAAACAACACTGTCCTTCCAAAGAAGGCCCAAACGGATGGGTTCAACACATTTAAGCATAGATCTTCCTGCCTTCATGCGGAGGAGGAAGAGGGATGCTTGCCCCACGCAGCAGGACCACCACGGCTCTCGATGCCACGCAGGTGCTGCTGCCCGTACCGGGCCACATGGAGCAGGCTCGCTGCCCCATGGCAGCTCACGTTTTTGGCCATGGCCAAAAGGAGGAGCGCGGCCCCGGGCTGGAGCAGGGGCCGCAGCCACCTCCTGCTCCTAAGCCTACCCACCAGCTGCAGCTGCTGGAAATCAGGGCCAGATGTGTGAGGTGGATGTATAAAACGTGTGAGCAGACATGTCTGCTAACGTCCTACCCCCATGAATCCACCCTACATAAATCCTGCAGTAAAACCACCCAAATTACCGCAGCCAAAACCCTCTTCAGTTGCACCTGAGCTCTGCTGCCTGAGCAGAGCCCCCGGTGCCGGCCATGCTCCACACCTGCAGCTCCTCACCATGCGATCACCTTTACATCCCTTGAGGACACTGGAGAAATGCATGTCCTTAAGCAAAAATCCTGAGCATAAATGTGGCTCCCACTGTAAGTCTCTCGTTGCTCATCCTAAACAAATAATAATATTCTAATAGCTGTTTTAATATTGGCTTAAGAAACCATCAAATCCTGTACTTGAATTTGTTGTGCGACTCTGGTATGCTCCATTCGTAAGACAGGAAAAATATTTTTTCTACTTTCCTAACTGTTAAAAGCATAAGGACTATTTATTAACATTTACAATTTGACATATAAAATGATAGTGTTTTGGCGCTTACGGTTATGGAAGTCGGTTTTGTTGCTGATTCGGATGAAGGATTGGGCTCTTCAAATTCCATTGTCACCGGACATACAATAGTGTCTATTTGGATATACATATTTTAATGTTTTTAAATATTAAAATATGCAGGATATTCGGTGATCTTTCTTTTTTTTTTTTTTTTTGCCATAGCCATAGGTCCCTTTTGCCATGAGGAACATAGAGACATCTACACTCACACGTATAATCTTGGATATAGAATGCATGATGCAGATTTTTTTCTTATTAATGCATATTATCATATCCCTTTCATTATAACAAAACATCCCTTTATAGGATGACTCTCAAGAGAACATGAACTCCGTGTTGCGATCTGAAGGGCTTGCATTATACATTTGTCTGGAGCTTTCATTATTAATAGACCCTCCTTGAGCACCTCTTAGCTAACTGAAATTCACTTGAGACCACTGGATTCCTAAACCTCCCTGACCTTGCAGCGTTATCTCAAAATTCATGCTCTCAAGTAGAACGTATAAATCAAATAAGATATTTTTATTATGACGTCTCAAAAAGTCGCTAAGTTGACAGCAAAACAGACATAATAAAATTATATTGAAAAATGTTTTGCTAGAAGAATATATCTGTTCATTCACCAGTTTACCATATTTTCCTTTTTTTTTTGAAATACAGGAAGGCAATTGTTTATTCACTTCTAGCATGGCGATAGTATTTTAAAATTAAAAAAATAGTAATAACAAATGAGTTTGCAGTCAAATCTACATAGTAATATTAAAAAATATATATTTTCATGAATATTTGAATAGTCAAGCTAACTCACAAGCTCTTTACTGTAGCATTAGTCTTCAGCAGCTATAATATGTCACTCAGTACAACTGTAATGTGAGACTCTGGTAGTGATGGGTATTGGATTTGTTTTATGTCAAGGCTTCCTTCAGACTTTTCCATAGACTCTGTGCCAAATGTTTTTCCATTTTTTTTAACCTGCCTTGGGTCTTGCCTGTGTTTTGAGTCATTTATTCTAAGCATTTACTCTATTCCTTTGTTTCTGGCACTTGTTGCTCAAGAGCAAGGGACATCCACAGAAAAACCCAGACAGCAGCAAAATTCCCTTGGCTTTCGGTGGGTCCAGGGGGGTTTCCCTGGGCAGCTTGCAGCTTATACAAGCAGACATAAAGTTCTGCTCTGACTCCAGGAGACTCTCACAGGCGGCATCTCCACACTGGGTGTGATGACATAGAACAGCTTGCTTAGTAGCACAGATCTCTCTGCTGCATTGTAGCTGAGAGGAGATCTGTGGAAAAAAATGGTGAGAATGAAGCCTTGAAACGAATGCAATCCTGTCTCTAGCTGGACATACCTTTTTCACAGGAGTTCTTTTTAAAACTGTGCTGGCAGAGGATGCATAAACTCTAAGCCATGTTACCCTTGGCATGCCTGGTCCTGAACTCCTCACACTAGTGTCATATTACCTTCTAAGGAGGATGATTTTGTCTTTGAGAGATATAATGCAACACATTTTCAGAATTACAGGACCATCATTTTTATTGTCAATACTATGATTTTTAGTAGATAAGAAAGGGCATTGTGCCTGTACTTATATTTGTAAAGGCCCCATAAAAAGAAAGATGATAAACAACATGCAAGGGTATTTGTGTACATAAGCTTTCTGAAATTTCCTTCAAAAACAAATAACAACTCAAACAAAATAAATGCAAATAAACAGAAGGTTGCACCTAATATGCCACTTTAGGAACCTAATTTAAAGTGATTTGGATATGTGTCTGGAAGTATCTTTTCCTGACTACAGAAAAAATATTGGATAATTACCTCAGTTCCATTGCCTATTTATTTTATCTTATACTACTGAAGATGAGCAGCTAGCTGGGGACACAAAGTCCCTAGGAAGCACAGCTGGATGAAGAATGGGAAAATTCTGCCAAAATATTTACAAAAAAAACTCCTGTACCTATTTTTAATTAAAAAAAAATCCTTTGAAATCTTTTGAAGATTTGTCCTACTGGGAAGATATTTTTTTGTCCTGTCTAGACAGGACATTGCTTCTGGAAATTGTGCCTCTCTTGACTCATTCAAGAGGAAAATGTTCTTGGATATTAGGAAGCAGTTCTTATGTTCCATGACGGATTACTGAAACGGGCCTCTAAAGGGGCCAGGCGGAGCCGTTCAGGATGTTCCTGCTTGCTCGGTGTGTGCTCCCATGGGCTTACATGGGTCTGCAGAAGAAGTCAGAGATGATGGGAAGACAACCCGATAAACTGTGCTTGGAAAATTACCCCAGGCAGGAAGTTGTGCCAGGAACTTGCAGGTGCTTTTGAATGTCACACCAACTCCTAAACAGTTAGAGTAATATCAAAACAGCCTAGAAATACCTAACCATCTCCAGTACTAAAAGTCCTTCCCTAACTCCTTTGTGCTTCCTGCACAAAGGCAGGAGCTATATTCATTGCCCTCATGCAAGGATAACTGGCCCATGTGGCAGCCCGGGCTGCAGGGCTCCAGGCTGATGGATAGACCTAAGGACGGGATAGAAGGGGCTTTGCAGGGACCTACTTCCAATGGAGAATAAATGACCAGGCTTGCTTGCTTGCCTCTGGAAAGAAGCCAAGGATTTATCCTGCAGAGAATCAATTATGCTCATAAAATATGAGGCATCAAGTAAAATAATTAGCTCAATTCAGATGCGCTATTAACATGACACTAGTGCTTATTATTAATGGATACACTGCTAGTGAATCATTAATAATGGGAGTATCTGGCTATCATGCTTATCAATGCTTTATTGGGTAAAGGTGGAAAGTTCATTTAAGCTGTAGGATTTTGTGGGCAAGTTGTATGTTTCACTTGTGACTTTTTTTATTTTGATTTTCTGAATTTGTTCTGTGCAAAAAAAAAAAAAGAAAAATATGCTGAGTTTTCAAAGAAATAAGGTCTCAGGAGTATTGGGAATGTCTTGAATGTCTTTGCTGTATTTCATTCAGATACTACTTCCAAATTATCACTGAACAGACCTGAAAGAGGCTACACTGGACTTGCTGAAAGAAGTGCACTTAAACATGCAGAGGCAAAGAGGACATTTTTATAGGCAATTTACAAAGACACAAAAACAGCTGCAAAAGTGCTGAAATGCGAAGAAAAATGACTGTAGGAATCTGAGTCACTGCATGGGCCATACCCTGATCCTCACTAAGGCCTGGTCCTAAAACCTGGATCTGCTCCAACAGCTGCGCTCGGAGAAGCACAGAGTTTGCCTGTGAGCAGGGACACTCCAGGTGTGTTGCATGTTCAAGGCCTGAAGGACAGCTCCAGATTCTGGCCAAGCCTTGTGCAAGTTCGCTAAGCTTCAGCTGTAGTGTGTGGCGCTGGGGTGTTAAAACTAATCCGTAGTGTGGCAGACTTGTGCTCTGTTTTTCAAGCCAGCATGCAGGCAGGAAATGGCATTGCTTTGCAGAGATCTTAACATCCCCTTCTCCCTTCTTCACTCCTCTTTTTCCCTCCATTTTGATGATTATCCCATACTATATTTAATGAAAATATAGAACCATGAATTCTCAGGCCTACTTTAGGCGTTTTTACTATTTAAAAATAAATAACCACTTACCCTTTCCTCCTTGCCATCATTTGCACTGCAACTTTTTTGCATAAATCCTTAAGTTGGGACCAACACAAAGTAATCGTTGTTTCCCGCCGTGCAAAATGAGCAGAGTTTGTGGGGGGATGTAGGCAAGCTGCAGTGGACAGCAGCTGTTATTGCACATTAAAAATAATGAAAAGTCAAAACCCCAAAAGCCAAACAAGGAACATGCAAAGGCTCCTGCTGCGTTTTATGTTCAGCTCTCAGGAATACCCTTGGCACTGAGTCTTGTGCACCCTGGAGAGGAGGAGAGAGCTGAAGACCATGTTGCGGGTTTGCACAGTTTCGATTGCCCTTCACTGCTCTGGGCCTAGACCAGCAGGCTCTGTGCGAACTGTAGGACACAGTGAATCGGTCACATGTAGGACGCTGCGGAATGTCAGATGCATAGAAATTGCATAAACATCATTCTAGAAAGACAACTTTTCTCCTACAGCTACATAATTGATGGAAAACCTTTGACAAAATGAATAGCTTGGAGGAAGACAACTTGTTTTACGTAACTCCTCATCTTTTGTTAACTTTCCAGCTGAAAAGCAAGCGACTCTGTCATGAAACAAAATCTAATCTTATGTTTTGTGTTTGTGCATTGTTTTTCCCTTGAGATTCACTAATTGAAGAATAAATCACATTTGCTTGTGGGTAGATTTTTTATGAATTTCCAGCTACATTTTGTCCTGAATTCTTAAGTATTTATCAGAATTGTATCTCCATTATAAGCTCACCAGCCAAAAGGGCAAACTAAGTCTCAGTGTCAAGCTGTTTCATGACCTTCACCTCTGAACCTGCTTTGTTAGGTTGAAGAATCAAACCCCAACCAAATGTACTGAGATTTAGTTGGCCTTTCCAGCTTGGCCTTTTTCAGGTCAGAGGAAGAAGGTGACACCCGACAGTCTCTTTTGCAGCAGTTTTCCTCCTCTTTTTCAAGCCAGGTTAGCCATGTAGCCAACAGCAGGAACCCAGTGAGCCTTTGTGCATCAGACCCCAAGAGCCACATGGCATTGTAATTTAGGGATTCTAAGGGTTCTTCTTTTAGAGATCATTTACTTAATTACTTGTAGAAAAGCCAATCTGTGAAGGTGCAAAGACAGAACCATAGGTGAACATGTGAAACACTGGTTTTCATGGATTGCATATTAGTTTAGCCCAGTATATGAATTTGCAAAGAAAGATAAACAGATTCCTTGAAACAAGCATTACTTGTAAATGAGATGGTTTCTGCGTGCCTTCTCCTGGGTTCTCTTTCTTTCCTGAACAAAAAGCACCTTGGAGGATATTGCACATGATTGTCAGTTCAAGAGATGGACACTGGGGGTTTGGCAAACCTCCTGGGAGATGGGACACTTGCAGTTTTCCCGAGAATATTGTGCAAGAGGATTACAATCAGGACTGCAGCTGGTAAAATATTCTAAAAATGGGAGCCTTGCCCTCCATATAAAATACATGCGCCTTTGCTTGCACTTGCCATGATTTTCCCCATCAGAATACAGTTGTGTGAGTGTGCAATAAAGGCGCAAACCCTGCAGTCAGGTAAGTTTGCTTGGAGAGGGAAGTCGAACAGACTCTGTGCAAACTGCAGCCGTGCATCTACTCTGTTAGGACCCTGATTCCAGAATCAGTGCTCTAATTAACCCAAACGTGAAAAGTATGCTCAAGTATTTTTTTTTTTTCAAAACTGAAAGGAGGAAATGGAAAAGCAATTTCTAGCAGGAACAGACTTGTCATCGTCATAAAGACGGTCAGGGTTAGCTTTAAGAGAGTTGTCAACTGGCGCTGTCAACCTTGGGAGTGTTGTTTAACCCTGTGGTAATGATACATCCTTAAGCATGGGAGGTGCTATTAGGGTGTTATATTTCTTTTCAAAAGCTTGTGTCAGTCTCCGTTCTTAGAATGACTGCCCTGCATTTGCATGGTTGTAGTTAAGGGCAGGGCATAGCACTACCCAGCATTCAGGCCTTCAGTAGATATTTTCAGACTCTTGTATTGCACTTAATTGTAAAAGCTTCAGAAAGGCTTGAGGCACAAGAAGGACTGTATAGTCCCAAACACGCCCTTGTTTTGCTTCCAGACTTCTTGCTTTCCTCATCTAAGTATCTTGTTTATCTGAGTTCTGCTCCCCAAATGCCAGATATGTCCACAGCATGCTCAAGGATGAGCTTTACAGCATGTGCACAGTAAATTCAATACTTCTGTGTCATATTAGATCTACTGCACATGTGCATGGGCTGCTGCTGTGGTAAACGTGCAGTGGGTCTGATGCTTATTTAAAATAGCGTTCTCCCGTACCTGGCATTTCGCAACCTGTGTATATGTATTTCTGCATGTCAGAGTGACTTCTTTCTTTCCCCTTCCTGCCATCCACAGCAGGAAAATTTGAAATACTCCTAAAGGGCTTCATGCAGAGGAAGGTTTAGTACCCCCAACACTTGTACAAATCACGGACATCTGTGTATTGGTTAACCATTCCCTGAATATCACACATACTGCAGAAACTGGTGTCTGTATTAACCCTACTGTAAATCGTAAAACTGTGCTTTGTAATTTTGTCAAAGGAGAAAGACTTCTCCCTCCTGTTTCCTTCCCTCTTTTTTGGAGAGCCTTTTGTGAATAACTGGTAATTGCAGTGGGCATATGATAGAATTCCATATATGATTATGCCCACATATTTTGAGGGGTATGTACAGTCTTTCAGTAGCTTTCTTACTGAGAGCTGCTCTGGTGAGTATTCTTAATATCATGTGTGTGTGAAAGGTGAATATTAAGGTAAGAAAAGTCTCCCAGAGTTCTATATTTGAGAACTTTTATATATTTCTTTTTAATTTCAAAAACCAGAGGTGTTATGAACATTCTATCCTCCCTGCCCTTAGATTTACTTCACTATCTCATGTTGTTCATTACTCATGGCTATTATTTCAGTGAAGAAGACAGATTTCTAGCTAGGAAACAGTCTGTGTCCTGGTTTTGTGGTAGAATAAACATTCGTACAATCTTAAAAAAATGCAAGTAAGCCCATACAATTGGTATGATCTAGTTTGATAATGATTATATAATAATACAGTGATTCTCTAGCTCTTTTTTTGTGGCACAGCTTAATTTCACTGAAAGCAGAGTTTTCAGTCAACTGAAGCTGACTTAAAGCCTACTTTATTCCAAGCTTTTGATTAACCATCTTTACTACTTTCTCCATTCTTTTAGTCACTCACCATCAAATAGAAAATGGAATAACATTCTATTTTAATGTTAGTAATTTTCCCTTTTAATTCTGGGGTGCATTGGGAAGACTGTTGCTAGTAGGTGGAAGGAGGTGATTGTATCCTTCTCCTCAGCTCTGGTGAGGCCACATCTGTGCTGTGTCCAGTGCTGGGCTCCCCAGTACAAGAGGGACAAGTTGCTTCTAGGGAGAGTCTGTGCAGATCTACAAACATGATTAGGGGACTGGAGCAGCTCTTCTATGAGGAGAGGCTGAGAAAGCTGGGCCTGTTTAGCCTGGAGAAGAGAAGAATGAGAAGAGATCTAATCAATATGTACAAATATGTCAAGAGAGAGTGTCAGGAGGATAGACTCTTATCAGCAGTGGCCAGCAATAGGATGAGAAGCAACAAGAACAAACTGAAACACAAGAAGCTCCATCTGAATATGAGGGCAAACTTTACTGTGAGGGTGGCAGAGCCCTGGAACAGGCTGCCCAGAGAGGCTCCTTGTGGAGTCTCCTTCTCTGGAGATCTTCCAAACCCGCCTGGATGCCACCCTGTGCCACGTGCTCTGGGTATCCCTGCTGGAGCAGGGGGTTGGACTGGTCCCTTCCGACCTCAGCCGTTCTGTGATAATATTCATCTCCTGGCTCATCTCACAAACTTAGTTCAAAGTGGTTTGAATTTGGAGAAAATGAATTCTTACAGGCCAGAAAATAGGCTCTTCTAGAGAAGCACCTAGAATTACACATGCTAATTATTTTCATATTATCTATCTGTAACTCTGCCATGATATGTTTACTGCCTGTCCTGGCAGAGATATAACAGCGCTATGTGGGCAAGCGCATGTCTGACATTCCTGTGTTTGTAATTATGGCTCCTAGCACATGCCGGATGACCTGCAGCACAGCGCACATGCCTGCGTGTTCCTCAGCTGAAATCCGTGCACTTGCTGGAAGCTTTCGCCAGGCGGGTGGAGGAATCTCTTGTGCTCAGCCTTTCCTCCTAACAAGCATACAGACATTTTTATTAAATTACAAGAGTGATGAAATGTTGAGACCATCTTCTGCCTATCAGAAAGCAAAATCAGCACAAATCAGTGAACCACATTTTTTCTTGTATGAGCAATCCAATTAATTTCAATGAGATCATTTTATGGATATAATATTCCTGCCTAAGTGGATAAATATTGGCAAAAATTGAGACTTCATTTTTAAATTATATTTGTTCTGAATGATTGTGACATAGTGGTAACAGTAGGAAGTGAACCCGGTGAAACTGTTACGTACCACAAAGGGTCCTACCAGGAAAATTCTGGTTCCAATGAAATTAATGGGAAACCTGATGTATAGGACAAGCATCAGAAATATGGTGCATAACCACAAGAATTCTTGGGCATATGCTCTTATTTAAACTGTTTAGAAATTTAACAGAATTTTACTTCTTATATAAAATTTAATATTAAGAATATTTTTGTTAGCTTAGAACTCAATCATTTGAAGTGCTCTTCATTTCAACAGATCACTTTTCACTTTTTTTTTTTCATTTGTGGTATAAAAATAAAATTTGCTTCCATTGCAGAACAGAATTGTGTTCTGTGTGCAGTGTTGTAGGTGAATGGGGAATATGAGCTTTTTTTTTATAATTAAAGACAGGACTTTTGCATAATTAAATCTGAGTAAGGATTTCAAAACTTGGGTCTGACAGATTTTGTGTGTGCGTTAATTTTATTGTGGCAAATAAATTAGATTCAGTCTTATGAGGCTGAAATTGCAGTATGAGGCAACTTTATCTTTGCAGCTGTTTTACACTCCCTGGGCAAGTTGGTAGTCTCAGGCATACACTGA
>JAUBNY010001036.1:1843514-1855286 GCA_032275445.1 Crypturellus soui
GGCCATATTTCTTTAATATGAGTATGTGTATTTATGTATCAAAGGAGGTGGTTCACAGAATAGAATATTTAGGCTACCTACCCTCCATTGGTAATGTCAAATAATGTATAGCTATAGGCCTGGCAGAGTTCTGTTTGCAGAACAGAATTTCTGGAAGTAAACGTTGGCATTTTATGTTTTTGGTTTAAGTTTAATCTGAGATTAGAAACAATCATGAAAGAGGACATTCTTAAAGCTCTGCGATCTTACAGCACTCGAAGTACAGAACAAGCTCAGCAGGACAGCACATTTTCACGGGGCGCACACCCAAGCACTGCATGCGATGCATCAAGGGAAGGAGATTGCTTTAAACTTGGCTTCTTAAAGCATGGCTAACTGGCAAGGGGATTCAGCCTCCAAAAAATCTCCAACCTAAGACCTAGAAATCACAAGAGATAGCAAATCTTAGAGGCTTTTACAAAAACTCATGAAACGACAACTATTATACTTGTTCCAAAATATGCTGAATTGTACTATTTAGAAGAATTCACTTATTTTCCTTTCTTGAGCATGTTAAGGGAAGATGATTTCTGTTAGCAAGTGGCACAGTGGAGCTGACAGAGTCCTTCAACATATAGTGAGACCACAGATCTTGCAGTAAAAGCTGCTAAAGAAGACACCCTGCAGCAAAAAGTTTTCTGGCACATGCAGCTTGATAATACTGCAGCTTCATTTGCTGTCATACTAGCTCTTATTCAGGTCATTTTGACATTGTTTTTTCTTCTATGAGACTGAGGTGGACTCTAAAGGAGGAGAATTCAAGTTACTCAAAGTGGGACTCAGATGGAGTGTGCAATAAAATTGTCATCCTGTTCTTTGCCTAAAATTCACCGATAGTGCAGTTTTCAAAGTTAGAGCTGCTGGTATTGAGATGTTTGATCTCTTTACACACCCAGTCTTTGTTCCCAGCTCACTCCTACTGCCATCAGAAAGTGGACATTTATTCTCCTACATCTGCTATGGACTTAATTGACCGGGGACTTCCAGCACCATCAGGATCAGATCTTCCCAGCAAGGTAGACATCAAGTAACTCTGTAACATGCAGAGAATGGGTGCAATATACTCCTTTTGCTCAATGCTACTGTAATCATACAGTTAGTTCAAAATGAAGTTATGCAAACTGAATCCTTTATCTCTCCAAGAAAATTCAAGCCCACACTTAGCTAAGCTGTGCATGTCCCACGGTGAGACACTGTCCTTTGCTCCATTTGAAGCTGTGCCAGAAAAAACAGCAGCAAAACCAGGTCCCACTGGACTAGAAGAGAGCATCAGTCCCCCCCAAAATCCTTCCCTTCCAGGTTTTCCCTCGTGGGGTTGGGGAGCAAAGAAGGCCCAGTGAGCAGCCTTTGCACCAAATACACGTGTGGTTCATGGACTCATGTCCTGCTCCTGGCCAAATCAGTTTTTCCCTTCAGCACAGTGGTACTCGCTCTTCGGCCCAAGTGTCTCTTTCATGCAGCCTCTGGCTCTGCTCATCCCCTTGTGCAGGGTGGCTCAGGAGCTGTGCAGGACACTTCTCAGGGAGACTAGCTTGGGATGACCTTGAGGATGGTGAAATGAGGGTATCAGAGGAGTGATTCAGAAGTGATTCAGAGTGACTAGAAGGGTTTTTGAGTCTACTCTGGAAGCAACCTGGGCCTAACATAAAAAGAGTGGGCACTACCACTCTTTCCCTAATTTAAAAGGTGAGCCTTGTTCCATGCTCGCAAATGAACAATGTAAGTAAGTGCCAAGTTCCTAGAGATATTCAAACCTGTAGAACCTCAAAGGATGGAAAACCTTCTGTAGTCCTAAAATGTTGAAAGGATGGGATTTTCAGCTTGCTTCTACCCTTTACCTGTTCCCTAAGCAAAACTACATTTTATAAGTTCTCTATTCAGCACATGAATTATTTTGGATCGAATTCTGAAGCACTTCTGCACCTAAATTTCAGGCATCTACTTCTATGAGAAATATACTTGGGCACACTTTTCAAAAGAAGAGGGTACCATACACTAATTCCCACTACACTAATGGTCTATTCTGCATGGATCTTCTTTAGCTTCTCCTGATAAGTGAAGCAATGGCTGCTCTGGCTGAAGCTTTTGTAAACTAGATGCAAATTGAGTATTTTCACTCTAGCTTCTCAAGGGAGCAGCACAAACAAGTGAAAGGGCTTCTACCTTGGGACAGCAAAAAGTGAAAGATGTCATCTCATTCTTGACTTAGAGGGGAGAAATATCATACACTTGCATCCAAGAGGAGTATTTAATACGTTCACAAATCAATTTTATTAATTTAAAACAAAATTAATGAAGAAAAAAATCTGTACACAATTGTGGACACAACACACTTTTTTGTACAATAAGGCCCAGATAAACTGCTTTTTTTTTTTAGTCTGCAAGTGACTAAAAAATTGAAAAGCTCTAAAAACAAAACAAAAAAAAGAAAAAAGAAAGAATAAAGAATAAAGAGAACCAACTCCCATCACTGTCTACTTCGCTTGAGGAAAAAAAAGGCTAATTACAGTCTCCATTCTAAAAACTACCTACGACGTGCTTTATGTCTGTATGTGAGTACCATGTGAATTCCAATACTCATACTGTGTAAAGTAAAGCACATGTGCAAGTCTGGGTAGGACAAAAACCTCTTTGTTGGTTATAGCAACAAATAAAGCAATTTGGAAATCCACAAACATCAAATTCTAGCAGCAGTATGATTCCTCCGATAGAGAAGGATGTTGCTTTGAAGCTACATCGGTGCTTTGTAGCTTTGCAGGTAGCTGTTTCAAGGCTGGTGTTTTTAACAAAAGAGAACAAGAAGAAAAGCTGGAGAATGAACCCACAAAGCTGAGGTTTCTTTTTAATGAAGAGATTTAAATCAGGTAAAGGGAATTGGTACAATTCAAGCCGAGAAGTCAGACTCACAGTTTATCTGACCAAGTAGCTCATGGCCTTCAGGATCAGGAAAGTCACAAGTCACAGACAGACACACTCTAAGGTTGTCCTGTAAATGGATACAGACGAAATGAATTTCAGCTTCTTGGTGACAGCTATTTCAGTATTTCCATTGCCGGCAATGGATGTTATATCTTAGGAAAATCTGACTCCTGGTGGAAGAGGATTAAAAGACTTAAATGTATAGATCTGGGTATGAATATTTCTTGCTCAATCTCTCGAAAATATTCCCAATTTCTAAAAATAAAGATGATGATAATTTTCTTTATTTTGGCGTGAGACAAAACTATTTGGTACGTAGGTTCCAGTTTAAGTCATATCTTAAAATATACTTGTGTTCTCTATATACTTCTTTATGGCATTAATCTGTAATTCATTTTTCAATACTCTAAAAGCACATTAATATGTTAACATTAAAGGGGAAAATGGACATATCAAGAGATTCCTCTTCACTTATTTGTTTTATCTGTGTTTGCTTAGTGGGGGTAAGGAAATCAATCTTTTCATAGAGTAGATGAGAGAGAAGAAGGTAGAGAAACAGCTGATAAAGAACAAAACCCCATTCCTATTGACACTTGACATCCACGCTTTTGGTCTTGACAAATTTATCTAAAAAATCCATTATCTACATATTTATATCCAACGCATTGATAAGGCACTGCACAATATTTTGTGCACACACGGCCTCATTCTTCACCAACAAGGCATTACTATCTTTCAATAGCATTTACCTTAACAATATGTAAAAGAATCATTCATTATTACAAATTTACACAAAAAAAATCTTCCTGTACACGATTGTCTCAGTGATGTACCTATTACTTTAAATTAGACATATTTTAAACTACTCTGTAATGTGCTAAAATCAAAAGTAGTTGCTGTACCATAAGGCAAAGGCTTACAATAGCCTTTAATCCTATTATACATATCCTCAGTTATATGATGCCAAAATATAGTCTGTTCATAAATAAGTAAAGATGTACAGAGTACCCTGGGTATGAGAAACCAAAAAGTAAACTTTCTTTACAAGAAAATTACTCCACTGGTATTTTGAAAATCTCAGTCTTCATTGTGCAATCAAGTTTGCTGTGTTGAAGAAACGGTGTGTGTCACATTGAAGAGTCTAAAAACTACAAAGCATTTGCAGGTCCTTTTTTTTTTTTCTTCACAGGTATGAACCTTTCATTTCCTTTCCTTTCGTTTCCACTTCTTTTTGGTAGCAAATAGGTAAAGACGAGTTGTTAAAACATTCGCATGGCTTATTTTTGTTGGACTTGCAGTACCAGAGTCAACAGCTGTTCTGAAGAAAAAGACGTGTTCCTCCGTTTACTGAAAGGGCAAGGGTTAAGACCAATTGCAGCTGTACGTCAACATGTTGAAATCACAAAGTTCTGTAGTCCAATGCTGACACAAGACACAGGGAAACCGTCCGCGGGCACAAGGAGGTTCTGGGGTTTCAAAGTGCTGCTGAGCTGCTACAAGTACTCCAGTTCCAAGGCATGATGAAGGGCCATAAGGTCAGAGTGGCTTGAGATCCTCCAGAATGGCATGGCATGCTGTGAACAGCACAGACAAAACACAAAAATAACCCCAAGCATTCTGGAATTTCGACCCACCCACTGTCTTATGCAAGAAGAGGGGCTTCACATTTGCTACCCTGTTTACCTACCCCTCATCCCCAGCACAAATTCTCAGTGACAGCAGATCTAAGTAACAGCAACAACAAAACACATTAGGAAATCTTAAGGAAAGGAGGGCTTCTTCATCTCTTTTTCCAAAAAGGATTTCAGTGCAATGCAAAAGAAAATATTATTTCTAGAAATAAATTAAGGGGAAAAAAAAGTCTATGCACGAAGCATGTGGAGAGCTTGAAGAAATGAATAACACTTGGTTACAAATAAAAAGAGAGGAAATTGAAGTATTATTTAGTATCAAAATCTATTTATTCATTGTGGAACTATCCCTGGCAGGTGAGTTAAGAACATACCAACGGTGGTTCAGAATAGCTCATATGTTGCTCACATCACTTGGAAAGGAATCTTATCCCAGTGGTTTGTGTTATAATGGTCATTGTTAGTACTGATCTTAAAACATCTTTCCATATGGGAGAATTTTTAAATAAATTCATATTTTTTTCCAATTATCTGTAATAAGATCTCAATCTGCAGCACAAATATGTTTGCAAAAAACCTGAATAAACCAAAGACATAAATACCAGGAAGAAGCACAAATTACCTCATCCATGAAGGGTAAAAAAGCTGATTAAGAACAGTCACTATCTTCATATTGCAAAACAGGGATTATAGTATCAGCAAAACCTTTTTTTCATCAATAAAAGAAGACAACTATCAGCTTTCTTAAGGAAAATATTCTACTGGTCCCATGGGAAAGTAGTTTCAATTCAACAGTATTCTGAAGGCTAACTTGATCGTGCTTATTAATTCAGTAATTCAGCTTGTGTCCTGGCATCTTTAGGGCACAAACCACAAGCAATTCACTATCACAATAGCTTCTCAGATCCTCAAGCATTTTATCTACAGTTTCTTAGATAAGCTGCCTTCATCCTGAGTAAATTCCTATTTCTATGAAGTCACTGGCAAAATTCCATTTCTTTAACTCATCATTTCTATGCTGAGCTCTTTTTTTTCATCCACACCATCCTCCCCAACATTAGACAATAATATCAAAAACAAGCTGGATACTAAAGTGAAATCAACACTTCTTTTCCCAGGTGTGTGTTTTATTGTAAATGCTTACAAATTACTGTCTTCCAAGACAAGCTCCTTGGCACACAGCCTATGATAAATATGTCTTTAGAAGCTAAGGTAAACAACAAATGCTGTATAAATAATAATTATTTTTAGGCTGCTTCAACTGGATAAAAATGAGATGTTGGACGTAAGGAATGAATTTGAGATTTTGAAAAGAAATAATAACTACGTGGGCAAAGTCAAATGGCAACTGTTGAGGCACAAGCAATGGTTGATCTTGTGAGGGACAGCAGACATGATGCTGAAAACCTTAACAGAAATCAGCTTGCTAAAGCGTGCTATGTGATCAGCAACGGAGCACTAGAAGCAAACTGGAGAGTGCGCACCAGATACAGGACAGAATACGGGCTAAGAGGCTGTTTGTGCATTAGCAAGCCCTGTGGCACAGTAAGAGTGGGTTGCAGAGCTAACGCGGCGGGGCTGAGCACTCACTGCCCACAGTACAGGATAAGGGTTTTCAACTCAGGATAGCTCTAGTCTGCTGTCTTGGAAAAAATGCTCATTAGCAGCTGAATCACGTCTGGTGAGCATCTGGACTATACATTTGTGGTTAGTTATATGGATGCATCAGGAGATGTCCATGTTCAGATAATGCCTAGCTTCTAGAGCAAAGAATCTTCTTCAGGAAGAAAATAAAGTTATCCACAAGGAAATACCATTGGAACAGTTTCTGATATGTGTTGTGGTATTCTAGTTGTCACAAAGCCTTGAGAAAGAGAAAACTGAATCTCAGCATGAAAAACAACAGGGGAGCCACAGCTGCTCCCAGAGACAACTGTGTGATTATCTCTTTTCAGGGAGAAAAATTCAGAGACAAGTGAGATGATGCTGGAGGAAATGCTTATAATCTTTCCAAAAGACTTTTCCACGTTACTGCTTTCCTTAAGAAGGAAGTGGTAAAATATCAACTGTGACATCTACTATCTCTGCACCTTTGAGTGAGACTTCCACGGTGCTGTCTCCGTGCTGCATGCAGTTAGCTTGTCAGGTTATATATCCAATTCCAGTGTCTTTCCTGTTACACTGATAGGCTGCCCTCTCTGCTCTGTCAAGCCAGACACCACTGCTTTCTAGCTTAAACCTTTCCCCGAAGATTTACTTCTTCATATTCAGGAAATGAATCAACACTAGCAAAAAGAAATAAAAACCCCTATCATCTGTGGCATTTTCTGGGCTCTCCAAAAGACAGGTTCTGTGTACCTGTCTCACTCAGGCCACGAGATCTTCCTACCGCTTCTACCTGGACGCTGTATCAGAGACGTAAATAACACACGTGTGATGTGGCATGGTGAAGAGGCTGGTAGAGGTCTGCCTTTGACGAGTGTCTATGCAGAAGCCAAGAGTCAACGTCATGGAAGCTGCCCAAGGTTGCGCAGAGAATCAGTGAATAGTGTAGCAGCAAATCCTTGGCTTGCAGCTCCCACGTCGTGCAGCTCCTGCACTCTCCTGCTTCCCTACTTATGGCCTCAGCATCACAGGGAGCGCATGAGGCATCCAGGGAGCCTGCCATACCTGATGGGTTTGGCAGAAGGTTAAGCCTCTGCTAAATCAGATCACAGTGATCCTCGCTGGATGTCCATGTGCAATATCAGTTTTGGATTAGTCTCAGCTGTTTATGGTCAGGCTTTAACTGAAAACTTTAAGTGGACCTTATTGTGGCTTGATTTTCACTTAAATATCCTTTGCTTTTATCTGCTCTGTGAAAGGAGGAGGCCTGGCCTCCACTTAAAGGAATGAGGGCTGGAAAGTTTTGTATAAAGTTGTGTAAAAAAAGTTGTGTACGTCTTAGGATTACAACTATTTTCAGTTCTCCTGCTTATAGGTCAAAGGGCCAATTCTACACTCCCAGCAAATAAAACATGCTGGGAATGCTATTGCTGCCAGCGACCTGGAATCTGCACGAGACCTCTGTGCACAGGTCTCTGGTGGCCGAATCAGATCCATATCAGTTTGATCCTATGGCACATACTGCATAGCTAACAGGAGGGGAAACAAACTTGATACATATCTATATATATCTATGTTATGTATGTATATATATACACACACATATTTGTGCTTATTTTGCTGTATAAAGCTTTCCCCCTTATTTAAGATAACAGAAATGGTTGTCTAGGACCTCACACATTACTCCTGTATTAGCAAGCACCACTATCTGCCTTGTCAACAGTGACAACATACACAGTTCTGAGACAGCAGCACATTTTTCTCTCCAGATGCCCAGGCAGGAAGAGTTTCTTTTGATAGATTATTTACCCAATATTGCACTTAGAAAGTTACCCCTGCCAACACTTACCCCACATCTGATACACAACAGGTGCCTTCTATTCTAAGCACACTGAAAAATAGTAATATCTCACTTAAGAATGTGTGAGGCTGGATGACAAATGCTGACCACTAATGACACACATTCTGACTGGATGCATTAGTATATAATGAAAACATGAGCGAATTTTTCTTGTTGCTTACTGGAGGAACGTAGGAGGAACTTACCATCTAGACTGGTGGTAAAACAACAATATTCTGTATGGTTTTAATATTGTCCAAGTAAATATGAAACTTTTTAAAATTAAAAACATGAGTTGTTTTGTAGATCTTTAACAACACATGATACTCAATAATAAGTATATTTACAACGTCTCTAATGATTTGCTTTTTGATGACACTTTGATTTGAAATTCGGTGGGAAAAGACTGAATTTGGTACTGTTTGGTGTAAAAAGACATCAAAAGTTCACCCTTTATTAAATTATTAAAGTTAACCATTATAAAATCATTAAATAACTGCAAAATTATTAAAATATTTCCTTCCCGAAATAAAAACAATATTATTTTTACAGTGTGCGTTTACTAAAAAACCCAAAACCCACAGCTATTTCAAAGAAAACAAAGTGTTTCTATTCAGTAAGTGTGCATGCAAAACAAAGACATTTTTTGACGGGGCAATGCTGAAAAGTGCAGACCATCTTCCTTTCCCCTAGAAGAGTACATATTTATACAAAAACCTTACTCCTGAGATTTGAAACATATCTGAGTAGAAACTACTCATAAGTTTCTGTCACCTTTCCTGGTATTTTCGTTGTATTTCTGCCAGGTTTTGCTAAGCAGTCGTCTTTACTTCCTATCACAAACCCGAACAGCACAGTTTGACTGTGAGCTTTAAAACAGTGGCATATTGGATACCCATTTATATTCTATTTATTGCTCCACAAAGATTTATGATTTTTCCTCCCCGTTTCCTTCCCCGTCACAAAAGCAGCCTGACCACTGCAGAACACAAAGGCAGCAGCCGATTTGCCCACGCTCTCCCCAACCACCTGATGTAAAATCCAGCTCCGGGGCGCACGGACTCTCCTCCTTTGCCTCAGCTCCTGCACTCCCAATCCCTCGGAGGACTCTCCAGAGTAGAACAAAACTCAAAGAGTTTTTTTAAATCTGCTTTGCGAGTATTTCACAACTTTGTTTCCGAAAAGAAAAAACCCCAAAACAACAGTAATAAATAAAGAAGGGCCCAAGACAAGGGAGCTTCTGGCAGGGAAATCCGGCCAGCGCAAACTTACTAGCTACGTCACCCTGGGGCTCTTTGGGGAGAGCGGTTCTGCCAGGCGTAGGTGCAGGGAGCAGAGCCCCTGGCCACAGCTCCGAGCACCCGTTTCCTTACCCGGGCTTCCCTCGACCCCTCTTTTTTGGGAAGCCGCTGCAAAAGCAGCAGCCTCGCCGTGAACTCGGGAGCTGCAGCTGCCCCGACCGCGTGGGGGGCTGCACGCAAGGGTAGGGCCTTGCCGCAGCCTGCAACGCAAACGTCCCCAGGACTTTAATTGTCTTATAAAATATCTTGCAGGAAATGGCAGCGAAACAAAGGTGTGGATACCATGGCTTGTCCCATGCTGCATGAAACGTAAGAGTGTGCGGTTTCCTCTGCGTATTGTATTTATTTTCATCAAAAGAGGCACTATTTTTCTTTACAAAAACAAACAAAAAAAATGCAGCCTCGGAATACCGGTTAAAGAGACTAATCTTTTAAACTGTATTAATAAAATAAATCTATATTACTAAATTTTTACAGCAGCTACAAAAATGGAAAAGATTTTCAGTAAGTAATGCACATAAATGAAAACCTTGTTTTATGATGAAGCAACTGGCTAAACTGATGGAAAACTAATTTTAATAACAAGCCTTAACTTTCTTGCCTCCTAATCTGGAAGTTCAGCTCTTTTCACTAAAAGGAGTGCAAAAATAAAAACCTCATAAATGAGACAAGCTTGAATTTCTACCCTCACTTGGCAGTATTCATTGTGTAGCTGATATGTAATCAGTGAAGTGATAGTTAAGCATGAAAAAGAGAGCTCAGTGTATATGTAACGTGTAGTGTAAATAAATCTACATAGACCTGGGCCCTCACCACACACTGAACTTCTTTAGGTAGGTGCTGTTGCAGGGGACAGTCCGTACCCTGGCAAAGGAAGGAGCACGTGAAGGAGGCAGCTATACTGTTAAGGAATAAGCAGGGCAGGGGGTACTTCTAGGGGTGCTTCAAGCAGTTCGTGTTGATGGGTTTGGAATTTTTTTGAGGGAGGAAATCCTCTATTTTGTTGGTATGCTCTGTGGAGAAGGGCTAGTTTATTACTGTGACAGAGCAAGGCTATTTATGGGCTGGGCACGTGTCTGTATGGAGGCGTATCATGCACCAGCAGGCACCCCGCTTGCTCCTCCTGGTAATGCTACAAACAAGCTGATGAGGAGACCAAATAAGACTTCATAGGAACTGGGAGCTGCTCCTGCTGCATGGCAGTGTGAGGTTCTTCCTCTTGCATTGTGTGAAGGCCAAAATATAAAGGCAAATCTCACTTGCATGGTTGGAAATACTAGAGTCTTTCTAGATGGAATAAGAAACAGAACAAGAACCATAAAAGCATTTTCCTTAATCAAATTAATAGTTTCTGCAGAAAGTGCACTTCTGCAGGACTGCTGGTATACTTAGTGACTTCTCTGGCTTTACTGTAGCAGATAATTTAATGCAGAGCATCTAACATTCTGTAAATCTGGAAATTCCTTCCACCAAGAAAGAATATACAGCAGAAATGGCACAAAGGAATTTTCTATACTACTACTTCTCTTAGCAACTGGCAAGACTCTTTTTCTTATGCTTTTCTGAATCATGTTTCCTGTAGAAAAAAAGTATTGAATTAGATAATGTTACCGAAAGGACTACTCCTGCCATTATCATATACAACACTTTTTTCACCAAGGAACAGAAAGGGAACAAAGAGAAGACTTTTTTTTTTTCCCCCTGGATCTTAAATGCAGCTTTTAAAATGTAATCATTTACAGCGGGAAAACATTTCTCTGCAAAGATGAAAGGCATTTCTGAAGGAGAAAGGAGCAAACTGTTCCCGTCCGCCCGCCAAAGGGATATATGAGACTGACTTTTGCAAAGCACCGAGCTGGGAAACTACCCGGAGCCCTTCCCAGGGACAAATCCCCACATTTGATGGAGTGAAACTAGCCAGGGACAAATCTCTATTTGGTGAAGGGAAACCAGCCAGCGGTGCCTCTTGCAAAATGCCAGGCGCGCTGCTTAGCTGCACTTCTCCGTTTAGAAGGTGACAGTAAACGGCTACAGTAGCCCAACAGAGAGATATTTTAAGGGTAAAAGAGAATTTGTGTAAAAGCGGCTCACCTATAAAATGGAGCAAGAGCAGAAATGCCTATTTTCCTACTGCAAAGTCTTCAATCAAAAGAACCATCATTTTTTCCTTACACTGATAACGGCCTATGCAGTATTTTGGGATTCCAAGGAAAACAGAACTACTAATTCTTGGCACAAAAGTCAGGGGCCATTTTTCTGGCTGTCTTTCGAACTAAATCAAACGTACATAGCTACCCTAAAGTGGCCTTTGGATAACAGTGCAGCACATCACTATGTACCGTTTTATGCACGTATCGACGAAATACAACCACAACATTACATTTCACAAAGCAAAGATAAAAAAAAATCCAATATCAGTACACAATACTGCATATGC
>JAUBNY010001036.1:1862923-1874538 GCA_032275445.1 Crypturellus soui
AGGAATCTAGGGCAGAGAGAAAATTCACATTATGCAAGTGGAGGGAGCAGGACTTTTCAGCACAGGAATGGCAATGGAAGAGTGAACGCCATGAGAAGTTAGGATATAAAAGCTTTTAGGAAGGAGACTTGAACAAAAGCTCTTGTCATGGGAGAAGGTGAGATTTCCTATATCTCTTTAAAACAGAAGTGTGAATGAGAACACTCTACAGAAGGGACCTGAAAGCTTCAGTAGCATGCCCAACACAGCTGAAAAGAGACATGATGTGAGCCTCTCTGTGGGCTTACTGATTAGGCTGGGGGCAGATGAGAGCATTAGCACATGTGACTTTGCAAATCTGCCTAGAGTAGTTCAAGAAGTGACTGTCCATGCTGTCCTTCTGGTGGGACTTGCTGTGCTCTTCGCAGAGCTGGCTGCATGGGACCACACACTTGTGTTCCTCAGCCACCTCAAGGCCACAGCTAACAGCTTCACCGGAAACACGTCTGCAGCAGCTAAAATTACACTAACAGACTCTGCACTTAACAATGGAGATTGGCTCTTCTATTCCCTTCCATCAGCTCTGCTTTGGGGATTGAACCAACAGGAGATACATGCTTGCACGAGCTCCTTGAAGCACGTCTATCATTTGCTAAGTGAAAACACGTCTCCAGCAAAATGCAGTTAGCCAAAGAAAAGCAACAATCCCAAAATGAACAGATGAATCTGGCGTAAAGACTCGTACATGGAAAGCTTGTGTCTTCTCCCGCCTCCATTCCCAGAGCATTTGCTAACTCCTTCCTGCTAACTTTGCCTCCTTCTCTTTTCTGTTTTGCACGATGGGCCAAAAACTCCCAGAGATGCTCCACAGTCATCATTCACAGCTCTTAAAATGTCTGAACCTGTGTAGACTTCGGGACTTATTTCTTTAAACTAACTCTGGATCTTTATGAAGGTTCATATGCAAAGCATTAAGTTATGGCAGAAACCTTCTGCAAATATTTATATTACTTTGCTCCTTTGCTACCACCCGTCAAGTTGTGCACTTCTGCCATAATTACATAAAATATGCCTTACTACTCAATTTACTGTAGGAAAATTAATAATAATAAAAAAAGAGATTAAGACTGTTACAACAGTTCCTCTTATCTGTGCCAATAGCACATGCCAAGTGCAGTGATGTAACGGCTAGTGTGCTGATCCTCTACATTTCTGCATTACAAAACTAACAAAAATAAACCTAGCAAATCTGCTGTCTTTGAATAAACACTGAGTATAAGATAACTCTGGACAAGTTTGCACCTTATGAAAAAGAATAATGTGAATAACATTATGAACATGACCTCAGAGTATGCTGAAGCATTACAGCCCCAAATCTGCTGATTATGGCTAAAATACATTTCCACATTTGCTTAATCTTCTTAATTTACCGTGAGAAAACTAACACCACGCTGTCAACTAATTGTTTCAATACCTTAGTCTGCAAAGTAAAATGAGAGGGGGAAAAAAAGCCCTTCAGAACAAGCTATTTTCATTTTGCTTTACATCAGTGTGTCCATTGAGACGACCTGGAAGTTGGCCAAATCACAGGAAATGATTGCTGGGATTCTCTGTTCCTCTCATATCTGTCATTATGCAATTATATCCACTGCTTCATTGTCCCTACTGAACAGTAGAGAAATTTGGTCATGTCCATGTGAGAACAGATCTGGCATAACAAGTTATAGCTGTAATCCTTTATAAAATGTGATGTATCTGAAAAACCCTTAACTAAAAAAAAATCTCATGTGTTTCACTACTGTGTTTGCTGTGCAGGGTTTTCTTTTTTTTTTGAGTGTGAGTAATTGTGCATATCCCTGCTCCAGAAGTCAGAAAATACCCCTTCAGATGAGTATCAACTTCACAAATCCTCATCACTTCTATAACCTTCACAACATGCTTCTTTGGTGAACATATATTCACAGTCTGTCATGGGATATTTCACCAAGCAGCATCTGAACAGTCCAAAGCTAGTTTGTGAATGTCCTTTTTTTTTTTGTTATGATTCTAGCAGTTTCTATATTTTTTATTTTTACTTATGCTTATCTAATAAGATAATAAAATAAATAAAAATAATTTAAAAAAGCAAATTACTCCAACTAATCTCTATTCTAAGTTTAGAGAAACAAAGAAGCAAAGAAGGATGAAAGGATTCTAACATTTCTTTTTCATTCTACGCATTAAACTTCACGAGCAAATCTCCATTCTTCCCTTAGCTAGGAAAACAGCAAATTCTCCAGTATGTGCACACAGGTCAGAAAATGAATATTAACTAGAACAACACGTCTTATATCCACAGATAGGCACAGACTGTGCCAAAAGCTCCTCTACTGTACTGGCTAACTATACCAAAAAGCCTGCATTACATTTCAACCAGAGGCAATAAAGGCTTAAGTGCTGAACTTCCTAACCCATCATCATGGAATGCCTGTTAACATACAACATAAATCCATGTGAAAAAGCAGAGACTCCGGTTCGCAGGTTCTCAGCCCTGGCAGTCAATTGGCAGGACCTGTCATCTCCGTCTAGCCTGCACTTTGTGACCCTAACATTTTCTCTTCTTTCCCACCACAATTATTCCGTGCTGAAGAAAAAGGTGCAGATTACCTGTGGGTCAGGCACAGGATATGAAGAACAAAGAGAGTTCTTGAAATCTACTTCACTCTGTCTGACAATTTGTGGATGAACAGTCAGAGAGTTAAATCAGGCTGTGAAAGCTTGTAAAACACTCCCATTTTAAATTTGGAATGCAAAGAGAAGTGTATATGTTAAAAAAAAATTATAGTGCACCATGTAATAGGAAAAGGATAAAAGCTAATATTCTAAAAACCGAGGACTGAGAACTGAAGTAACTTAACAAATTCATTTCTCAGAGCTGATGGCTTAGCAGCTCTGCACCGAACATGTAGCCCTTTTAGAGCTCACAATGGATCCCATTCTTTTGTAATAAAGAAAGTGATTAAAATCCTATTTTCCTTGCTCACACGAGCAAGTGCATTTGGATTAAATATGCTGCTCCCAAAGTAAACAGCATTTGTTCCAAAATAAACACCGATCTAATTTTGCAGTTTGTGTTCATTGGAGTAGCTACACTAATATCAGCATTTACATTTTCATTTCAGCTGTACCTTGTTACTGGAAGAATCCAATTTAAACTAAAATTATATCTATAGAGCAACTATAACACCTGAGACTGAACAGACATAAACTTTTGCCCACTTCAGTCCCACAACAGAAGAAAATTCTCTTTTGCTAATCTGCTCTTTTATCTCCCTAGTGAGAGGGAGCAGGTATTTTCAGTACTGATATGGTCTCAATTCTTTTCTCACACTACCTAAATATATCCACTGAAATGGAAATCTTTCTCTACATTACTGAAAAAGAAGATCAGAATGTCTCATGAAGATCAAAATGTCTCATGAAGATCAAAATGTCATATCTCTAGCATTAGACTTTATATTTTTATTCACGTTCCAGTTCACAGATACTCCCTATTATCATGAATATGTTTATTAAATTGGAGTTGTTCAGAAAATATAAAAAGTAAAACTATTTTATTTCTGTAATATATGGGTCTACTCATGCTCAGGGAAGTGATCCAGACTATCACTTTAACGATTCTTGCTAGAATTCTGATAAAAATAACTTGTTAGTCCATTTTTATATGTTTTGAAGGTTGGAAAGGGGAAGGAGAGGGTGCCAAAAAATAATTTTACCAATAGATAGCATTGATAAAAGGCACTCAAGCTTACCTAGTTAAAGAGTTTGTCCCTGGAAAAGACAGTGTTATGTTTAAATATCAAATTCAATTTATTTTAAAAGTTCAGCACTTCAGATTGTAAATGCCTTCTTTACGACATGACTTGTGTTATCTGTGGATATATGCTTTTATAAAAAGAAAAAAAAAATCTGTGACTAATAAAAGCCAGTGAAAATAAAATATGAATGTGTTCAAAGAAGTAAGAAAAGGCATGAACCTGGTCAATATGTCATGAATTATTCCCAGGTGTACTAACCTGAAAGTATGCTTCTAGGAACATAGCTGTTTTATTGAAACTATATACTAAGGTTTGCTTAGATATTGTTAAATTATAAACAATTTTAAAATTAAACCTATGAAATGAATAAACTTGCTATGGAGGCTAGAAAATTAGGTCTCATATCTCGGGAAATGAGAGTATTCTTGTGGTTCAAGTGGCAACTTTTCACAAGATGTGAACTCCGTGTCAGCTCTGTGTCACCAAACTGTTTAGACCCACTGTGCCTTGGTGCTGTGGCTCATCTTGCAAATGCACATTTTTGGAGGCAAGTTGCACTGCTTTGGGCTAGTGAGTCTCCCATCCTTCTAATTATCTGCTAATGGGACAAAGACAGGGATTAAAATTCTCTCTGCTGCCCTGTGCAGTACAGACCTCAAAACTTTTGCTTTTAGGGGTGGCTTGAAGATTTTTGCTCACCTCTTTGCATGCTTCTCTTTCCCTTCCTTCCTTCCTTCCTTCCTTCCTTCCTTCCTTCCTTCCTTCCTTCCTTCCTTCCTTCCGGCCATGGCACAGATGTGGAGCCCATCGTGATGCTCTGTGCCACAGGTAGGCTGTCAGCTGGGACGGCACTGCCCTTGCCCAGCAGCAGCAGAAGGGGGATTGGGAGCTTTGAGAGCTCTGCGAATGCCACGGCTGCGCAGGACGAGTAACTAAACATTTTGTGCCATGTTACAGCTGAGTCATTTAGGAAAAGGGAGAAGCAATAGGCAGGTAAGTGAAGGGGATGCTGCCAGCCTGGCAGGCTCCTGCAGATTGTGGCTGAGCATAAGGAGCACTCCAACTGGCTTTCTTGGGAGAGGAAATCATAAAATGTTTATCTATCCAGTGAGATAAGGAAACGATTTATGTGGTTAACATGTTACCTAAGCCCTACAGGAACCATTTTCTCAAGTGAGCTAACAGACTTATCTGTTATTATCCCTAACTCCAGGGCGCTCAAACAGCAGCCGTGCGCCGCACAACGGCCGGGCACAAGATCTGGGGCTGGGGCACGTACGGCAGCAGCGCCGCCCCTTCTGCCTCTGGGCACAGATTTCACGTGTTTCTTTGCTTACCTATTGCTACACAGGCAGCGTAATCTAGTTCCACGTCCATGAAGTGCTAACTTTTATGGTTGTATTTATTCATGGAGCTTTCTGCAAGTCACCCATGGTTGTAGTGTCAAGCAGATGAGAAACTATTTCCTGTCATTCCCTCATACACATATCAGAGAAAATTCCCCACCAAGATTCCTGTTCCTTTTCCTTTTATTCCTTCCTTCTTTCCTATAGGCAAACGGAGCCATTCTTGGATTGTTATTGTAGGAAAGCAAATAATAACAAGACTGCTGTGCTGCCTGCTGGAAGGCAGTCCACAACCACTGAGTGGTTCATTAGAAAGCAAAATCTGCTATTATTCACAGGACTTAAGAACCTTGAAATTTAGGATTACAAATAAAATTGAACACAGTGATGTTAAAGAAAAAAAGGCATTAATGAAGCTTTTTTAAAGAAAACAGATTCTATTTTACTGGATTTTTTTGTAAGTTTGAAAGTAAAATAACAGAAGCTTCAGAGTGGGGCCCTCATATAGAGAACCTGCAAGGTCTGCAAGTCCCAGGTACAGACACTGCAAGCAGTAGGATGAGACACACTCCCAGTTCAGCTAGAAGGAGAAAAGGCATTCGGGGATCGGCATTCCTCTGCAGGATCCTGGATGCCGCGGACCACATCCCGGATTAGTTCAACAGACATCCCTGCGTTATTCAGGCGTGGGGGAGGATAATTCAGCCAGCTCTACGTGGAGTTTCCTTCTCTCTACAGCCATCCCTTGCGTCTCACTAGGAATAAAGCTTATTGAAAGAAATCTATTTTCAGTGTGTTCTACAGTCCTGTCTGCCTGTTTTTTTGGGAACAGTTGACTATGGTTGTTTCTTATCCAACATGCAGGTACACTTGGGAAGTGAAGGATCAAAAGCCTGCCAAGACTTTCCAGAATCCTTCTTATAATCACAGACAAATCAGAGTAAATTTACCAAAATCTGATAGGTCCTTCATGAAAATAGTTATTTCTCACTGTTGCAGAACCAGACCTGACATTCATTGCTAAGTAAAGATTATCTGGCAACACCCATCATTTTATGACAAGCTGGACTGTTAAATTTTAAACTTTTATGTTACCAGAAAAAAACAATCACACAACTGACATTATTTGTCACATTCAACAACCACCAAGAGTTAATTATGTTTTCAGCTACATCTGTACAACTATGCCCCTTTGAATATTATTTTCAAATAAAAGATATTTCTTTCAGTCTGTTTTTAAATGTTTCTAATGAAGATATTTAGAATAGCTAAGAATGCAATTTTTTCCCTCTGGTTTAAGAGAATATAAAATGTAATGGCCTTGTCTTTGGCACCACCTCAGTCAATATTTACTTTTGGATCAATAAACCCATCTGTTCACCTCAAGAGAAATTAATCCCACCTATCACCAACACGGTGTTTCTGTCCTTGATAAACATTTTTTCCTGACATGGGCACAGCGAGGCTAATTTTCTTTCTTGCTGGTTTATCGCTGGTGATCTCTGCACAACAAAGGAAATTCATGCCTCAGTGCTACACTCAGGTCTCGCCAAGCTCTGTGACAGGTTTGCAAATGAAATGGTTTTAAATAGAGCTGGGGTAATTGTGCATGACAGAAACTAAGGGCGGGATGCACTCAATGGTGCTGCTTACCCCTTAAACAGCTGCTAAGCATTTCTTAAAAAAAATCCTAACCAAAACAGCAACAACAAAAAACAGATACTTCAGCAATTTTATTTATGAATGAGTGAATGATTAAACCCGTGAAATTGTTGTAAGGTTTTGGGAGAACCACTTAAATTCTATGCAATTTTATTACTCCTCATTTTTAATGAGAGATAAAATCAGTTATCATGAAATTGCCACTGATTTAATCAACTATTAAAAGAGTATTCTGAACACTTGTGACTAACAGGACCTGAACATAGTACACACTTTCCTTCTAGTAATATTTCAAAATATATCAAAAAGTTTATAAATGAAAACTTCATACTAAGTATACCTTAGTAAAAAAAATCTAATCAAAAGTGAAGAATTTTACTGTAGCTAACTCATACATCTCAGTATTTTATGTTAAGAGCCAGACTGTAATCTCAAAGACAGTGACACAACTTGGCAGTAATTTTACTGGTTTCTGCAGAATTATTTTACACAACTGCACCTCAAAGCCTGGAAGCTTCACCTGCTTTCTGGATAAGAGAAAGGGCAGCTACTAAACAAGGCAAATCATTACTACAAGCATCTTGTTTTGGAACAGCAGTACTCAGAAGAGCAGAGCTCTGATTTACTGTTATTCTGATTTCTTCCTTTTCAGTGGGTTAACCCATCATTCTGTAAACATAATTTGTCACCAACACCAGCCAGAGCTCTCTGTAACTACTTTTTGCCTTTCTTTTAGATCTGTTATCCCTGCTGAGAGAATCTACTAAAGAAGAATTTTTCATACTGACACCAACTGTAGTCTTGCTGTGAATAACCACATTCCCATAAAAATCATTCCATTTATTGCAAAGTTGTTGGCAGACCATAGGAATAATAGTCAACTCAGGAAACCTTTTATCCTGAAATCACACAGCTTAACCCTTTGCATGACCATATGAAGATGAAGCTTATATATAATATCTATATTACCATATTGCTGATTTACTTTGTTTTATTAAATGTATTTTTTGTTATTCACAAGTTTTTTAAATCACCTCTTCTTAGTATTTCATTTTTAATTAAAAAAAAGAGACAGAATTGGATTCAAACAAACAATAGTCATGATTCTTTCTTAGTATATAATACTGTATTTTAAATTACAGACCCTTTCCCAAGACCAAAATATTACATTGGTAATTACATTACAGATGCTTGAAACTATTTTTGATGATAATACAAGTTTCCACTCAACTGAAACTTTTTTTTTCTATGTTCCTCCCTTCCTATGATAAGAAGAAAGATATTTACAACAAAGTGAATAATTTAAAAAAAAGAAAATCTTTGCTCTATGAATTTTGTGAAAGATGTTAGTCATTATAATTGTTTTATTAAACACTAGTGTAGACTAGATTCAGGAGAGAGACATTTATTTTGTTAGTCGGTTCTCCTGATAGTTTGGGAGTCCAAGGTTGCTTATATCCAAATTTAGATCTGAATTTATTAAAGTGATGAAATAAAAAAAAAGTTATGTCTATGTTTTCATTGACTTTTTTCTCTGATTCTTAACCCCTTTTTGCTTCATTTATGCCAAGAGACATCCATAATAGTAATTTTCTATTTGTAAATATCCTTTAAATACATATATATACACGTATTTGCCCTATAAATGAATATGAAAATATTTCACTGATATTTTTAAACATTTCAGTTAGAAACTGCTGCAGTTGGCTCTTCTCTATGTCTAGCAATGTTAAAGAACAAGTTATTTCCCTGTGCATCCACCTCTTGCACTGGCAATGGGAATTGTAGAAAAGCACAGAGAAAAATAGGAGATCCTTCAAGTAACAAACTATATTTTTAGCATTCTGAAAGGCTCATTTGATTAGACCTCATTCTTCTTGCTGCAACAATATTTTAGTATTAGTTCAGTATTAGTGTCAACAGTCTGTATTTCACTGTCACTGAGTATTTAATAATTCTAGTCACATATATGCATATTAGTTAAAGCAACATTCAGAGAGAGACTTCCTGACAGGACTGCCCTGCTGTAAGTCAACAAGGATTGTGGAAAAAAAATTAAAACAAAACACTTCATTATTTCACTATTTTCTTGGCTCTTTTGTTGCTGCTTTTAATTTATATATTTTAAGCCATTATTAAATACTTTTTAATAGTACAATTTGGGATTGCTTTGGTTAGCTACCAAATAACTAGGCTCTATGACCATATTTAAAGATAAATTTTCAAAATATAGACAATTAACAGCAGTCATATTTTACTTTAAAACAGAGAACCTAAAAGTGGTACCACAATGAGTAAAGGGAATAGTCCCCTCACCCCTTCTTTAAAGTTTCATTAGACCATTGAACTGGATGAAATTCAGATAGAGGCCTTATTGTAACCACACTGAAACAGTAGAAATCTCCTGAGACTGTGAAACTCAAACATTTTGGGAACCAACTTCAAGCACTACTTTCGGGCTTTTCAAAGAAAATGAATGAAAGACACTTAATTTTTCTCCCTGTAGCAATGTTTTATATGATTTCTACCAAAATAAAAGAAGCACAAAACAAGCAGATCTGCTTAAAATATATGTATGTGCATATCTCCCTACAATTTAAACTACAATCCTAATAGTCACAACTAGGCACACCACTGCAAACTCTCAAGATGCCAGAAATCTGCACTCATAGTATGGCAAATTCAGGCTAAAACACAGCCAAGGTTGAAGATGTTGACAGCAACTACCTACCATGAGCACTGCCAAGACGCCTACACTGGGGTATCCAGTCTTTGTGCTTAACTCTTAGGATTGGCTAATGCCATCTCGTCCTAAGAAGGCAAAAAAGGACGACACTGACTTGAACATGAAAAAAAATATATATTTTTAAAGGTGATTGTTATGCTCTCTTCTCCGCTTTGAATGGAAGAGTCTGTTATGGAACAAAAGTTTGCCTCAAAGTGGTGGAATCAGCACAAAATAACTGCACTATATGAACGGAAAGGGTGGGCTGGGAAAGATATTTGAGTGTAAATTAATGTTGATCTTAGCTGGAATAACTCACGCTCTTCAGCATATGCAGCTGCATGAGGGGGTTGACTGGCTGCATGAGATTTTACACATCTGTCAGCTAAATCAGAGACCCAAACACAAAATCTGTTGCTCAGGAATGCTATTTGAATTTGTGAAACTTCTTAGATTTTGAGGCTATAAACCAATAATAGATTACTTAGGAAAGTTATGAATGTGTTATATAGAGTGAGTCATAACTATAGTATTTACATCTGTATTAGATAGGTTCTTGTTCCAGTGCTATTCATAATGTTTAAAGAAAATGTAAAAAACATTTTGCTCATGCCAGCTCCCTGAAATATTAAAAATCAAAAAGAAGCCTGTCTGTGCACAAATAAACTGAAAGCAATGCCTTCACGAATAGTAACACTAGCCCCTCATACCTTTAATATCAGCTAATTACACATTCGTTAGGTTCCATTGTTTTACTATTACCGACTACTGGGCCGAGTTTCGTGTTTAGAAGGCTCTATTCAAATCTGAAACAGCACTTCTGGTGCTAAGAGGCCTTCGGGATGACTCATGTCACAACCTGCTTTGGGATCTAAAGTGCACTGAACCATCAAGCAGTGGATCGTTCTGCACGTGATAGTCATTAATTATATTGCGATTTTTATGTTACAATTCAGGGCCAGAGGCTGCAGCCCAGCAGCAATGCAGTTAAAGCAACCGTACCCAGGGCAGATTGGAGAGCCCAGAGGCAAACTCTGTCTGCGCACTTCTCTTGCTGGCAGTACCTCACCACTGCCCTTCAGTGCAGGATCACCTCAACCAGCAGGTCTTTATCTGCTTTCTGATACTTCAGGCTCTACTGACCACACTGTAATGTGAAGGCACCCACAGGTAGCAACTCACAAAAAGCTTGCAAATTTTGGTATTTTATTTGCTGGGTATGGGACAAAGACTTCTACAGCTTTCACTTGAAGGAAGACTTCTGAATATGCAATTTGGTGAGTAAGTGGGCAAAACATGTTTTGTCTTTTGCTATAAATTATTTTCAAGGGATTAATACCACTACAATAGATACACCACAATACCACTACAATAATACACTAGAAATTAATTTGCTGTCAATCACAAATCCTTTTTCATTAGCATGGATGCCACTGACAAAAGCCCTTTACTATGTGGGATAATTTGATAAATCAATGCATTTCATCACTAAGCGTGCCTACCTACTCTTTGGCTCACTTGTAATGCAGCAAAATCCCAGGCTCACAAACAGAATTCTCTACTTACCAAACATTAGACTCCATGGACTTCACAGTGATCACTAGGTCACAGCCACAGCCACCGAAAATTCTGCAGTGACTAATGGTGACTAACGCTCCTATTATCTAAATATTTTTAGTGGTTTTTAAAAGAAGACTTCCAATCTCTCAAACTTACACAACTCCAACTTACCAAAAATCATCAAAAATAAAAATGAGATACAATAGGAAACAAATACATGAAGCACAATAGAAAATTGGGAAAATTCTTGGATGACTATGTGCAATGTTTTATGTCACTTTAGATTTTTTTGTAATTTGTTTGTATCCATGAATTTGCTAACTGTGTCAGCACAGAGGTTATTCCTGAATGTTCCTGAGGTGTGAAAGATGCTGAAGAGGCTGAATGGAAGCACTTTTAGCAAGTCAGCTACTACTATACACGGTCAAAGCTAGCCCAGCCATCAGCCTTAGCATCTGCCTAGCTTTCCTTTCCCTTGTCTCCCTTAAAACACAGGAAGTTCCATCTCCATATGAGGAAGAACTTCTTTCCCGTGAGGGTGACAGA
>JAUBNY010001036.1:1878120-1888296 GCA_032275445.1 Crypturellus soui
GCCTGTCCTACGGATGGTGACCCCCACAAGGACAGTCAGCAGGTCCAGGCGGGTGCCTTCTTTCAATAATACCATGTGTCCACAGGAGATTTCAAAAAGAAGAATTTTCCAGGGAACTGAAAGCCTCAGTCTTTGGCCAGGTCTAGGTCTAATGTGCACAATACAAGCTCTGTACTTGCTCCTTCCTCTGTACTCCTCTGTAGACCTCTGCCAATCCATAAGCACATCCCCACTCTTTTGCAGAGACAGCATGCTCTTCACTCTGGACACCACGTTGTCTTTCAGATTAAAGTCCATGTTCCTCAGTTATGGCTTCATTCCCCTATTCTTATCTTAAGAGTAATGAAACTTCACAGGGTCATGTGGCCACCATGGAGTAACATGGACATTTCCTTTCTCTCCTTCCCCACATGAACTCTTATCTATTTTTATTGTCTGAAGAGCCCAGATGAGATTTGAATATGAGCATCCTAAAAGTTGTAGGAGAGCAGCAGGACAGGGCAGTTGCTGTGATGCAGTGCGGATCAGATGAGCACAAGGGGAGGATGATTTCCTTGCCCCGTCCCAGCACACCCAAGACAACATCCAGACCTTGGTCTTGACCCAAACACAACTTCTCACCTGCACACCTGCTGCATGCAAAGAAGATACTGTGCTGTAGCTTCTCCTTCATTTCTTAGATAATTTCCTCATTACCAGGGAAACGCAAAGAGCTGAGCCAATGCCATGAGCTCCCATGATTTAGCGAAGGACACAGCAGTATTTTTTTCATACATAGCTTCAAAGTTCTTCCACGAATATAACGCTACGGTGTAATGCTAAAGGCCTTAATATACCAATTTCTGGAAGATAATCTACTCTCCCTAAAATGCATATGATTAACTTCCATTAAAATCAATGACAGTTACACTCATGTATCAAGAAGTTGCTACATGTCTATTAAATATCTGGTTATGCACAACAAACGAAAATGCTATGAACTTTTTACTGAACATGCTGGCAAGATATGGTAGCATTTTCTCTTCCTGCTCTGGATAAAATGTAACACAGCCATAAATCAGAAACAGATTTGGAAAATAACTAGCATTGTTTTTTTCTTCTACAAGTCTGAAAATCAATCCTATACATATCGCTTACTAATGGTATTACTTGTATCCAAAACAATAACATTTTTACATACCCTTAATGAAATGAAACACTTTTTTAAAAACGCAAGAAATCATGTCTTTTATTTTAAGTATAAAAATAAATACTTCACTAAGGAATGGAAGAAAAAATAAAGCACATTTAAATAATTTCGTTACATTGCAAGATGCCAATTCATCTGCGAGTGGTTTCTTTTTAGATGAAAAGAAATCAAAATATAGGACAGATGTTAGACAAACCACATTTGAGGTCTATCACACACTGGCATTTTTCAAATGATTTTGGCTCATCTATTAAATAAGGTGTATTTTGCTTGATTTTGAAAAAGGAAACATCAGGAAATATTTAAAGTCCAATTGCTGCCAATTAACTTTGATCAGCAAAAGTTGCATTTGAATCTTTTAGATTCTTTTGCCTGTCTGGAATAACACACATTTCTAAAATCCAGCAAAACAACAACTTGATGATTAATGTGTGTTGGCAGCCCCACCACAAGCTTGCTTAACAGTTGGATTTTAAATAAACAGCTGTCTTCATTATGATGGGAAAGAAATCTGACTGTTTTCATGTTTTCTTGTTATTAAAATATGATCAGGAATTGCTTTTTTCCCTTTCAAGGCGGAACGGCCAGGCATGATGGTGACAGTCTCTTTCAGCAGATCAGATAGTTTTAGAGCGATCTCATGAGAGCGGCCAAACCAGAGGCTGCGCTGGCTGCGAGAGCCCCTGGCGTGAGTCGCACCCCAGTGATTCACAACGTGCCGCAGGAGAGAGCCAGGAGCAGCACAGAAATCTGAGCACGTAACAAATTGTACCTGCCACCAGGGAAGGCAGAAGACCCAGTGTAATAGGCCACAGAGACTGACAGCGTATGCAACATTAATGATTTCCCTGGGGTTTAAGATAATACTTCCCCACAATGGAACGTAAGTGAGAAATCTGTACCCAGTGATTAACTGTTTATAGAAGTTGAAGTTTAATATTTAATTGCCTGGACAGACTATTGAATTCTAATGTTTATAGATGGGCTTGGTGTATCCACTTCTACAAGGTGCTGTGGGGGCAAAAAGCTACCGTTCAAATTACCGCAACCTTCGGATGCCAATGTGGACATATAGTGTAGCCATTATTACATCTTTTAATGACTAAATCATATAGGGTTGTTTTCTAGCATTTCCATAGGAAAACAACATGGCCAACAATGATTTTCAAACTATCTAATAACTCATATTAGAGAGAAATGTCAAATAATCGTTATGCGTTTTAAAATAATGAACACTTACTTCTAAATCATTAAAGAATAGATGTGTGTCTGCCAAATTGAAAATCATCTCTTCCATTCGGAGTCCAAGGGAAACTGAGGTGGGTGGATCCTTAAGGAAGAAATTAAAAGGGTACACTGTCACTACCATTCCGAACATCTACATTTAATATAGTAAAAGTAACGTCTAAAATACTTAGCAGCAACACTTTGAAATCTGACTTTAGATACCGACTTTATGTGCATTCTGTATGCGTATCCCAATCTATATCACCATGTACATTTAGCACTGCAAAGAGGGAAGGGTTCCACTAGCTGCAAAACTGATTCACCTCAAACTTCTTCAGATTTTACAACTGTTTATCCATTTTATGATCAGCCAGGGGCATGATAACATTATCACTACTCAAAGCAAACTCTCACTGGCTCCAGGGAAAGGAGCTGATCTTGGGAGTACCTATCAGCTCTAAAGAAATCCTCCATGAATATTTTATTTGCAAATCACAATTATATTTAAAACCACTCCTTGATTCTCCACAACACTGTGCTTTAATTACTCTTTCAGTTTGGCCCACCCATGCAGAGTGAACAAATCTATTGTTTGTTATTAATACATAACACACTTTAACTTCTCTACAGAAATTACCATAACAACTTATTCCTTACCGAGCTAATAAACTCAAAAAGCATGTTCAGCATTGTGGTTACCAAATGTATTACAGATGTTTGTCTTGTTTTGATTTTTTTTGTGTTTTATATATTTTCAATCTGAAAAATTGAAAAGAAAGTCTAACATGTATATTTGATATATAACAGTTTCTCATTTATAATGCCAAGTACATCCAAGGGCACAGAAGCATAAGCTTGAAGGAATATGTTATATTATCTCATGATGCTCTCTACTAAGAATGTTAGTTTGTTTGGAATTATATTTTAAATAGAACTGCAGAAGTGACAACCCATACTTTCCTTAAAATAAGTTAATATTCTAAAACCGATGACAACTACAAGTTAAAAATAAAAGATGAAATCCATGATTTCTTTTTCCACCTTTCAATCAAACTAATAGGTGTTTCAGCATGATCTCTGAACTGTCAGACATGTTTCTATAACTACTGGTTTAAAGGCAAATCATAACAGTAGCAAACAGCTGGAAAAGTGTGGTGATTTGTCAGTGTGTTTGTCTTTGGGAAATGCCCAAAACAAAATAAAGCTAACCAGAAACAAGAATTTTGGAAAGAAGGATTTAGAAACAGAACTACAAGGCACAGAGAAAACATCTACTCTTGAACTGACACATTAGGACTAAATGCATTTTTTAGTATGCAAAAATAGCCCTTAAATGGACAGAAAAAAAAAGCAAGTCATACTATTTTGTTGATGATAAGGATTCTGCCCTTAAAAATAAGTCTTAAACTGGTACCAAGGAAAAAAGAGCATCAGGATTCCTGATGCAAATGGAAAGACTTTAAAATATGAACAAAGTATTTTGCCACTCTATTTTAATATTGCTATGCTTGTAGACCTATGTCTTGCCTTTTTATTTTATTTTTATTTTTGTAGGCAAGTTAGGTGAAAAGTAGGTGACTTTTTCGCACTAGAGACCGGAGGCTACTTTTCCTTCTCACATTCCTGCATATCATTTTTTGCCCAGTTACAATATCACCATTAGCCATTTTTTAAACTGCAGATTTTTAAATTCGCATTTCTCCTGAGCACGCGTCACCAAACAGACATCCCAACTCTCACTTTTAAAAGAAGTTAGATGCTGTTTGAGGTGTCTAACTTGCAAATGGAGATCACCAGCTACACTGCACTTATCAGCTTCTTCTGTGACATTATAGAGTTAATCCCACCCTGGTTTTCCATTCATGAATATGAATATTATTTGGAAAAGCAGGATAGATCGGCAGACAGAGCATCATCTTTGCTATGAACCCATGTGGTTAATTTTAAACAAATATCTGTAAATATATTTTAGGTTTCAGTTTATGCAAGTTTTAAACTAAACATTTTACCAAACTTGTTTTTATCACACATTTCGGTTTGAGAAGATGGCTTTCTGTAATGCTTTTAGTGAACAATCTGAGTCAGTTATTTTTAATGGTAGACAAAACAAAACAAGAATTTCTCCAAAGTAATAATAGAAGACTGCCATTGGCTGGGTTAATTTAATTAGAAGAAGAACATATAAGAAAATCATTGGCACCTACTGAAAATGTCATATTAAATGCTGTAAAATCTAAGAGAAGAAACAAAACAGGTTTCTTTCCAAAGAGACCTCAATTTCTTCATTAGATGCAATCTCTCCAAATAGAAAGTTGCGCTTAGCATAAAAAAAGTGTTAAAACGAAGCTCTGTATATCCACCTATTTAACAGAAGCAAAAGCCTTATCTACATTAGGATTTTAGATACATATATTGTTATAGTCTTACAACTGCTCTGGTAAAAGGCACAACCTACGATTCAAGTGGCCTAAGGCACTTCATCAGATTAAACTTTGATGTCAGTCATTACAGTGGTGGCTGAAAACTTTAAGGAAGACAAGGCTAGAATATGGTTAAAAAGGAAAAAAAAATCCCATGCCAAGCCTTCTTTTGCAATTTTAAGCCACTAATTGCTACCTAATTATTGTGAGGTGCCACACAAAGCGAAGGCGAGCCACGCAATCTGTTCTTGCTTATTGGGATTTGCAGGTTCAGCCCGAGTGTCTTTTCAGGTATGGTCAAAATCAGGTACCAATCTCGGAGGGAGGTGCAGTCTGACTAAAGAAAAGAAATACCAATGTCAGACTGCTTAAGCGGGCCTCTTGTTTGCAATACTGCTCTTGGAGCCAAAACATTGTCTGTATGTCATTTCTGAAGTCTACCCACTTGATTTCATTGTTTTGTGGAGAAACAAGAAGCTGAAAAACAGGAAAGTTCACTTTGGGTACAAGGCTTATTTTCCACTTAAGCCCACAGGTCACAAACGAAGGGTTAAGTGAAACCAGGTTTTGTTTTCCTCAGTCGTGAATATATAACAAACCATGTTAAAGCAGCTTATAATATAAGGCAAAGTTCCTTTAAAGCAGTTGAATATAAATGTTTGCATGGAGAATGGAAATTCAAAAGACTACAGTATTCTAGTGCCAGTACCGAGACATATTTCCACCTGCTTCAAGATATTGACAGCAAATGAAGAACTCAACTTTTTCCAAATTTCTAAACATTATAAAGAGGCATCTGGCTCAAAACATAAGTTTTCATAAGTGTTCAAAGCACTAATGCCAACTAAAGAAACTGAGAACTTGAAGTGTTTGGTCACCAGATCTCCCTCTGTACATACTTTTTTTTTTCTTCTTCTTTTTTCCCCTCAATGCTAATGGAAAAGTTGTTCACATTTTTTTTTCCTGGAAGTACAACATCATATTTCTATAGTACATTCATACATTTCCGTGAAATTGCACAAAACTGCAAATAAAAATGTAGCAGTTTATACTATAACCTGGCAAACTGCAAATCAAGGGTGTAATTTTGTACAAACAATGAAGAATTACAAAACAAGGAAGGGAGCAACACAATACTAGCAAAAGGAAAGTAAGTGATAAAAAAGAGGAGAAAAGGAAGAATATAGAGAACAATGGCAAAAATGAGAAATTAGGGAGAGAATAAGGAAAAGAAAGTCTATCCCTTCAGCAAGAAGACTGCTCATCATTCATAGTCTTTCACGAAGAAATTCTTTCACACATTATGAAAAGAGTCAAATACCACGTTGCCAAATCCTCACTATTTAATTAGGATATTTTTGTTTCTTTGAAGATTCAGCTTTTCTATTTTAATGGCTACATGAGCAGGCCAAGTTTTATTTTTAAAAATGTATATCTAGCCCTTGCTATAGGAGAGAAACACACAACAAAGTGATGTTGGATGTTATAAGACAGGCGAAAACAATCATAATTTCCCTCAACAATTTTTCCTCTTTTTCCAGACTGACTTATGATTTAGGACTTCTGATTTTAAAGGACAGAGAGCAATACGAAACTGTTAAAAAAGATGTATAACTTCTGTTGTTGCAAATTAAGCCTAAAATTCCTATATGGCAGATACGTGTTGTTTCAGCATGCTTGCTGAGTACATCTGACACTATCTTCCTTTTATCCTCTGATGACTATGGATATTGCTAACTATTCATTCTAACATGCATTCACTCCCAGGATAAAAGCCCATCCTTTTCAGTATGAAGCTTGTTTCTCCTAGCAGAGGGGATGTCCAGCATGCTCATTTTATGTATATTGATTTGTAGTGAAGCAATAAAATTCCACTGAGCAAAAGCAGCAGTATTCAGTCGCATGCTGCACAAGCAGAGGCCTCTGGGCTAAAGCTAAAGCTCAAGTCCAGAGGCTCAATAGCGATGGGGCTGCAAGCAGGAGTCATTCACCCCCTGTCAACGCACCTAGTTATGTCTCTTGCACCTAAATACCAGCTACTGTCCTCAGCCTCACGTGTCCAGCAAAAAAGGTGTTTATGTTCAGACCCTAATTAATGAAAACACTATCGGGAACTAGTAACAAATGGAAAAAATATGCTGGCACGAGCACTTCTGGGCAAGGACGAGCTGCAGGTTTCCAGCACTACTCTGCTGCCCAGAAGCAAGTGGTGAGTTTCTGCTGGCATCGAGCTCCTTGTCAGGACTGGCACTTTTCTCCTTATATTGGCCTGAAGTGAAATATCAGATTTTCGGGTGATCTGCAAAAGCTCTTCTTGGAAGTAGTTTGTCATACATTAAAAAATAAAATAAAATCTAGCTTATACCTCACAGGATGTGAATTTTGAAGTGGTAGAACCCAGATTTTGGTGCAAGCTGGCAGCTGGCATTAGCCTTCAGAAATACTGCCCTCAAAAAGCAAGATTGAATCTCACTTGGATATTCTAATCCAAAAATGCTTTTATTCACCTAAAATTGCCTTTGTCTTCTGAGAATTACCCAGAAAATCCCAATCTATGGACATTCAGTTAAGGACTATGCATAACCAAAAGATTTGACATATAAACAGGCTTTTAAAAACATCAACATAGGGGATCAAAAAAAAAAAAAAAAAAGATGAGAAAAATGTTGAACTCATCTGTCTGTATCTAGAGCCACTTTGCCTTTTCCATACACAGTATTCCAGTACTGGTCACTGGAACTAAAATGTTATTTTAGGGTTTAGCTCCCTCAAGTTCTGCAATTTTTGAGAGGAGAAGGTCTTTGCAGATTTTGGTGATATCAACAGGTTTTACAGGCACTCTGCATCTCCCTCAAGTCTTATTTCCAATGCTACTTAATTATTTATTATGTAGAGCAGCTGAGAAAATGCAAAAAAATGGACACGTGAAACAGTTTAAGACTTTGATCTTCTTCCATCTTCCATCAGGACTAGTATGCCTCTGGAAAAGTAGCTAATATTTTGGTCTTCCCATAAAGAGTAAATATTACTGCAAATTAACATCAGTTTCTTGACACTTACCCTTCCATATCTGTTAGCATAGGACCCTGTAAGCAAGGAATGGAAAATGATGATTGTCTCATCCAAATCCCAAATGAATACTCTCTGTAAAAAGAGAACCAAATCAATGTGTTCCTCTGTGAATTGATATATAAAATGGAAAGTTTAGACTTGAATCAGTAAGTGCACAAATAAGAAAATTGTATTGAAATTGTTATATATTAAAACCATAGTTGCCATTTATTTTCAAAACTAGCAAGGTTTTTTCCAGAATAGGGTAATATAATCTTTTAGATTTTTATTACAATTGCTATTGCTTCAAATTATTCCATTAAAATAGAACTACAGTTATTGTCAAATATACACAGAAAATTATATTTAACAATATATTATTTTAAAGACAGATGTGAGATAAAATTGAAATACATGAAGAAAAGCTTTTTAAGATTATATCTTCTGAGTTTGAGTTTTGTCTTTCTGCAAAACTTCTAAACAAAGTTCATATAATTTTTCTAAAAAAATTATCTCTAAAAACAGAATAAAGATTTCCTGCTAAACACTTAAATCCTCTTAACATGCGCTCATTTTGAATGGGTTTTAGGCACCTGAAATGGTGAATTTAGAGGCTGTGTATATGAGAACTTATGGCAATGGTAAATAATTCCTTTGCCTATACTTGTCTGGAAAACATGCATGTTTCAAATTTGTCCTCTGACCACACACAAAATGATATTTTAATGAAAAATAAAGGGCTCAAATACAAATATTTTAAATCCGGGTGGGATTGTATTTCCCAGGATGACTAATGGGCTAAACTTTTGGAAAGGAAAAGTAATGCAGTGTGGACATTCATAGCTGTGGTGTAGCATTGGAGATGTGTTCTCAACATAAAGTATGGTTCACGCAGGGGAATGTGAACAGAGCATGAGTGAACAAAAATCGCTATTGTGCTCTAAGTGTCTCCTGTCTAAATGGAGACCTTTCTTTGACTTAGGAAAAATTTTCATTTTTGCTAAAAGGAGAAAAAATACCCATTGGTTTTCACAGAAATTAGGTCTTCTTTGTGAGAAAAGTTGCTTAGGTGAAAAATTCAATCTTTCAGAAAAAAGAAAAAAAAAGAAAAAAAAATCTAAGTTAGCTCTAATGCCACTAGATTTTTGATCTGTATATAAAATATCTCTGCAAAATACTGGTAAAAATAGCAGAGTCTGTAACAAGTGAAAGACATCTAATATGATATACCTCTAGGTCTGAATCAGGTGGTGGTGAAGGATTATTGTTTCTTCTGCCACGTCCACGTGATTTCCCATCTGAGCTACGACGCAATCTATCTGAATCCGAATCTTTAATGGGTGTTGATGGGCTGTGGATTGTACTGTACTCTGCTGTAGTAAAGAAACGACATTTTATACCTTTCAGTTTAAACTTCAACGTGTTCAGCCTGCTTTTTGGACGCAACATGAAAAATAGGATGTTTATTAAAAACTCCTAACTGAAATAAATCCAGAATTGATAACTGGCAATACTAATAAATAAAGAAATTCAATCAAAGAGAGACTATATGTAATCATTGAAAAAAATATTTAACCAGCAAATAAAAAATGAATCTGGAAACATTCTCATCCCACCAACTCATGGAAAAGATCCTATCTATTTGCACTGTTTTTAAACCCCAAATGAACAATTTGAAGGGATGTGAATCAGAATACTTTTTAAGCTACTTTGATGTCAGTGATTGGTAAGAAAAAAAAAATCTAATAATGAATAAAAAATATAGAAAGTTGAATATTAAACCTCTGAAAACTTTTTTAAGAAGTTGCTTGGTCACAGATAGTTCATTTTTCATGACTTTATTTTAACCAACTGAATACTGAATAGGAACCTTTCCAAACAAGGCACCAAGTAGAGGTTTTATTTTCTTAGAATACACTTACATCTTGTTTCTCCATTTTAATGCATAAACATTTTTCAAAGGCCTACTCAACATGCCAAGCTGAGGTACGATTCTTTATAAGCAACAAAATACACAGTTATACTTAGGCAAAATGTACTTACAAAAATATCTAGTGTTGATTTCCGTAACCAAGAACAATGTTATTCTGAAAACACCTTAGTCAAAAGATATTTTTCTGCTTTCAAATATATACACTCAGTAACAGGGAAGTGGTTGAACAGTAGCAAAGCAGATATCCTTCCTAACTTATTTTAGGACATGTGATGTGTCCCTCAAAAAAGCAACAACACATTTTTTGAAGCTCTCCCCATGACTTCATTTCACAGTCTGGAGTGTCCAGAGGAGAG
>JAUBNY010001036.1:1888396-1904808 GCA_032275445.1 Crypturellus soui
CCTCAAAAAAGCAACAACACATTTTTTGAAGCTCTCCCCATGACTTCATTTCACAGTCTGGAGTGTCCAGAGGAGAGACTATCTTTTGTTTCCATGACTATTATTAAACTATTTTTCTAAAATATATCTAGTAACAAATGATTCTTTAGATTCCAATAAATGTTGCTGTTCATATCGATATCAATTTACTTTTTAAATCAATCTAGGCCATGGTGTGGCAGTTTGGGCAGGCAGGTACATATCTCACAGATGTTACACTGTCTTCCAAAAAGCGGGCATCTGAAGTTAAAGGTTGGATTACGGCTGACAGCAGGAGACTTTGAACATCTGTGCAACACCACTTATTCAGAATATCTTGAAATAACAACTATTGATTGTGCTGAATTAAAAAAAGAAACCTTCAAAGTCTCATGTTTGATTTTCAAACCTACACTTAGCTACAAAGATTATTTTTTTCCCTAAATATCTCAGATTACATTAAACAAAGCAGAATAAGTAGTTATTACATAATACCATGTAAAACAAAGACTCTTCAAAAGAGACTCGGCCTATACCTAAAAGAACAATTTGGGGTATGTACTGAACAAAAAAACTTTGTCTTCTTCCATACAACTAAAGTCAGAAGAGATTTAAACAAGAACCTGCTAGGCATTGTAAGATGTCTTATTTAAACTACAATTATTTAAACTTAAAGAACATGGATATTCTTACAGCATAGATATGTAATTTTCCTTGATAACACACACTATAAGATATTGATTTAGATTAACATTGAAATGCTGATTGATGTTTCATCTAGTGTATGGAAGTATAAATAAGAATTTTTAATTCAACCGGTACACAATTTTGCAACCTTTTAATCTTAAATGATTTTCCTATCTGCTATATGTTAACTTTATTATTAAGGGCTTAAAGAAATAAACCAATACACAAAGGCTTGCATGTAACTTTTAACCTTGTAAAGTCAGTAGACAAAAATTTGTTGAATAGGTATAATGACCAATCATTTTCTAAATAAGTGCTCTAAAATTCTGACATAATAGACAATTGCATTTCCTGCTGACTAACTCAAAAAAGAATGCTCCTTGTTTCTGACTATATTTTCACAATATTCATATTTGTAGCCATGTAATTTTAAATCTCAGATTTTGAAAGTCACAGATATGAGATATCTAAAATTTCTAAGAAATACTGAATTTAGGTTCAGTAATAGCGCTAAATGAAACAAGGAATGGATAGCATGGAAAAAAGTATAAATAAAACTTCAGTACAAATAAAAAGCAAGTAAACCTAAGATAACGTGTGGTGAGAGTGGAGAAGAATACCTATTTATAAGACACATGCAGCTTTCCACCTCCACCAAGAATTTCATTTCAATACACTTCACTCAATTTTTCATACACTTGGCTGTAATTTTGGACTTTCTTCCATCTCTCCTTTCTAGGCTCAAGCCTGACCAGACCAGTTCCTCACTCGATGCAACTCAACCTTTCCTGGAGACCCTGGCTTAGCTGAGTACACGCGTTCATTAGCCCACCTTGCTGAGCCAGTTGTATCTGCTCATTCCCAGTAGAGATTTGGCTAATTTGTTCTTGCATGTCTCCCCAGGCAATCTATTGTGCTGTTTTAATAGCCATATCATTAGAAAACAGTAGGCAACCTCAGCTTTCCTTGCTGCCATTTAAGCTCAATCGATAAAAGCAGAGAAGAAATGATTCCCCTCACTGTATCTGTACGCATCTGAAGATTACTAGCATATCCCTTTTGTTATTTATTAGGTTAAGTGACCCTGATCTTTCTTTAACAATCCTTCTTTTTAGGCTCACATTACCATTTTGTACAGTCTCTGCCAATTGGACACATTGCAGTCTGAAGCAAACGGTTAAGTACAGCGAAGTTTTACCTCATGGGCTTTGCAGCCTCCCTTTCTGGGCACTGCTTAGCAGGGCACATTTGCCCCATCTGCAGCATTTTCAATAAACACTTTCATAAGGATCCCTAGGTCATCTTCTGAAAAAGTGTCACCTAATTGGTTGTTTCTCAAAGATTAAATGCTAATTTAAGCAATAAAATACTTAATATAGCTATTTTATCTATAGAACTGCTGAGACAGAGGGCTTTCAGTCTTCCAAAAGAGTAATGGAAATCTATACAGGCATCTACCATGTTTTCTGAGGATATATGGAGATGGTCAAATATTGTATATGAACTAGATGATACACTGATAGCTGAAGCTTTTGAGCATGCTTTGGAAAGAGCTACAGCCATCAGTCACACATGGCATTAACCCATGGGTGAAAATGTGATATAGCGCATAAGAAACTTACTCTATGCATGTAAAGAGAAACCACAGCATGTATTCTTTGGATTAAGGCTGCTTGACAGTCAAGCCAGTTGCTATCAGCTCCACAGAAGGAAACCCAATCAAAGAAGCGGGTATCCATTCAAGCTCGGAGCTTGGACAAGCCCAAGCCTTATCCCTGACATATCCTGGAGCAAGAAAAAAATCCAGTGGGTTAGAGAACTTGGTGTGTCACTAATATTTGAAGTACCGAGGGAGGTCTGCAGGGAAAGGTAGAGTCTGGAAGGAGCTGCCAACATTTCCCATCCCACATTTGTGCAGTTCATCATTCCTGCTAAATGTATACCTCACACCTGCTCCTGTTCAGATCACATCTCCATTTTTTGAGTTCTCATTCTGTCTCTGAAGGACTTGCAGTCCCTCACAGCATGGTGTCCTCCCCATATTTAATAGGCAAACACATTCTGTTCCGTCATCTAAATGATTAATGAAAATGTGGTCTGGTATCGGGCCCAAGACAGACCCTGAGGAATGTCACTGTAGCCACCCTTCTGCTTTAGCAATGAGCTGTTACTGGCTACTCCCTTAACATGCCTTTTCTTGTTTTTGTCACTCCTCTAGACCGCTTTACCCCTGTTTGTTTAAAGAATTGCCAAGTAAAAAAAGTAAAATTGTTAGAGCCTTGCTGAGGTCATGCTATACAGAAATCCATATGTTAGTGGTATAACCGTTCTACATGTGCAGGGCCTGTTATACAAGGAAGTTAAACTACCTTCACAGTAACAGGCATGGTGTAAAATTAGCTAAGGAAAAGTATTATCTTTCTAAAGCATTGAATTTACTTATATTCTGTTCTTGAGCTCCACGAAAACAGGGAAGTGCAGGAGAAAACCCAACCCTCTACAAAACCACGAGCTGAAAAGCTGGACAGGATCAGCTCTTTGCCATCTGTTCTGATATGAAAAGTATCACAGCATCAAATGAAGCTTGCAGAAGCCAAGTCAAGCAAAAAATAAAGGGTTTCTCAACAAAGAATGCAGGGCTCACAGAAGATGACACAGGTTCAAGAGCAGCGTGGAGATGTCCCTGCCTTCAGGGTTGTGATGGCCTTGTCTTCAGTAGCAAGTAGTGTGGCTGGTCTGTAGGACCAAACAAGTAGTGCTAACAACCACCAGGTTGTGTGTTTCTGGAAGATCCTTTCAGTCTAGATCTAGTCTGTTGGCCTGAACACCTTCGTTAGAGCTGGAGGAATTAGGTCCAGGGAGACATCATCCAGATGATGTCCTCCTGGAAGGTCTCCAGTCAATGTGTTCTGGGACGCTCCTCTAAGCCGGAGCGCAGGGAACAGGACAGGCTCCTGGTCCAAATTAAAATGTCCATGTAAGCATGTCCTAAGCAGACAAACAACATCATCTTAGGAAATCTCCTGAGAAGAAAAACATCCGGAAGCTGGAAAATGGCTTAGGGCAACGCTTACATAAGCTCTGCCTGCCCACATTGCTCTCTGGACGCCTGCTTAGGGCAGCCAGGACAGGGGTTGGGTCACCAGTGCTCTGGACCACTACAGACATTCGTGTGTCTACCTGTGACTTTGCAGAACTATATTAATGTTGTAGCAAAAATTATTCTTCTGCATCTGTCAATAGATACATCTGATTTTAGATCTCTCTCTAGTGGAGATCCGACCTCTCCACACTTTGTCTTGCCTTAGGCTTTCTCACACCAAATGTCAGAGCTTGTTCCAGCTTCACATACTCTTCCTGTATCTTGGAAAAATCTAGTAACTCTCTTGACTTCTGGTTAGTAAGAAAAACACTTTTAACTCAAATTCTATTAATGTTTATCTCTGTGCCCAAGTAAGACAAAAACCATACTTAACTGTGAAAACTAAAATATTTTCATTGTTTTACACAAAAGATATGACGCCTACTATAACATGGTTTTCCCCTATATTGCAAAAACAAAAGCACTGTTGTTGCAACTTGTTCTAAAATGCCATGGAAAAATACTTGCACATTATAGATCACTGCATGCAATTTCCACAGTACTGTGTCACACAGGACAATTTTCCATCATCTCACAAGTAGAATACTTTTATTACTTGTGAATAGACAATAGAAGCACAGAGATACCATTTGCAACATCATATTTTGTAATTCCTTTGTTTGCTACAGAAATTCTCCCTTCATATTTCTTTAATAATAATAATAACAATATCCATTTTCATTTTTAATTAAGTAGTAGGAACTTAGTAATTGTTGTATTTTATTGCTAATGACTTCAATGTACTGTACAGAAATAATATGAAATGATCTGCTCTGGGGAAACTTAGTTGTACCAGATGATAGATATCCAAAAACCAAGTGTAGCTCATCTTTCTTGATACTTCTGGTTACTATGAGGGCAGAATGAGACTCTTGTTGTTGACAAAAACATTGCAAATTTCATCAGACATTCTTTCCTACTAAATTAAAACAATATGTAAAACAGTAGCAGATGCATACAATCAAAGTGAGAGTATCTCATTTCACAATGAACATCATATTGATGAGATGGTCCAAATGTTTCTGCAAAGGGTATTTGACAACTTTTTAAATTCTCTATAAACAAATATAGTATTACTACATTATTAGTAAGAGTAAGCAAGTAAAAGTAGTAAGTAAATATTGCAAGAAAAGCAATAATATCTCTTGACAGGATCAGAAAGGATGTTCGTAGTTTCTTTAAAAAAAAAGTTAAATTTCTATTTGAAAAAATTAATCTGATATTTGTTTATTGAGGACTAGCATAGTACTACTGTAACTCAAACAGAAACCCTCAATATTGGGATAAAACAAGCTACTAGAAGCATTGGCAAAAACTCTCAATAATTTCAAGTCTTGCCTGACTTTTGATTTAGGATAACATATGCAAAATAACAGCAAAATAACATTTTAACTGTATAGGGGGCACATAAAAGTGTAACAATATATTTATTCGCAATATTAAACAACAACTATACTAACAAACTCTGCAACTGTCCATATTTTTTCTCTAGCTTTCAATTGTAAAGAAGAAAACAGGGTTAAGCAGTCTCATAATGGACAGATAGTGTTTCTCTCCACAGTAGATCTTTTTCCCAACTCACCATTTTTGTACAAGTATTAGTGAAAAATTGTCTACATAGTCTCTCTGCTCTGCTTCACTTTACTATTTCTGATTTACTGTTTTGAAATATGGTAAGGAGAAAGTACAGAAGTAGCTTTCTATTCTCCAATACTAAACATGATACAGTGTTTGAGGAAAAGGTAGTTTAGTCTATAAGAGTAAAATGGTGACCCAAGGCCAAGAACAAATTTTGGGGTGTTGAATATTTCTTGTGAGGCTTTTAATCTCCATTGTAAAGTATGTGAGTAACAAGAAAACAACTTCCAGTAATGTTTTAGAACTTACAGGAAAGTAGATGAAACAAGATGAGATCAAAACTCAAGAATAATACATCTCTCTTGAAAGAAATCCATTTTAATAAATTGTAAAACCAGTTTCATATGAAATAGAAGAATAAATCTGGATTTGCGGTCTATATCTCTATATAGCTATCTCTATGTCTAAACCAAAATTTGCATAAATCAAAAATTCGTTATTACCTGACATGATGATGGAGATGATATACGCAAGGAATATGTAAAGGAAAATTATTAGTTTTTGAAAAAAGATGCTCATTTTCTTCAATAACTCTTAGAAACAGCATGTTAGATCACAGAGTCTGGCTTAATCGATTAGAGAAAAATTCCGTCTAGACTAGGGTAAATTTCAGTATTAGTCAACAGCAAGTAGCTAGGTAAGAGAACCTTTCAAAGACTATGATTTACGGTTGGACTCGATGTTTTTCAAGGTGTTTTCCAACCATAATGATTCTCTGATTCTATGACTCTATGATTCTACGAGCAGCACAATTGTATATGGTACTAATTCATACAGCATCTTCGGCGTTATTTTTGTATCAAGAAATTCTCAAATCATTGTTGGTATCTATGTACATATAAACTATGACTTTGTCAATGCAATGCTCAAACCTGCCCCAACTTTTAGGCTCCAGAACATTCTGCAACAAGGAGCTGCACAGCTGAACCATATGCAGCCTGAAGAAACACTGCCTTTTGCTGCCTCTGAACCTACTTTCATTAACTGTCCTCCTGTTTTAGCATTGGAATAGTGATTTATTGTCACAAGTCAATTTTCTTTCCTTTCTATTGTTTAGTTATTATTACATATCCTATATGCTGCAGCTCAAATGATGCCTCAGATTCTTCAGTCTTTTATGGAAATCGGCAGCTAAATGTTCATACCTGGGATCCTCTCTCACATATAGACTGAAAGCTCATCCTAGAAGGAAACTAATATTATCCTCTTATTCTGAAGAACATGTTTTATTGAAAGTTTTCTGTGAAATCTAAAGCAGAGTACAAAGATGTCGAACTAAGCTTCATTATTCTATTTAATAATTTTATGATTGCTTCCATTTCTACTAGCAAAATTACAGCTTTCTGTAGGAAATAACATTAAAGAGAAGAACACAAAATTGCATAGCTGACTTTTACAGGAAGGGACTACCAACCTTTGCATAATCAGATGACTTTGTCATGAAATCTCCAGTGGCACAGCTATTCTCAGTGCAAAAAACTTCTCTCCAAACCACAATGAAACACGCACACTTTAGCTACACAAAATACATTTTTTTTCAGGCTCTCACAGGGAAGAGAAAGAAGAACTACTGAGCATGGGAAATCTCAGGTTCTCCTGCAAGCATTTCTACATGAATCGCTGGCTGTCCTGGAAAACCTGGACATCTCATGCATGGGAAAATCTTACTTTTTTAAGTAGGAACTATGGGAAAGCATAGAAGGATTATTTTATATTTGGACAAGGAATTTAACACAAATACAATTATCTGAGACTTCTGAGTCTGCAAAACTCTACTAAAATATCACAAGGGCACATAATTAGTCTCTCTCTCCTTGCATGTTCCTTAACAAACTGCTCTCTTGCACTTTTTGGCTGAAGTCATAGGAGCCACCAATGTCTGCTGAAGTGACTCTGGTGCCTGTGTAAAGCCTGTGCTTGGCCTGGCACAGCTCAGAACCACACAGCCTTTCTTTCTTTTTAACAAAAGATGTTTAGGGATATTAACATCTAGTCAGAACAGCTGCAGTTCAGCAGCTGCAGTCCATCCTAATAAAGGGGGAGAGCAGTCTGAACCTGATAGCTCTGCACTGCTCCCTGCCATCCCTCAAACACACAATTCAAAGTGTGGAAAAAAAAAAAGGAAGAAAGAAAAAAGAAGGGAATCATCATTCTAACTTGACCAGACAGCTAAGATATTCTACAGAAATCTGAATAACTGTAATACATTTAATCACTGTTAAAATCTGGTTAATTTGCTCATTTTCTCTGTGATTTTGATCTGGTTGTGAATGTCATTCTAATGTGCCTTTCACTTGTCCCTGCACCACCAGAATTGCCTTCCTCCATGCTCTTCCTCATCTTTAACCCAGTCCTTGCTTTTAGCTCTCTCCTATATCCTATATTCAACACAGTAGCACCCTAAGATAAATGAACACATCCAACCCAGCAAAGTCTCACTTTAGATTAAAATTGTGGATTTGCTTTCTCTAGGTGATCAACCCAGATGCCAGTCCTGAAACTACTCATACACAAAAATAAGCAATGCCTGTATATGCTTACAGATGCAAAAACTTCAAAGATCTGTTTTTGGAAAATCTTCAACATTTCCTTTGGTTTTTAAATGGCCCATCACACTTGTAATTACAAATTAGTTATATTTATACACACACATATAAAATAAAGCTATATTGAGCAAGAAGAAATAAAAACAAACAAACATACAAACAAACAAAAACTTCCCCCAAGAGAAAATACCAGGCACAGCTCTGGATTTACTGTTTGTTTGGTTCTCTTCCTCCAGTTTTCAAAGTCTGTGAAGCACATAAAGGTGCTGTATTATTTCTAACTATTTTTAACTTGAGAACATAACATTGGTGGGCCATTCAGCTTAAGCTCCTTTCACACCAGTGGACAGAATTTGGCATGTCTGGACTGTAGTTAAATTGAACTCTAAATATTGCTCTAGAACTGTTCATCCCTTTCCACTAAGGAATCTACGTGGATATGTGCTCAAGTTGTTAGGGGCATAAAGACAAATGGGGAAACCTGGGCCTAACCCTGCCTCTTCTGCAACAACTTCCACAGCAATTAAATGGCAGAGAAACACAGCTTCACTCCTACCCTGCTGCCGCTCCTGGAGAGCGGTCCACAGGACAAGCTCTCCCAAATAATAGACCAAGATAATCCACAGCCACATGAAGCCTCTTGTTCTTGGAAGCAGGTAGAAGGAACTTTTCCATAATTATTATATCAATAACATCGGGATATCAAGGACAGAGATGCCAGGCCCAGTAATGTAAGCCTAGGTGTGCATGTGCAAAAGTGTAAGAAGTGGAGCAGTGGTAAACCACGAGCATCTGCATAGATTTCAATACACAAGAACACAAACTAGAGGAGGGTTTTTGTCCAGGACCTGCCCATGAAAAAGTCTGCTAAATGATTCAAGTTTTTGGACCAAGCAAGAATATAGCAGATCTGAGGGAGGAAAGAAAGAGCTCTTAAAAGCAACTGATAGAAAAGCCCAAGCAGAGGCTTGTGTTTTTCCACACAAAAACACATTCTTCTGTTTTCCACAGAGAAAGCTATTCAAATTCGAAGACACTCTTTGACTCAGCTATTAAGTTTGAGCTTGGGAAAAATAATGCTCCTCTCCCCATACACAATGTACTGCTTTTAGACGGAATCAAATAGTTTTAAAAAATACGTACATACAAATATATATATAAAGATTTTGCAAAAATCAAGACTCAAATGATAAAACAAATCAGTTTGGGTAACCTTGATAACAACTAAAACTTGACCGCATTAGTTTGTTTGGTGCAAGAGGAATTTATTGCTTCCAATTGAAAAAGAAAGGCAAACAAAAACACAAGAAAACAAATCCCAAAAAATAAAAGCAAACTGAAAAGCAAAATAACTACACAGACTCCAATATGCCTTCACATGTTTAAAAAGCCTCCTGTGTCTAATACACTTATGTACGTACATGTGACTGTATGCACATACACACAGATCCAAACAGTCTGCCTTTCCTTCACCAAATGTATCAAAAGACACAAAACTGTGTACATTCTCCTTAAGTACACACGTGCAGAGAAACAGAGTGCTAGCATATTATATTAAAAGCTCACGTTGCACATGCACGACAGCTCCTGTAAAGTACTCAGGAAAAGGAAAAAATAAAACCAAGCCTCACCAACAAAGCCCTCAAAGAAAATTTCTCATAACCTTGCAAATCATAACTGCTTTTTACCATGTTGCTGAGAAACACATCTGCCCCGAGTACTTTCTTTTTGACAGATTTCAAGTTTCTGCCATCTACTAACTGCAATCATGCTTGCACTATAATTTACTTTATTATTATTATTAATACTATTAATAATAAAGGGAAAGGTATTTTTCACTCTTCTTTTCCAAGAAAGAGCTGGAGCAGTTTGGTATAAGTGTTCAAAAAAAGATCTTAACTAGCAAGGGACTGTCAAATTTCTAGGAAAAAAAAAAGGTGGTAAAATGATGGGGAAAAATACAAGCCGCTGAAAATCTTTTCTTAAAATAAAAACACTTGTGAAATCTCAACTACCCATTACAAAAGTTATTCTGTCCTTTGAAAATGAAAAATACAAAAGCTCCCTTCTAAACGGGACGGTTGGGCTATAGTCAAATTCAGTCATACTTAGAAAAAGCCAGAGGAACTGATCTTAATAAAGATCGAGCTTAAAAAGCATCAGGCTTTGGCTTGTTGTAAAGACTTTCCCATATCCTGCAAATTTTACCAAAAAGGTTTGCACATCAATACAAACAACCTGTATTTTGCAAAAACCTTAAACTTTTACTGATCTCCATTTTCCTTTAGTCTGTTTTCTACTGGAATCTGTGCAAAGACAAGCCGCAGGCCCAGGATTAAGCAATAATAATAAAGAAAATCAACTACTAAATGAAAAAAAAATCCAATCAAAACCCCTTTCAACTCGCAAAAACGTGCCTCATAGGGACCGTAAAATCCATGTAATTACCTGCTGCAGGATCTGTAACCGCTTGACTGGTGACGCCAGATGGTGGTTCTTGAAGCTGGTATGTTGCATTTGTGGAGGGTGTTGTTGGGCTGGTGTTGCTGTTTGTCATGTAATGTGAAGGATACGGTGAACTATTATAATACTGTGCATATTGGCCCTGGCCAAAACCGGGATAAGAGGGATATTCCTGCAAGACAAAAAAAAAAAAAAAAGAAGAGAGCAACTGAAATAATTTATCAAAGTTTTGCTACTTTTTAGTATAAATTCCAAAATATAACTGCAAACATATGTCAGTCATGTATACTTTCTGGGCTGTCTGTTGTAGGACTAAAACTGTGAAGCAGTAAAACTAAATCTAAATTACACATAATTTAGCATATCTTCTCATACAAATAATTTATTAGGCACGTTACTTAAGATGCATAAATGAGAACATAAAACACAGACAATTAACTTTTTATTAGAAGATGACAAACTGAGGAAAAACATTTATAAACATTCATTTAGCTTGAAATTAGGCTAATTTCTTACAGAGGGCTATTTAACAAGTATATTTTTTCCAATAAATGAAAAGCCTAAATTTACTAAAATCTCCTCAGCTCATATTTACAAATTTACCTGCTGTGAGCTATTAAATCCAGTAGAATTTGTGAGTGAATTATTTCCTGCATATATTCCTGACGATGTTGTAAAACTGCTGCCTGAAATGAAATGAAAAATTATAGGAATTACTAAAACACAGTATTGGAAAATAGCTTCCGTCAAGAGAATATATTTCCCCATATAATATTCTCCACATAACGTTCCCCATATGTTGATTGATTTGGTTGTCACCAGCTGTATAACAAGTCAATATAGGGAAAGTGATAATTCATTGGTGCTATGCCCCATGTTTCACCATTTCAATAAAAAGAAAACCTTCTTCCATGGAATTTGGATGAGGGGTCAGAGACACCTCAGATCTCACTGGTACTCTGCCCTTCTTGGCCCTCTGAGTTATCCCCAACTTTGGAGTGGTAATGACAAATTTTTCATGTGTATTCTGCCACCATCCAGAACTGGGACCTCTTATCACTGAGCTTCAGTGCTTTAAGGGAGTGCGAAGAGCAGTAATTCCCTCCTCTAAAAATCTCCATCCAACTGTGAAGCCATTAGGATTCCCTAATCGATCATAGACAGCCTTGGGCCACAAACCTTCTTTTCTGACAGAGTCTAGCGAGCGCGACACAAAGGAGAAAGAGCACCTCTCTTAAAAGCAAGACCAAAAATTGAATTACTGGCTTGGCCTCCCTCCCCCCGTCGCAGCCCGACAGAAATAGACAGATGGGGCTCTTGTACAACATCCAACCTGAGACGCCGCTCCTCGAAAGGGCAGCAACCCCCCTTTCAGCTGTTCTGCCCTCGCCCCTGCTAACCCAGGAGCGACACAGCTACCAGCTGAGACATATGGATGCACAGGGTGAAACCACATAAAGCCCCGAGAAAGCCTGCAATGAGGCAACCTATTGAACTCGTGCAGCGGGAGATGGCCAGGGAGACAGGAACTCATGTTAAACTTCACGGCCTCCCTCTCCGCCGAGCCCTATCTTTGGACAAGGAGATGCTGAGACCTTGGGAGGAGAGCCCAGGGGCGAGCAAGGGAGGCGAAGAGACTGAGCAGGATGAAAATCACTAGGGAGCAGCCAGGTGAACGGAGTCACTGAGCCTCTGCTATGCCCAACACAACGGCCTTAACAGCCAAATGCTGCAAAACAGTCGTACGTTTAGAAAAGCGATGGTTCTTGCAAATCCAAACTGCAAGGAATGCAGGGCTGAATGCTTAATGCAACCCCTAAAATGCATTCGTGAACCATTTACTTTCTGTAAAATAAAATAATAATAAAAAAGCATCCTACCTCTAAGAAGTCCAAAGGAAAAATATTTAAAGGGTTTGATCGTAAAAGATACTAAAAGCCTCAGAGTAGGAAATGTGAAGTATGTCTGACAGCAGTAGGAATAAAAAAAAATGAGCCTTAAACTTAATGTGTGATAATGACTGTAAACATTTCTCTTCTGTTTGCTCTGGGTGCTAAAGTTCTGTGGTTGTTGATAGATGCTACTAATCCTGTGGACTGAAATCAGATTACTTCAGCAGAAGGGTTGACATCCAAGTTTAGCAGATAGTACAGATAAATAGTACTAATGAGAAAAACATGTTGTTTTAAATTTAATTTAAAATTGGAAAACAGATGTTATTTTTTATTATAACAAACCCCAGAGCCAGAATACATCTGAAAAATATTTTAAATTGCAAAACTTTGAAATGCTATTTTATTTCTAAGAGTGCTTTGGCTGGAAAAATGTAAGTCAGTACGTCTCTTTTCATTTCTGTAGTTATTTCTGAGTGATGCAGTAATATGTTTAAGCGTAATGTTTATAGGTGTGTGGCATAAGCCGTTTGAAGAAGAGAGAAAAGACTTTTTATAGTTGCAAGGGAAGGGAGAAAAAAAAAAAGAATTTTTGGGGGAAGAATACACACTCTTTCCCCCAAAAGTTTGGCAAATAATTTGCAAGAGCAAATGAGAGAAGTAATTACATGCCAGTCAGCATCTCTGCCCCTCACACAAAGACACACACATCCTGACGCACAGATCGCTGCCTTTCATCTTATGGTCAGTGCCGGCTCCTACGGAGGAGGGGTTGGGGTCTCCTAGACCGTAACAAACATGAAGCAGGTTTCTCAGAAACTGCTCTGCGGGCCACCCACAACTACTGGCCTTAAGCTGTTTCAAAAATACTTCATTTTTTTGCCTTTTTTTTTTTCCTTTCAATAATCAGCTGCGGGATGGCACAGAGCTGCCGTTCCCGCGCAGGCTGCGTGCCCGCACACGGTAAGTATATAAGGCCCCTTTATGAAAGGCGCCAGTTTTACTGTGACAAGTTGGCCGACGAAGCGAGCCCTGCGACGTGACAAAAGCCGTAAATCGCGGGTCAAAGGTCTATTTTGCCAAGAGCGAGGGCCCACATTAAAGCTGGGAACCTCCGGCAGGCGGGAGGAATGCCGCAACCTGCTGCGCGCGGCTGCGGCGCGCGGGACGCTCCGCCGGGGCTCCGGCTCCGCGGGGCGGCCGGGCCTCCCTGGGGCTTTCCCACACCAGCCCATTTGCTTCCCCGGCGGCGCCGCTTCGCCACGGGCCGTGTCTATCGTCAGGGCACCGGCTACGCGGCGGAGGTTGAGAGCGGCTCTCCCGGGAGAGCCGAAGGCGGCCAGATGGGCTGCTTAAAATCAAGGTTTCTTCCGTTCGCTCGCAGTGTTTTAAAAACCCTTGGCAAACTCCCCTTTGTTGTCCTAGTAACTGCTTAGCCATCCACCACAATATTTTTACGCTGTAGAATAATAACCAAATACCTTAACGTTTACTTTTTATGGACGGATTCCCGAAGCGATGGGTTAGCATATTCGGAAACATAACAAGCTTCGTAACTAGAGCAACGCGGGTGCTCTGCGCGGGGTGAGCGCCCTTCGCGCAGGGGGCGCAGGGACGCACGGCCATGAGCCCCTTCGCTGCTGTGAGTGGTGCTCCTGTCCCGGGCCTTGCCCTCTCCGCGCTGCTTCTCCTCGCACAGCTCCCTCCGTCCTGTCAGTAGAGCAAACATGGCCCATTGCCACAGCCCTTATTTGTGTGAGGAGCCTTTTAACATCCATGAAGGAACTCGTGAGAAACAGCTTCATGGACGTGTCCAAGAAAGCACGTCAGTGGGAGAGGATGGTGCCCTCTCCCTCTGCTCCACTGTAGGGGCGAAACACTCATGAGAAACCCAAAGCCGATTATCTGCATAACTGTAGTGAGGAGTCCCATACAGCGACTTTCTTCAGGATTTCCAAACATGACCGTCTCTCCCTCGGCCGTCATCCAGGGACTGACCACACTGTCATTTCAGTAGGGCTGGGGAGAGCATGATGCTTAACCGGCTGCCCCAGCAAGGAGAAAGTGAGTAACTCCAGGGCTCCAGAGCTCAAAGTAACCCCAAATCAGGGAGCACAAGCACCCCAACAGCTAGGCTGCTGTAAATCCTGATTTATCACGAGAGTAAGCTCTTTTCTCTAGCTGCAGGTTTCTGCACAAACAACCCAACAGCAGCAGCAGCACTACCCTGGTTTTCTGGGAAGAGAATTAATTCTACCCTTGAATAATAGTTCAGACTATGAGTAGTTTCTCCTTCCATAATTAAAACGGCAAAAGGGCAACATGTTCCTGTTTACTTTTAACATCTGCTCAATCGTAAGGAGGAATTAGGACTATTTAGAGTTGTTTGAAATACAAAAGTTAGCTTAATGAAAGCATTAAAAAGGCATATATTCTAGTGGATAATATACGTATAACAGTGAGAAGGATGTGGTTAGCAGGTTTTCTCGTTCACCTTCTTCTAGCTCCGCCATTTCATCTGAAATGCCCCCCTTATTATTTCCATCCTTATGTGCTGCAGGGTACCTATAGCCCACCAGCCTTTTCTGCACCCACAGACCATGCAGAGATCATTGCAGTCGTGAGCACAGCACACCGGGCAAGCACACTGTGGTGATGCCTACACTCCCCCGCACCGACCTGGGGCTCCTCTACCCGAACCCAAACCCAACCAAGTCACCTCTGCCACCTTCAGTGGATGCCAGCCCTTAGCCGAAGCGCAGGGTGCAGGCTGGACTCAGACACAAACCACCCCCTCCCTCAGCGTCAGTCAACAGCATGAGCATGAAATCGATTACGTGGCAGTGCTGTTGTCTCCTTTTTCAGGGCTTCACAGCTGGGTAGTCTTTAATATGCTTCTTTGTATAATATTTTTAGAACCTGGTCTATCAATGCATATGGCTTTCCAAGATCCTACTGTATCCTGTCCTGATAACTGGCACATATTTTTGATCTTGAAAATTCTCATCTGATATTTATTTTGTGTATTGCATAAAACAAAACAATATTCTTTATGACAGGGCTCTATGCAGCCCACTGACTGAGTCTGAGTTTTGCTCATCTCTTGCCAGAGTTCACTGCTTACTCTTAAAATTTTCCAAGAAACACTCTCACATTATCCTGAGCCTCTCCCCCTTTCCTCCCTCCATTGAATGAGTTTCCCATAGACATCTGCAAAACCACTTCACTGTCCTCCCTAAAATCCCCTTCTAGTGACATCTCTCTGTTCTGAATTTTACCAAACAAAGAACAAAAACTGTCTTTACAATTGTTAGATAACCTATTTGGGGTGAGTAGTGTTTTTTATATCTAAGCACCAACAGCTTTATTGTTACTTTAGGTTCTCGCAACTTCTATGTTTTACTTTAGTCTCCAACTTACGTAGCCATATGAAAACATAGCCCCAACAATAGGGGATACCTGACAGTGGCACGAAGGCACTATGACAATACAGAAATTTTAAACCATTTAAACCAATTTAAACCATTTAAAACCATATAGACATGAATTTTCAATATCTGTATTTACTAATGATGATGAATTTACTTCCTTAGAAGCTGGAATGTTTGTCTCAAAATAAAAGACAGCTCCTCATGAGGAACTCCTCATAATCACAAGTAACGTTTTTGGTTCTCTCTACTTTTTTTTAACAAATCTATCTATACCTATGTATATATATATACACCTATATATAGGTTATCAGCAGGAATCAAATTGTGGATTTGATCTAGTTACATCTCTATGCAGATGAGTACAATTTCAGTCCTAATCAATAGGTAGATGAAAGGTAACATACTAATCTTATATTCTCCTCTTCCTTGCCAAAGTGCATTACAAGTAAGTAGCACTTCAGATGTGAGATGGTTGCTTCTGCCATTCTGAGCTGCTCAACATGCACAATTCAAAAGGGGATGAGAGAAGGAAGGAAGGAAGGAAGGAAGGAAGGAAGGAAGGAAGGAAGGAAGGAAGGAAGGAAGGAAGGAAGGA
>JAUBNY010001036.1:1904908-1952108 GCA_032275445.1 Crypturellus soui
AAGAAAAGAAAAGAAAAGTCTCTCCTATCTGAGCAAAGGACTGGATCGATATACCCTTAAAACTGTGGAACAAAAGCAAAACTCCTTTACTTGATCTCTGAATGCATTTCTGCCTCAAGACATTTCATGGAGTGTGAATAGGATGATTTACAATTTTAATGAAGCAGATAATAAAGAAAGGAGGTAAACTTCAGAAAAATATGGTCCAATTATGTGTAAGATCTGGAACTTGCAGAGCACTTATTTCCCCAGTCCTAGAATCTCTATCTGCAGTGCTGTCTGATTCAGGGCTGAAGAAAAGTGTATTTAAATATCTACAAAGTGGTGAAAATCTAGAATCAGGCACACCCAGCAGTCAGCCAGTACTGAGTGGATGCAGAGGAAGATGAGGAAGAGTAGAATGAGAGGGAAAGATTTTTAAGACATTAAGTAAAGCAAACAACAACAAAATATAATTGATAATAGTAACCAGCATGTACAGAGAAGACTTAAAGATTTAAAATAGAACTTAAAGCTTTTAAATAGACTTCAAACAAAAATACTTCAATCATTACTTAGCTACTTCCACAGCTGCAGCAGGTATTTTTATCTTTTCCCTCCCCAAACACACTTAGGTGTCAAATTATATTTGGCACGTCCTAAATTCATAATCCTGACACGTTTTCCAGGACTCACTTTGTCACATTCATTATTTTTTAAACTTCTGCTATTCAGAGAAACAAGTTTTACTTTAATAACACTAAAACACTTCAATATTAAAAACTAATGAGGTCTCGAAGTGAGGGATCTTCCAAACTGCTGAGCTGACCTGTCGCCGCTCTCAGCAGAGGCAATCGGCATTTCAGCTCCAGCTGCAACAGCATCAGAGGCAAGCCAGTACTCAGTCAAACATGCATTTTAATTCTAGGAATGTGAAGAAATTAGGGGAAAAAAATCAAACAGTGTTAGTTAGTTAATGGTAGTATCTGTGTATACAGACCTTGCATCTGGTAGCTATAGGGAGCCTGTCCAGGTTGAGGTGTGCTAAAGCTTGCACCATAGCTTAGAAATCCTGTCTGTCCAGGTGACTGAGACTGTGATAATCCGCCTTCTGTCTTGATGCCTGCCCACAATGCACCTAAATCAGTTAGTGACAGCAAATCTATTTGTTCATATTCAAATGAGGTTGGAAAATTAAATCACTTCATTAACAGCATTTTTAACTACTGCATGCATGAGAGAAGGAACAACGAGAGTTGTATAATGAATAGATGGGGTAAAGGCAGTCTGAAAATACACATAAAACTGAATTTCACCAGGGGGAGGTTAAATTTAAAACTGTGTTTCCAATAACTGCAAAAGAAATTTATATATGAACAGGAAGTTGCATTATTCTTTTTTTCCTTTCCTGCCAGAGGCTAACTTTTCCATATATTCATGACATTTCGCAGAGGTAGATTAGCAACTTTATATGATTTTAATGAAGCATAACATAGCCAAAACTCTCCTGCCATCCACCCATTAATGACATAACTCAGATTTGCATTGTATAATATTCCTGCATCAAAATTACATGGCTCCAAGTTCCATAGCTTTCTAAGGAATTAAACACCTCTTTAAAAGCAGATTAAAAGAACTTTCAGCATCAAGAGGAATGTGGATTTTCAAAGCTAATTAAAAGTGATAGAATACATTCAGTCTTTTAACCAATAAACACATACAGACATGAAATATTCCTAAAGTAATCTCCCAAACTGGGAAAAACGTAGCAATCTCATTAATCTGCACTGACAGGGAAATCCATTACACATCACCTTCTCGTTTCCAAATTCAGTGATGAAATAACCCAAAGGCCAATTAAATGAATGACTTGCCTCCCAACTTCAGTGATTTTTGCATAAATTTGTAAATGAGTAAGCAAGTAAATATCAGCAAATGACATACTGAGGAATGCACACAATTCAGCCTCTGTCATCTACTTTTATTAATATCCATGTCCCAACATGAACTATCATTTAAGCCATATAAAAACATTAAAGTCAGAGAAATGGAAAAGTAACATAAATCTCTTCTGTGTCACTGTGGCGTTCAGTGATACCTCATTGTTCAGAAACCACCATTATTTGAACAGAATGAGCTAAGCATGAATTAGTAACATTCATTTGAAAATGTCTGTTGATCTAAGTTCATTTCCTGGTTGGATTTTTTTAACAATGTTCTATGATATTTGAAGGTGGGACAGAGCTTAGAAGATATTGGGTTTGCAAAACTTCGTTTTTTCCCTATGCACAAACAGCAGCGTATTTTCTTGATTATTTTCCAATGGGGGTCATTAATTATCCTTAATTCCTTCTGTCATGCTCACTAGCTGCCAGGTTAACTCTGTTTGCTTGTTTTTCCCTGGTGCTTACTTTCCTCTTCTATTTCATGTTGCAATTAAACAATCACACTGATGAATTCGACACCTCCTTTCCAATGGGAACTTCCTGCTATGGATGTTTTGGTACCCACAATTCCCATTTGTTGGCTCTTTAAGGACTTCTGAAATGCTGGTTAAATATTGCTTAGAGGAAGCTGAAGTAAATCAATTTTTAAACCTCTAGCCCAGCTTTAACAGACTGATCCAATGTTGAGTTTCAGATGGGAGTTGATCAGAGGTGACGGCAGGAGGATGCCACTCAGGTGCAGACAGCTTGACATGGATGTGCCCTTCTGCCAAACTCCAAGCCCTGAGGAGCCCTTCCCTCCAGGGACCTGCTCTGCTCACCTGCTCTCCTCTACAAGGCCTTCACTCACTAAATCCCTTCCTCCTTTCCTTGCTACCAGCTCTAAAACACATAAAGAAGTGGGAAGGATCAATGTAAGAAAACCGAACGGGACTGCCAGTATCTAGGAGGAGAAGCAGCAGGTAAAGGAGCCCTTCACGAGGTCCTGCAGGAGCAGGTAGGGGAAAGGAGCTTCAGGAAATTCTCCAGCCTTCTCAGCGGCTTTGCGGATAAAGCAGCGCCAGGAGCGCCCTGGCAGGCACAGCTGTCCCTGGCATTCCCACCACCCCCTTTCCTGCCCTCCCGACTTCGGCATGGTCGAGGTGTGGGTGGGGAAAAACGGACAGGCTGGTGCATTCAAGACAGCACCTTCCCTAAGGGAGCAGCTTGAGGGAGGTCCATATGTGAATGTGTAATTATAGGCGACATTAAAAAAAAAAGAAAGAAAGAAAAAGAAAAGAATGAACTTTAAAGAACAGTTTTCCCTCTTAAGTGAGTCCCAGAGTCAAGAAAAAAAAGCACATCCCCACATCCCAATTCAAAGCTTTTCTTGTCACATAAGTCTTTATACCTGATGGAAAAGAGAGAGGCAAAGCATATGATACATGAGATCTATGCTACGGACCCAAGAGGAGAATTTGTGCTCTAAACAAGGCTTCCCTTCTTCGTTTGCTTTGTGCAAGTGAGCATCCCACTGTTCCCAAGCAATTTATTTCAGGAACACGGATTATATGATGTGCCTTAAATGTGCAAAATATATATGGTGATAACTCCTAAAACTTTCTAAATGTTTTTTGCTTTTAAATATTGCTGCTGGATGATAATGTACACCAACAAGAAGCCCCTTGGCCCCTATTATGAGGCTCTGTCTGAAGAGACCAAAATGCATAAAGACCCATCTGGCTCAGCAGCAAAAGCAACTTTACAGTGTAAAAATTATCCAAAGTCTTAGGCACAGGGGATGGGCTCGGTAAAAATCAAAACAAAACAAAACAAAAGAGCAGGCAGGCATGTTAGCCCCCAGCTAGCAACTGCCAAGGAAAGCAGCTCTCAATTATAGCCCCGACGACAGGAAGACAGCTACGCCGAAGCAGTGAAATCCAGGCCCTGCTCAAGTCAGTGGGAGTTTTGTAGCTGCCTTCAGTGAGGTCAGGATTTCATCCAGAGGAACCAAGCAAAAACAAAAAGTCACTGTTTGTGCTGGCCAAGCCACCAGACAGCCAAACAGGAACATGAGGTGTCCACGGGGCAGACATGTCAGGAAAAGCATTGTAGGGAGAGGTATTGTCTGTTGGGGGACCACCTGAGACAGCGGGAAAATACAGACACGCTCTCAGTGGGAACAAAAGCTTTCTCTTTTTTGGCAGGGGAAGAGAACTCCCATCCTCTTAGTTTTGAAAATGTTAAAGTATTTTGTTTTTTTTCTGAGATATCCAATTCATGTTTGTAGCTATATTTCTGGCAGTAAGCAATCGGGAATGAAGAACGTTACTTTGGGTCATAATTATTGACAAAATTCTAATAAAACACTTATCTTGTAAAGTCAGGAAAAACAATAACCTATTTATTCTACCTAGCATCCACAGTAATCTGCTGTAACATATGCTTATGCCCCTGTGCATTTCAACTTGCAGATTCAAGATGAAAGATTCACCGGTCTTGCACTTAGCCTTTTTAATAATTTTAAGGGGCACAAGCCTACACTGTGAGTTCTGTCCCCTTGGGTATAAAACTTACATTATCTGAATGTACTTTTACAAAATATGCTGCTAAAAGCACGTGGATCATATATTTTCAGTATATTCCCCGAGAGGAATATAAGACCTATTTTCTAATAATGCATCTTCGCTGCTGAACCGCTATGTGGTCTGCCAGCAGACAGTCTGGCAGCAAAATGGTCTCACCCACAGCAGCTTGTTTTTAAATTAAATTTTGGGGGAAAGATTTGTTACTTAGTACTATCTTCCTCATCACACAAACAGAGCTTTAGTGGCAATTTGCCTCAATTTCCACCTCCAGGGAGTTCTGTAGCCCTGCAAGCGAGATTTTGGGGGGTCTTTCGAATCAGGTCTTCATTTCATCAGAATCACTGTAGTTTGACCGATTCACTTGTCATTATAACAATCCAGGTCAGACGAAATTTATTTACCAACTTACTCTGTCACGATGCTGGCGAGCACAGGTCCGTGGGGATTACCACGAGCTGTGCCTGTGTAATGGAAGTCCCGAGCTCTGTTTCCCCATTTCAGTGCTGCCTTTGTTACACCCCCGGTTAAAGCCTGACAAATTTCTCTCCTTGACCCACCGGTTTTGCGAGATCGGAGCAGACCTCGAGTGGCTTCTCCGTTCTCCAACACCCCCGACCAGCCGTGCTCGCTCCGATGGGAAAGCTCTATGTGGCTTTTCCATGATCGCGAGAGCGCAGCTGCCCCACCGAACGCTGCCGCGAGGGCCACGGGATCTGCTCAGAAATGTTTACCTCAGAAACGCAATGACACGGATGTGGTTTCTTACCGTACGAAGGGATTCCATAGGGCTGGCCGGGCTGCGGGTAGGTGGCGTAAGCAGTAGCTTGCTGCATCCCTGCTGTAAACTGCGTCTGCCCATACGCAGCCATGGTTTGCGAAGAGGGGGTAGGGAGAATATGTGGGTATGGTCTGCTATTGATCACAAACGACAGAGAAGAGGACACGCACTGTGTTAGAGAAACAGGCCAGCACTTATTTTTAGCCTTATTACAACCCTGCTACTTCATTAATGCGCAACCGTAGGCACGACAGAACAGAAACTGCGAGGCAAAGACAAAACAATAATAATAAACCAATAATAAAGGAATAAGTAAAATAAGGACTTTTCCAAATATTTTTTTCAAATACATTCTTAGCGTTAAAAAAATATACATCTTTTTTTTTTCCTAGAAGCTGCTGTGGTTTAAATTATGACTTAACAGATGGACCCAATTATTATTTTAAATGAGGTTAAAATCTGCCTATTTCAGTTATTATTATTACTACTATTATTATTATTTTTAAAAGATATCATACTTGGAAGGGTAAATCTGTGGTGGGGAGAACTGGTGTGTTTGTCTTGGGCTGAAACCACTGCTTCCAATTGCTGCGCCGAGGAGAAAAGAAAGCACACAGAAGTGTAAATACACACACCAAAGATAAATATTATTTTTCCTAATAGAATTTCAGAATATTAACAAGACTTTAATTAAATTCAAATATCATTGATACCTGAGGTAGAAAATAATATTTTATCAGGAACTATGCAAGAATGCTTAACATTAAAATCTTGATTACAAATGCTAAATTGCCCTTTTGTACAACTCCAGAGCAATAGTTGATTCTTTGCTTGCACACAGACAACATTTTCAATGCAAACAATCTATTTCCTAATGGAAACATTTTCCTTCATACTTTCAAAGGATTATGATACCTCAAGTGCAACATTTTATTAACTTTTAGAATTTTTAAGACCTGCATTTTATGAAGGAGCTTTATGCATGCCTCTATTGAAAACATATGCTCAGCTTCAGTGCACGTGCCTCTTTCTGAAATAATTTCATAATGCATAAGATGATGATTACCATACTGCGCCTCCTTTTCTCTTCCCCCCCACCATGCTATCTACTCGTTTCTAAAATATTTTTAGACCTTAGTAGTGCACAAAGGCTAAATATTGAACTTCCCTCCTTGTGATTCAGAGGCTGAGGGCTCCTCAAAAGCAGCCACTGCTAACAGAGGTTTTGTGGGAAGCCTCCAGCACTCAGGGATGCTCGGGTCGGATGCGATGGGTGCTCTGCTCCCATTTTCCCTGTACTTGCAGGAGCTCCCTACACAGCGAGCATTTCCTGCTCTGATTGCCATTTGGGTGCCACTTCTGCTCCCTGTCCCAAGGGGGTATTGGAGCCCTGTGCCAGGAAGGGGTCGCTTGCAGGTTAGGGAACTACTGTAAAATCAGACAGCTGGAGAAACAGCAGGCCACACCGCTAAGTACCTGCAAGTAAACAAGGCTCCGATAATTACCCTTGGCCAGCTACCTCTTTCCTGGCCAACTACAGGGAAAATCCATCATCTTTGCACTCCGGGAGTGCTCAGCAAGCAAGGACTAAAGCAGAGAGTTGCTCTCTCATCCTTCCACACTTCTGTTTTTTTCATGGTGCATGACACATATATATATATAATATTATGGTCCAGGATTCAGTCACATCACTACAGACCTAGCTATTGCTTTCCTCTACTTTTAAAGATTTAAAATATTCTAGAAAACTCATTTGCCTTTAAGGTCTGCCCCTTTCAACCTCAACTGCATACACAGAATATGGGGAATATCAGCAGGGCAGGAAAAGGCTGGCTACTTGCAGCCTTACTGGTTGTGAGACTTCAAATTTTGCTGCTCTGGAAATGTAATGCCACTATTAGATTCCTGTTTTATTTTGATTTGTGCCATAAAAATGATGTGCTAGAAATACCACTGTCAATCTGTAGGCATGTAAAACTGTGCAAACATCTTGAGCCTTTCACACAGTATTTGCCTCACAAATGTTACCAGCTAAGATGTGTTTGGCTTCCCTTAAGGAGAAAAAAAAAAGAAAAAAAAAGAAAAAGACTGACAAAAATATCTTGATAATAACAAATCACAACAAAAAAAATGAAGATGACTTTCGTCTCAATTACAACACAAACCACAGGGGCAGATATGTTTACTCATAGAAAACAAAAGTGTAATTACTTTGGGCCAGACTGTTCCCCAGCTCCCTGGTGAGACTCTTAATGAAGACACCAATGGACATCAGTGATACTACGTGGTTTTCACTCAGGGGAAACTCTTACTGACTTGAATAAGATGAGCAGAAATAGGGATAAGCTGCGAAGTGCACCAGACTTTTCAAACACTTGTGCACAGGTTTAGGCCATATGGGAAAAGAAAATAATAAGTGAAAAATTGCTGAGCATAAAACCTTTGTTTTGTCCTTACCTGATCCTGAGAAATTGTCTAAAGACCCGTCTGTGGTAGTAGTAGTAGCAATCTCACTGCTGCTCATTGGTTCTGTTTTAACTACAGAAATATAAATAAAATATATTCTATATGCACCTAGTACTTTGCACACGCATGCACACACGCTCACAGTCACAAATTCAATAAAACCAACATCTACCAAAAATGTTTAAATCACGGCTAGCATTATTTTGCATTTTATGTACTTGTGTGTACAGACAATGCAAAATACTGGCAGCTACGATTTACACATACTTATAAAATGATCAAGAGGGTTATTTCTGTCCCCAAGGAATAAAAGCCACTGTAACAAATGAGAAGTGCCTATGCAACTCTCTGCACCTGTCCTGACTCCTCTTAAGCCTCCAGACCCAGCAAGAAGGAGCTACATTTAGATCAGGTCAAAGAGACATTTGCAAGCTTGAAACACATGATTTGAGATCAAAAAGAAAAAAAAAAACAATTAAATGGTTTTGTCAGAGCTCTAGTCAAAATGTTCCAATCCAAATTAATTTGCAGAGGAAAAAAGAAAATTTCAAATGAAGTCAAAGAATAAAACAACATTTGTCAAAGTAGATTTCTTCTCTCAGAATAAAAAGGCAACTTCCTACTCAGTAGCACTGAATGAAGAAAGATATTTTACTAAAAAAAATGCTTTTATATTTTATTCTCTGTCCAGCAGAAATGCAACACAGCTATCAGAGCCTAAAAAAGGAGAGTAAGAGAGATTCACTCCTGGTTCATGCGATATCCTAATTAATTGTTGATTACTGGCTTTTCGTAAACCCTCATTTTGGTTAACAAATTTCACTTTCTGTTGCTACAGAGTAATGTCAATGCCTCAGTCTCCAGAGATAGGGCTGATCCAGCGTGGATTCAAGCAGCACCTATTCCCGGCAAGTTGCGGCAGCGACACGGCCATGTGTCAGCTCCCTTTTCACATACGCAGCTTTTGGAGTTACAGTATACGAAAAGCAAGCATGAGGATGGTGTTTCACAAAGCAACGGAGCTGATTTTACGATCTACATCCCGAGGAGGATCTTGTTGACATGGAGTCGCTGCTTCCTACGCACCAGAGTTGGTGAATATCTGACCTTTCAGTGGGGCATTTCAGTTCAGTAAAATGACAGAAAATTAATCCAGAAAAAATAAGGTGAACTACATCCTATTTAACACCTAAAGCCTTAGTGTCACCTTGAGTGTGTGTGTGTGTGCCTGTCTTTGTAAGAATATATAGAAAGGAATTGCAACCATCATTAGCATAGACCTTTTTTCACTAGATTTGCAAAGGGTGGGGGGGACCTTTTCCCTTTTGAAGGACCTTTCTCTTTTTTGCCAATACAAATCCTTATTTCCACATCTCACTATTTCTTTCACCTGACCTCGCCCGAGGGATTTGTATGCAGCCTCTCAAGATTTTACTAATCACCCTCTATTTCCATTTGATTCTCACGCAGGATGTTTTGTCTGCGCTGGCTAACTCAGATCAGTAGTAGCTCCACGCAGAATTCAGAAAGAAGTGGAGCCCAATGGGAAGAGATTTAGAGAGAGAAGCAGTCGGTGCAGAGGGTCCAGTAGCCACAGCTGAGTGTTTTAGGGGGGTTGCTGGGGACACAGTGCCCACAACAGCTGGAGCACATTGGCTGCGCTCCTGGTCAGGAGATTGCCTTCAAGACGGCACAGTCAGAACTACGACTCTGATCCAAACCTATTGCTTAGGAACACAAGGTTGTCCAGATAGCCATTTCATTACTAAATATGTAAAGTCTAATGCACAGATAAAAAAAAAATCCAATGTCCAGTCCAAGTCATTTTCAGGAAACTGCCAGATTTTTACAAATGTTCTACATTAAATGCAGAGATTCGGAGTTATACCTACAATATCTTCTGCTTTTTCCTAAAAGTTTTTCACCACTGCATTTTGCAACGAGGCTCTAAATCACGCTAGCTTCAAAAATTGCTCCAGCTTTCCCAAAACTCTGCAAGTCTTCCTAGCCTAACTTCCTTAATGCAATTATACCTTTGGGAATATTAAGAAAGGATGTTTTTCTCTATAGCTGGCAAGTGAGGGGGGAAAAGAAAGAAAGAGAAAAAAGATCAACCCAATTTGGGGTAAAGGTTCACAGGAAGGAAGATTTCAGTCTGTGCCTTCTCCCAACTCTTTCCTTGTTCTGTCTTAGCGAAATGATTCCTTTATTCCTTGTAAAACAAAATACTATTCTTTTGGGTGACTGTAACTTGCAGCCTTAGGACTAGGCTAAGACACTTCTCACAACACAGAGACTTAGTACAATTCGCCCCTGGTCTAGATCTCAAACCCCTTTGTTAAAAGGTATGAGTTGGGGAACAATCTAATCAAAATGAAAGGACTCATGAGCAGTATTTTAGTATAAGAATGGCTAGAATTGAATCTGTTTACTCAACACACTGCTTCTTAGGATATAGGAAAAATTATATGAAATACACTGCAGTGTCTTCTTCATGGAAATCAATTCCAATTGCTGATTAATGTGCTCACTAAATTTTTGATAACAGATGCTTCAGTCTCCTCTTCTCTCAGCTGTTGTATTTCCTGAATATATGAAAAATAGGACAAGAAAGGCTGCCCATGTTGTTCCTGATTTGGATACACGTTAGCAAGGTCAGAATAAACAAGCCCTATCATTCCTTCTTTAGAAATGACCATGACCTTAACAGACCTTTGTTCTGCAGCTAGTTGAGAATTTAATCAAGATGGATAGAGACTGGAAAACCCTCCATTCCCCAAGCACTTTAATCAAAATGCCAGAAAACAGCGATGTATTTCCTTCTGCCTGCAGCCTAAAAACATTTCAAAAGGATGAAAGCTTGTTATACAAAGGGGAGAACTAAGAAGAAACAGCCGTGGTTTTCCCCATCAGAAAAACTCCACCACGTGGATTCTCACTGTAGATGGAGATCTGTCATTTGTCCTGGACAAAACTGGCCTCCAACAGCAGATTTTCCCCTAGAACCATGGGGAAAGAGCTGTGAAAGGAACTGCTACTGTGGCAAGTCTTCAGCAATCTGTATGTATCATGTGAAAATATGGAGCTGTCCATGCAAGCGAAGTTTTGGAAGGTCCCTGATTACGTTGTGTGCAGCAAGTGCAGATCCGAAGTTGAGTCTCTTCCCCAGGGCCTAGTAACACGCTCCGTAAACACGCTCCGGATGGTGGCTCAGTCTCTTTTTGCAGTGCAGTAATATTCCTGCAACCCGTTCTAAGAGTTCACAACTGGACACTGGGAAGTCTGTGCCACTTCTATACAGAACATGTTGCAAGTTTTCCAGATGCCAAAGAGAGCAAAGCAAAAGAGTTCCCATTTCTGCTCTTCCATTACCAGAGTGGAACTTAGCAAGACATTATTAGGCTCACATCAGAGAGACTTTGTTTTATCAATATGCTGCTAAGTTTTAGTGCTGGCGAATGACTCGGTAAGAAAACAGAGTATCAACAAGAGCTCCAAGAAGAAATCTAATGGATTTCTCATCTGCTACAAAAATTAAACACTTATCAAAAAATACTAATTTAGGTTTGATTGAGAGAGTTAAATATCTGTGTCACCAGAAAGATATTTTTCCCTATTATTTTTCTCTTCCCATTTATTGATGAGGTTTTAAAAACAAGAATTAAAAAGAGACTGTATAAGAAAATGACACAACAGAGTAATAAAGAAAAAATAGGACTAGCAGATAATCAATCTATAAAAGAGATGGAAAATGAAGCACAAAAATTCTGAGATAGCATAACTGCTGATCGAGCTCTAAATTGGTTGTCAAAATGCTTCGTCTTAAGACACTTTTAGAATGTAAGCACTGTGTGCCGTGTTTTGTCAGCAATATTGCAAGAGGTGGTTAGTGATGAATTACAAATTAGTTTCTGAACTCCACTAGGAGGGAGTGCTTGATATCAGAACCCACAAACTCATGTGGTTGTATTATATGAATAAGTGAGCAAAATGAAATCCGTCCTGGCTGACGGCTCTCAGTATTCATGGGGCACAAAGGTCTCAACAAAATAAATGAAGCGATTAATTTATACACATGCTTCTAAATACAAATCTTTGGCCCTAATTTGTTTTGCCTCAAGGTGATATATTGTGTGAGAAGAATTGCTTTAATATAATTGAACTAAAAATCAAAAGTTTTGAGCAGTTTTAATACTCTCCTAGGATGTTATTCCTGTTTGTTTACATTCAGTGAAAAAAAAAAAGATTAGTATGGATATGTCTAGACATAGACATGTCTAGAGTTTAACAGTATCATTAAAGCTACACAAAACATATCCACTTTATATTCCTCACTTAGATTCCTTTGATGTTACAAAGGATCTTCCTCTTTCTTTTTTTTAGCAAAAAAAAAAATACCATACTTAGACAGGTTGATCTATTTTTAAAATCATACAGTTGCAATTTATATTTCAAAAGACCCCAAAATTTTGCATTTCCTACAGTGTGCAGAGTTTATCTATTAATCATGGCTCGATCTTATTTTCAGTTTTATCTGATAACACCTTTAGTATCTCTCTCACTTTCTCACCCTTTTCTGACATTGGCATTAAGCAAGTGCAGAATTTAAACCTATTACTGTTTAAAAACAGAAAATTTCATAATGCTCACAAATTCTCAATCTTTAAACAACATTAATAACTGCACAGTAGTTAATACAGCCTTTTCACAGGCTTGGTATATTTTGATCAAGTATTTCATGTGTTGATTACTAATCACACACTATTTTGCTTAATACTATGCCCTTTTGGTACCCAACAGAATCCCAAATCTCACATGAAAGTTCAAAAATAATTATTGGCCACTAACAAAGGTAAATTTTGATTTCTAAGCAGATGAGGCTTTCAAATATTTTGTTCAAAAATATTTGCTATTATATTATACTAATTCCTATTGAGGGCATCATCCTCTCCTGTTGTCACAATCAAATGGTCAACTCTAGGCCATGAAGCCAGATAAACTTACTTGCTCCTGCTTCTCCGACCAGAAGATTCTTCCTGAGTCTCATTTGTCTGGGAATTACCAAGAGGTAATTACTGCAAGGTAATTTCCAGACTAAATTTACGTTCAGTTTTCAAAGAAAGTCCCCACCCAAAGAAGCACATTCTAGTTCAAGCCCAGACTATATCCTGCTGTATCTTCCTCTGATGTGAGAAGTCTCCACAAATCCTGTGGTATTCTGGCTACCGCTAGCCCCTAGCTTTCACTGCACATGTTTTTCCCCTGCAAACCTCATCTTCCTCTTGTACTGTGCACTGTAACTGAAAGAGCCTTAAGTTAATTCTTCCTGCTCATCTGCGAGCAAAAATTCTTGAATTTACAAAGAAATGGTACCACCACACAAATACAAAATCGGAAAGAAAATTCAAAACCCAAACTGGGTGCAGGCAAGTTTTGTTAATATTTGTAGCTGCTAATCAAATTTTAAGTCTGAATATTTATCTGATAAGAACAGTCGTAAGATAAAAAAGCTTCATTCACTCTGTCTAGGAAATCAGAATATCTGAATCAATATAGCATTCTTAATCCTTGATGTTCTCATATCAATTTATATCAAAGAATTGTATCACCTTTCCTGCCCAAATGGAGACTGCATATATCCATAAATAACCCTTTTAGGGGAGTTATGGTATATATTTTTATTTTATCTTTTTCTTCTTAGATCCTCTATTGTGCATCTGATCACAGAAACTCCTGCACATGGGCAGTAGTGTGTTCCACAGGGAGCACACGTGTTATCTACCACAACTATTAATGACAAAGAGGGGGTCACTTCAGCTACCTTGCAGCAGCCTGAGAGGTCTTCAAGCAATGAAGAGAGGATTTCGAGGGGAACTGAATTCTGTTCTACTATTTTGGTGTACAAGACGCACCACTGAGGTACAAAGAGCAGAAGTAGGATGACAAAGTGGGCAAGACCTTTCACAACTCTTACCCAGGCTTTGAACTGCTGGGCTGATGGAGCTGGAGCCAGGTTGACTCTGAGAGGGAGGGACAGCATCAGCCTTCCCCTCCCTCCAGCAGCAGCGGGAAACTCCTGGGCAGTCCAGCCAGGCAGTGTGGCACGGGTACTGCTTGCCTGGTTTCAGCACTCACTGGCCAAGTTTGGGTGATCAGGCTAACCCTGAAGTGTCATCTTTTTGATCTGCCTACGATAAGCAAATCCCCTCAGAAGCCCGTAGGATCCAAATGGAAGTAACACAATGTCTGAAAGGTCACAGGGCCCTGAAGATGCTATCACTCTACTATCTATTAAGGTGGGATTTTTTAGCCTGCACTTGGATGTGTTTTGCCTGTTCCCTAAAGTTCCAACCAGTACACACAGAGAGAGGGGGCTGAATTTCCTTCTGTTCTGCATTACTGGCCATGCTTATGGTATTTCTGTCTTCTGCGGCGGAGGGTGACCCACCTGCCACTACAACTGCACATGTGCAGATCATGCATTACACAGAGCCTAGACATGCTGGAGAGGCCCATGGGGCAGGCACAGTTCTTGATTACGCAGGGAAGGTCCTCATGGGTTCCTGGTGGCCTTCATGGAGCCACCATGTGCCAGCAGAGCTTGGGGACCTCACGCACCCTGGGCAAGTGCCTCATGCCTCTCTGCTCTGCCCACTGCTGGGAACGGTACCTGCTGCAAACAAAATGCTCTGAGAAACCTGTGAAAAGGGCTGATATTAAAATGCTTCCAAGCATATTAAAATGATGCTTCCAAGATGCTTGTTTCTTAAGTAGTTTTGCTATTTGGAGTATTTTCTTTCTCTCAAAAGGCTCTGGGAATCAGTTTGGCTACTGTTTTTTTTTTTTTTTTTAAGTTCTCCTTTCTGTTAAGAAAACACTATGGGGGAAAATAAAATAGTGATTTTTTTCTTTTCTCAAATACATGCACATAGCTGCTGAAAAAGTGAGGAATATACAAATATTTAGAGGTCAGTCTCCTCACTCAAGACTTTGCAAATGGAGTTGCTGAAATGAGGCAACACACAAGTTATTCCATTGGCCAGAAGGCTCTGAAAGGGGAATAATAGAGCATTATGCTACATGTGCTCCAAATAGGCGGAAGGACTCCCAGGGAAGCAGAACAAAAGCACAGATAAGACAGTCTGGAAGGAAGCCAATGTAATACAGCAGGAAAAAGGTAAAGAGCAGGGAAGAGAAAGGCAGTCCAAATATCCCCCTTGCCTTCGCATAGACAGATGGAGTGATGAGTATCTGCTTTCCAGTCTCCAGAAGTGACACCAGGTCAGAGACTAGCCCATACAAGCCCCCAGGTTGCTTTTGCAGGGCTGCTTGGATGGGGACCGCTAGCAGTCTTTGCCTCTTGCCACACAAGAGCCTTTTGTGCTCTTCCAGGGCTCCCACATCAATAGTTCCTGACACTAACACCTCCCCTAAATGCAAATATTAGCTTCATCTCCACAGGGCTTTATTTATTTCAAGCTGTCTAAATGTGGAGGTGCATCAATTAAAATTCTCACACCGTCAAGTCCTTCCTCACAAACACAGGTCTAGCATTTGAACATACACTATTGGGAGAAACGCCAGACACGAGCTGTTAAAAGATGCCAGCAGTCTCCTGAAAGAGACTCCTAAAAGAAGATCATTTTATCTGATTGGCATCAGTTCCCACAATTTGCACCCTAAAATATCAAAAACTGTAATTACTAATTGTAAAAAAAAAAGGAAGAACTATTCATTGTCAATGCACAGGGTTGACTGCGATAATGAAAGGACAATAAAGGACAACTCAGTGTCTTTTTACTTGCAGAAATCCACATAACCACATGATCAACATGTGCCACAGTGACAACCAGCTCATACACTCTTGATAGATGTCAATATTTAATTCCACCAGTTTGTTATACTCCTTTGCAGAGAGAGCCTCTTGGAAATTACTCATTTTATAAGGAGTGTAACACCTCAGAAAGCATAAATCCAAAAATAACATCCATTACAAAACAAAGCAAGGTGATATAGCTGGCTTGATAGTGAGTAACTGAGGAATGAGATGAAGTGATTAGATATGAAAAATTAGGATGGGTGCATGACTTGGATACTTTTGAGGAAGAAAACGGATTTTTTTTTGGCTGTTTCTTAAAAAATGCTGTAAACTATAGCTTCCTTTTTAGACAAAGGCTTTTGTTTTGAATATGTTATTGACTTTGAAGTATCTTTTGTATATGTATATGTAAACGCATTCCACAAGAATTATTGTAACGTTATTTTCTTCTTTCATTAAAGAAACGGGCAAACTTAAAGAGTTTTTGAAAATTTTCAAATGCAGATGGACCTCTGTAGTTGCAGCTCTTAAATGTTGCAGCAGGCCCAACCTGATAGACCTTGTTGCTCATCAGAGGCATCTATATAACTTCACTGCTGATATATATATCACAGGCACAGCAGGTAAATGGTGATCTTCTGAAAAGAGATTTGCCTCTGAAGCCTTCAAATTCAAAGATCTCTTGTAAAAGTTTCTGGGAAAAGGCAGGTAGGAACTTTTTTTTTTGCAAGTCCTCAGACAATGCCTAATATAAGTGTCTCTCCACCCTATAATATTACCAATGGACAGCAAACCTACTGCACAGGGCTGCCTTTTGAACCCTATTGAACCCTATTGAACCCTATTCGTCCCTATGAGGACGAATTTACATTCACCAGACTTAAGGCAACCTTTCTAATGGCCACCTGCCTGGTAGTCACCTGGTGGGGAGCTCTGAGTGCCTTTGTGTGGGATCTCATTCTCATATTGCAGCAGGTACTTTAAGAGCAGGAACTTTTTTTTTCTTTCCAAAGGAATTTTGATGTCCAGCTGCCTTTGAAGCCTCCCTCCCTATTTATCTTTGAAAATCTGAGCTTCAATTTGTTGTTCATTTTCCCTTTCCGTTTGATATGAAAATGTCTTTTCTTCCTTTTGTACACTCAAAAATAAGGGTTGAAGAACATCCTTACTCCTAATACAAATTTAGTGTTGCTTGGAAAACCACTGTGCCTTTTCCCAGTCTTCATTTCTTCTTTTCCATGATGGTTGCCTAAACCACCATAATCACGAGTCGGAGGCCTCTACATGGAAGCCAGGAAAATTGATTCGCGTTCTTAAGATAAAAGATCATTCTAAGTAGAAAGCATCCAACTTGCCTCTGTGGAAAACAGCTTTACACGTCGTTACAATTTTTTAACTATTCCCAGACTTTCCCCTTCAAAGTTGATCCTGTTGTTGGAACAGCCTCTAGCTGTCTGATGAAAATTAGTAAGTGGCAATTCGGTTATTGATTCTTTAAGTCATTCTGTATCAACCCCCCACAGCAACTTGCTGACAAAGTAATCTTAGAGATAAGGCATGCCTTTTAAAATTATAAGGTGTTTTCTCCTTAGTTACAGATTTTCCTTGGCAAGTCACACAGGGCCAAATTTTAAAGGAGTCCAGAGTGTCTGATATTCACTAAGACAGAAGACATTTTTTTTCAAAAATACTTTAAAGGTTCAAATGTTTAAAAGGTCATGAAATGTTCAAATCCTGCATTATTTATAATAGACCATCATATCCCTCTTGATATGACAAGATTGCCTTTTTTTTTTTTCGGAGTATTTTTAGCCTAACTTATTTTTTGTTACTCTTCTACATTTGTACCTGGGAAATTCCTGACTGAACGAGATCAAAAATTTTCCTGTAATTTCCCCAAAACTGGTTTGAGGACCACACTGCTTTACTGGCCCAGAGCAAAGGAGGTAAAAACAAACACCAGCAAAGGGATTTCTTACTATTAGCATTTTCCTAATTTTTTTTTCACCCCAATAATAAGGAAATTTTATTTTCCCCTCACCATGCAGATACTCACAGCTGTTCTCACAACTTGAGACAAGCTTAAAGGAAGTTTTGGTTTAGAGAACTAGCTATACTCCAGGAGAAGCTCACAGAAGAACTGCTGTCCAGCACAAGAATTAGTCAACTGATTTGCTTAGAAATTTTTAGATAGAAGAAAATAAATAAACAACAATTGCCTTAAAATAAATATGATTAAAGAAGAAGAGGAAGGATTTCTCCAGAGGCAGGCCATGGGCATCAGTATTTGGTCAGTTTTACACTATAATGATTTTGTTATACTGATGAGAAATTAAGCACCTCAGAGTTATATAAAAGCTCACACACAGAGTTACAAAAAAGCTGCATGCAGGGATTTATCTAAGATTCAATCACACAACTAAACACCCATTCAGTCCTTTGAAAATTTACCACTAAGTGTGAAGTTTAAAAATTCAGCTAGTAACAGCGAGCTATCTTCCAACCACATCCTCTTGTAGAACAACATCAATAAGAGACAAGTTTGAAAATATGCCTTAGAGGAATCAATGAACATTTGTTTGAAACAGGGCCATTTCACTTCGGGACAGATTTATATTTTTCTTTCTTTCTTTTCTTTTTTTTTTTTCTCTTTTCCTTTTTTATTTTTTCCTAATCTAGTGAACATATTCTTCACTTTGGGATATGGAAAGCTGCCTAAATCACACCTAGAGTCAAATCAAATTTAACATATCTTTACAACACATTTATAACATGCAAATACATATGTACCTGGAGGCCTCATTTCTCATTCACATGACAGCCCTCATGCCAAAAGAGGAGGGCGCTTTTCTATCAGCAAGAATGAGTGCATCAGTTAGAAGTCAGCTTCCCATAGTCTATTGAACATGTGAATGTTCAGCAACACACATTTCCATTTCACGTGCAACAAACAAGCAAACCACACTGGAGCATTTTAAGGAAGGTGTTTGGCAACCCCACACATGTGCAATCTTATAATCTGTCATTTGCACTTCAGTGAGATTCTGCTCCAAGAAATTCAGAAAAAGAAAAAATTTAACTTCACCCTTCATTAAAAATGAAAGTCTCACTACATTCACTCTATATTTTTCTTAGGCTTGTTTAGCAGCTAGAAGAACCCAAACCAAACATTTTCTCAAGATAAAACAGATTAACAGCAAAATTCCACCTACGGATTCTTAAGCATCTATTTAGCTTGCAAAATGTGACTCTTAGCACACATCTAGTTCAGAAATAAATGATTCTATAATATTTCTTTTATTTTTTTTTCATTATTTGCCACTTGAGAGCAACCAGAGACAAGAATTGTAACATTAAAATGTTTAGACCAGATTCATCAAGCATGAGTTATTCCTGAGGACTCTTTTTGGACACCATCTTAAAATGCATGCTAACAGCACACTGCTGGTGTGTTCACCACAGCTACACAAACCTGCCGCGGTTTGTGTGCTAGTACTTAGTAACCAGTCTGCGGTGCTGAGGAGAATCATGTCACCTGGGGGGAAATTGCAAACAAAAGAAAACCTTGGCGTCATCTCTGATGGTAAACGGGTATTTCAAATTATATTTTTAGGGGAGAATTCGCCCCAAATGAATAAACCTGAATGTCAAAATTCTCATGACAGAGAAATAATTTAGTATGTTTTAATTTGTCAATAAACTCAGATTGACAAACAGTGATACTACCTCCAGAATTACTTGCTACGTGAGAGCAATGCATGAATAGATACAATATAAAACTAATTTCTTGACAAAGTAATATTAAGAAACCAATGTTCAGAGCGTTTGTCTGCACACAACAACTATGGAGAACAAAAAGAGTAGACAGATGGTGAATGTCTTTCAGCGTTTCAAGGAACACTTCCCATTTCGGGGCTACTAAAGAACATTCGAGTTACACACAAGGTAAAAAACTATCAGAATTTACAGCAAAACCCATAGGATTGAAGAAGGATTTTGATTCAAAAGGGTCAAATAATTTTGTCCTGTACCAAAATCAGTACCTGAAACTATTAAATAAAAATATAATAAGACGCATGATATCATAAAGGAAGACTCATATATTGAAATGAAATACTTTTATGCTTAAATTACATTAACACATTGAGCGTTATTTTTTTTTCCAAACTGCTTAAATTTTGGACTTGCAACAATACTTTTACAGCAACAGCAGAAGTAAGTTATACACAGCTCTAGCACAAAAGCCTGTTAATCTGATAACCCATAAGCCCTCCCAGTTACAGAGGACTCCAATTAGAACAAATAACAGAGATGTTTGGGGAATTGAGGGGGGAGGACATCTGTTTGACTGACATGTGCCTTTCCTGGAAGAATGCAATGCATGTCCAAAATCCTAAACAGCCTGACAGCACTAACACAATCCAGTTTATAGAAAAAAAGTAAAAAAGAAAGAAAAAAGAAGGCATATATTTGCTAAAACGATTGCTTAACTATACATTTATATCAAAAAGTTGTATTTAATGCATTACTAATAATTAGACTCATGTTTCTTTAAAGTCTCTCTCTATACAGCTAGCCAAAAAACATATATGATCTTTCCTACTACTGCCAGAGCAATGTTACTCAAAAGAGTATTCTTCAGTGCTTATTATATAAATCCTTCTGTATTTCATTATATGTCATTACTGGCAAAGCAGAAAAGTTGTTCTGCTGTTAGTATTCTACTGAGAACAAACATAACTTATCAACTGGCTGACTGTTTCTTGAAAAATAGGTATCAGTTTACCCCATTGAATTACTACACCTGTTTGAATTTTGGCCACTCCATCAGAGCAGCAAGCTAGCCCTAGGAAATTTCAACACTCAGTTTTATTAGGCGACTTGACAAAGCTTTCAGAGCCTTGGGAGCTTGTAAGAAATACAAACATAAAGGGATAGAGAAATAGTAAAGAAGAAAGCAAGATTGTAATTTATAGAAAAGATAATTCCAGACACTTCCATTTTTCTCATGGCCTAAATATCTTTTGTTTTTTTTCTAGAAGGATTTTTAAGTGTTGCACATACTACCTACTCAATGCAACCAAGCTACATGAAAACAACATAAACCTGGAAGAGGAGCTGCTGCTGAAAGTTCATTATAGTAACTACTGTGAAACATTGAACATAACTTCTATACATCATAGTACACAAACGCATAACACATTTTTTTCTCTCTAGCTTACTGACTATCGGAACATTGAAGGAATAAGAAGAAAGAAAAACACTGAATGAATGAACTGAAAAAAAATAGCTCACCTTCTGTGCCATTGGGTGTCATGGAATTATTATTTAGATGGGAGTTATCAAGCTTTGGACCATTGGGGGATTCACTACTACCACTTAGTCGGCTATGAGGGCTGGCTAGATCCTGCATTTCCATAGACCTGAAAACAAGAGGCAACAACTTTTAATGACATATTCAACATGAATTAGAGAGGAATTGCCTAGCAGAAATGCTGCTCAATATTAACAAATACCCTAAAATCACTTAGTACAAAATGAACTGCTTCTCCCAACGGGATCTTTTCTCTTGTTAATCCTTGTGTGGTTGCTCCATATATGCAAATATTGACCAGCTGTCGTGACTATTTTTGCATCTTCTAACAGAAGGAAATCTGGATAGAATATTGAGCTTTAGATGCTCGTGTCACCAGATATTTTAAAGTGTGTGCAAAGACAGACTCGCCAATATATGAAGAAATACATTCTCTAAAAAAGAAATTAGCACTGGGCTTTTTCATGATTTACCGCTCAGTGGCGATATAATGGGCCTCCAAACCAAATAAAACACTCGAAGCAATAGTGGAAACCTATCGTCTAGTGACAGGGAATGAGATATTCCTGATGTATGTGTTTACTCTGGCAAACTACTTAATTGTTCCTCTGTTTCCGCTGAAACAAATGCAGCATTAAAACATTATTATGTCTGCTCGCTTGTTTGCTTTGTGGATTACATAAAGCGTGCCCGGCTGAAAAGGGATATGTCCAACATACAGTGAATCCATATAGGTGTTAGTCTGCCTTAGCACTCTGTCCTATCTCAGCTGTCATTTAGGCAAAATAATGCGAGAGCGATTCGGACCCAGCGCAAACGTCGAGCAGCTACACAGCACGCGGGCAGCTGAATATTTCCGATTCACATTTTTAATAGCCTTGCATAAAAGGCCAACAGCCATCACCACCATGACATACTTCTTGGTTTATGTCTGGGAAGATTATAAGCACGGTGCCCCATACTTCTGTCTTTCCATACCTAAAACATCTGATAATGTTATTGGATGTACTTATGCTAAGTAATTGCTCCCAGTAGAAATTTCATAGGTTACGGTGCCTCCAAGGCATCCGAACCGGTAATTTTTCTATTTAAATGAAATGGCTAGGCTCGTTTAAAGACTTATTAAAATTTATAAAAATTCTTTCCACGGTAATCGTTTAAGTATCCTCAAGTGTAGGTGTTATTTCACCCATGCAGTTCTCACCTTAAATGGAGATTTTTAGTGTGAACTCTAAACACAAATCCTTAATTTTAGAGCTCTTAAAACTGACCTGCACGCAAAATAAAAAGCATGATTCCACAACAAATTAAAAAAAGGCAGTCGCTTGCTTGGAAGTAAAATACCGGTGAAAAAGCAAACGCGCTCACAGTCTACAGAGTTTGCTGCCCGCATTCACATACGAAGCTCTGGATTTACAAGCTTGACGTGGGAACCAACAATAAATATCAATCCCTCACCTGAGTGCAAAAGGAAAAGCTCGCAGGAAAACAAAAAAGAAGGAAGAGAGAGCGGTTTTCCAGAGTCTCCTTACCTGCAGCTTGAGGAAACAGCAACATCGGAGCCGGCCTGGGACGCTTGCACCTGCAAGGGGGGAAGCGAACAGACGCGTCCGTTACTGCGCCGCGACGCGCAGCCTCCGCCTGGACCAAGCGTCGTCACCGCGCGTGACAACCCAGGCCTTTAAACCCCGAGGAAGAGGAGGAGGAGGAGGGCCGGGCGGCCCTGAAAGGCATATTGTGTGCGAGCGCGCGGCGGCCGCGGTGCGCTCCCCTAAGCAGGTCGCTCTCCCTCCTCTGCTCTCCTCTGCTCTCCTCCTCACGGAGGCCGCGAGACGGCGGCCAAATGACGGGGGCAGTGATTCATCAGGGCCCGTGACAGCTGCCCAGGGGCTCCCTCCGCCCCCGCGCCGGCCCCGCGCCGACGCCGCGGCGGCCCCAGGGCCGGCGGGAGGTGTTTTGGGGGGCTACCTGCCGCCGCCTTCCCACGGGAGCCCATCGGGGGCCCTCTCCCCGCGCGGGGGTGTTAAAGCCAAGGGTACTCATGCACCTCGCAGAAAGCCGGCTCGCTGGCGAGGGTCTGGGTACAGTGGCTGCAGGGTCCTCAGGCCAGGAGGAAGCCACGGCGTTCACTTACTTCCATGGGGAAAGCCAGCTCCCAAAGCTCCCTGCTTTGGGATAAACCGCCTCCTTTGGGGGCTCAGGTGGGAGACAGACCCTGCTGTCCTACCGGCAAAGCCTTGTGCGGGCAGTGACTCCTGCCCGCGGCCCGCACGCTCTCCTGGCAGGTGACAAAGTTCAGGTGGAGGGACGCTACGGGTTTAACAAGCATACGCAAGCCTCTTAGAAATTGTATGTATATACATATATATATATATATATACACACATACATATATATATAGCCTTAATGTCCACACAGAGAACCTTTCACGCGTGCTTCCATTTAACCCGAACCCACATCTTCCAAATGATCATAGGGCAAAAGACAAGGGAGACAACGAGGTGTTTTAAGTGCCATAAAAGCCATCCGAGCGAATCTCACTTATATGCCCGTAGTTTTTCTCTGTTATTTTTAATCGCGAGCAGAGTTACTGCCAGCGAGGGCAAACAACGGCCGGGGAAGCCGGGCGGTGCGTAACGCCACCGATGATGTCAAGGAGCCTGCACCGACGCATGCGGAAAAACATCAATCTTTTCACAACGGGGTACTTAAAGTCCTGCGCGACGTGCTTTTCAGTGTGTCACAGCACGCCAAATAGAAGCAGAGGAGCAGATATGCTCAGAACTGTGCACTTTGTTTAAAAAAAAAAATCAGATTTTTTTTTTTTTTTTTGCAATTCTTTGCCCCAGAAACTGCAACAGAGTGCCTTAGGATATGTTTCTGCTGTTACTTCTAAACACCTGGAAAAAATTATAGGTGAGAACTAAGTTTGCTTACAAAGCTATCTTCACTCCCTCTTGCGCAGGATCATTTAAAACATATCTCTTATCCCGGAAAAAGCTTCCTTTTTTCAAATCAATTAATTGATATTTTCCAAAGTACCCTTTAGTATTATTCACACTTGACCAAGTTCTAAAATACATTAACTCCTCACTATTTTATCTATTGAAACTTAAAAAAGTAATAACTCTCTGTATATTTATGCATGTGCATGTGCACGCGTGCGTGCATATGTGTTTGTGTGTACAGTGAGAGAGATTCAACTTAAGGATTCATGGGAGAGGGCAGAAGAAAATCCAGCTCATTCCAAGTGAATTAAATATATACCTTATATGTCCTTTTACACTCTGTGATTTGTGAAAGTTCATATCCACAATCTTCATTTTCATTAGACATACTTTAGATATACTCCTTTGTGTCTCAAGGATTATTTAAACCATGTGTTGCACGTTACCATATTTAAAAATGACTCTTTAATCAAAATAACTTTAAAACAACTAATCCTCACTTAGGCTGGTCAGCTGAATCCACATAGTGGTCCAGGAAAAATAAATCTACTCTCAAGAATGCGAATGCAGACAACAATTAGACACAGATGTGAGTGAAATTAGTTACAGTTTACAAAATGCTACACTTCACATGCTTTCAGTTTTTTATGTGTAGTACAAAATTACAACGTAGTAAGGAACCACACTTATGACCACTAGTTCATAGAATAAAAACATTTCTGGGTGGCGTGAGCTTGTTCTCCTACACTCTCCTATTTTGCCAACAGATTTCTGGATAACTGAAATTCTGCAGCATAACTCGCATATCAAACAAAAAGTGGGGAAAAAAATGCAGTGGCCCTACCATCTAGGCAAAGGAGAACATAAAACAAAATTCAAAAAGAAAAAAAAAAGTGGTTATCACTCACACTTGATCCACTCTGCTCTGCTTAAACTAAAAAATGATAGGAGATGTACACATTCTCCTTAATACATCAAAAACAGGACCTTGCATAATTTGATTGCTTCAAGCAACATCTTTCTCCTTAATATGGTCAGCAGATATTGGCAGTAGTTAGTGGATGAACAGGAGAAAAAAAAAGGTACAATGACAGCAAAGCTACTTAAAATTCATCCATGTAAGATTCTTAAATCAGTAACATCAAATTCTGATTAGTTAATGAGGTCTTTTAAGTTTGCCTTTTTTCTAATTAAATTTATAATTCCTCACAGATGTAGGTTTTGTTGATGTTCAATTTGTCTCTCTCATTTTGTTAAACCTCACATAGTACTCCACCAATCCATTGAATAGCCACATTAAATCTGTTAATACCATGCTCTTCAACCCCAGAAATTATTTCCAGAAGGCAAACTTGCTTTGAGAGATCATCAAACAAGACTTAAGGTACACATTTTATCACATTTTCCCTACCACAGAGCTCAGGATGCAGAGGAAAATTCATGACTTTTGCACTGTTTATTATACTTTGCTAAATTACAAATCAAAAGCATCTGACAGAAGATCATGTATGAAGCCAAAAAGTTAATAATGTTCTGTGAAAAGTAAACTGTAAATGGGAAGGGATTCTAAATTTCAGCAGCACAGAGCGAATAAAATGTAGGTGCTTGTCTGGATTACAGATTTTCTGCATTATTTTCCCTTGCTAGAAACTTTTTTTTTAATGGCTATAATTTAAAGCATTTTTCCAATTGAAAAGAAAAATTTTAAGTGAAAAAAATCAGTTAACCCAGAAAAATATAGCCATTATAAGAACTCTGTTTTTTTAAAATCACACTTCTACTTTAAGGATTCAAATCTCCAGGACAATGGCAATTTTCTAATCAGAAAAATTCTCCTTAGGAAAAAAAAAAAGGCAACAACAAAAAAAACCCACAGCGCCAACCCTGTCATTTCCAAGCGGGGTTGGGGGCAGGGAGGCAGGGAAGAGTGTTTTTCCCCAAACAGCATTCTTTTCCTCCTTGCCAGCGCCATGCAATCAGTATTTACAGCCATAAAGGTTTCAGCGACCAAAATGGTAAGAAATTAAAACACGAACTGGCCACCGAAAGGCACCTTGCTGACAACACGTAAAACTTGGTGATACTTTCACTCCTGGTATAATCGCATTGTTGGAGCGCGGGGTAGACCTTTTCTCACTGGGTGCTGACTTCAAAGACAAATTGCGCTTATTAAAACAGCAGCGGATAATTACAGTTATTTAATTTTTAATTGCCAGTTTAAACCCTGCGGAAAGTGCTCTCCCTCTGCTCAGCTCCTGCACTCAAGAGCGAAACGCCCCGCGAGGCGACCCAGCTCCTCGCTCTCAGAGAGGAGCGCTACGAAGTGACAAGGCTGCTATTATGAGCAGAAATTTAAGAATGACCTTCTGCTTTTCCAAGATTTTTTTGGCTCCCACGGAATATTTCATACTTATTGAAAGTCAAACAGAATGATTACTCATTCTTTTTCTCCTTTCTGCCTGCGCGCTCCCGGAGTGAACCGTGACTCATGCGCTCCGTCACTGCGCGGCGAGAGGCAACGCTGCTCATCCACAACCCGACCAGGCCTTGGGGAGCCTCGGCGGCCGAGGAGGAGGCTGCCCAAATCCTGCGTTTCAACTATTTGCAAGCATGCAAAATGGGCTCTGTGTGCAGCTATATAGGTGCATTTATATAGACTTCAGATGCGCACGCAAACACATAGTTACTGATTTTATACATCCCATCGGCAGCCTGTATCCGGGCAGACACTTTCCAAACTGTCTCAGTATGGGATGGAAAATAAGAGATTGATTTTTTATAAGCGGTATCTAGTGTTAAATACTTCCAAAGATGCACTAAACAATATTTGCACTCAGTTCTCCAAATCCCTGCCGTTATTTTAAATTTAAACAAATGACAAGAACTACACCAGCCTTTCTAACGGAAAGCTGTTCACTTTTCCGCTTGTCTTTTGGTTTTAAGGGTTTGCTCTCAAAATACATAAATAAAAGAAACTAACCACCCAACCCCAAGCCCCCCAAACTTTAAAGACGCACTTTAAAAAGCATTGGAACCTTTCCTTTTTTTTTTTTTTCCCCAGGATTAAGTTTTCACTTCAAAAATCAGTCATTCCTCTTACTCGTGTTTGCAGAGAGCACCTAGAGAAATATATACTTGGGGATGCTTGAGGGCCCCGATTGCTCGGAAGCGGGACACAAAGTTTTGTGAGAGTTCAAAAGCTCCGTAACTCCCTGGCTCTAAGCTTAGGGCTCTAAATAAGCCACCTGAAATGTCAATAAATGTCAAATATTTTAGTCGCGTAGATGTTTATTCTGTCATCTGTAAAATCTCCCCTTTGGGGATCTGTATATTTTGCTCGGTGTTTGGAAAAATCAAACATATTAAGCAAAAGGATTTCCTGCGCCACAAAGCGCTGTCAAAATCTCTGCCGCGCATTCTGCCTTGCCGCTTCTTTATCATTTCTTTTCTCACGCTCCCCCGTCTCCTTCAGCAAGATCCACACATTCCCTACGCCACGCGCATCTCCTCTCTCCACCCCCGCGCGCCGGCCGTCGCGTCGCTCGTACCCGGGGCGCCCGGAGCCCTCCAGGAGAGCGGGCAGGAGCGGCACGGGACGCGGCTGGAGGCGACACGCGGGACGCGGCACTTCTGCTGCGCGGGCAGCGCCAGCGCCGGCCAAAACTGCCCGGACCCGGTGATTTATGTGCGCGCCCTGCTCGCGTCGGGGAAGGCCGGCAGCCCGCCCGGGGCGGGGGGCAAGGTGAAGCTGCCTTGGGAAGCGGGGCTGCTCCGCGATTAGGTTATTTCTCCATCCCTCTTTTTCTGTCTTTCTGGGGGGATCTGGGGTGTCAGGGCTCCCCGCGCTGTTTCCCTTCCCGCTCTCCTCCCGCTCCAGCCCTGCTGCAGCCCCCGCGCCGCCCGCGCGCGCGCTACTCACGGTGCCGTCGGGCGCGGAGCCTCCGCGCGCTCAGCGCGCGCCGCCTCCCATGGCGGAGCGGAGCGGAGCGGAGCGGGGCGCGCAGCGGGAGCACAAAGCGGCGGCGGCTGCAGCCCGCCCGGCTCTTCGCTCTGCCCGGGGGCACCGCGGCTCTCCCGCTCCCTCCCCCCACTTTTTTTTTCTTTTTTCTTCTCCCCCCCCTCTTTTTTTTTAAGGTTTTGTTTTTGTTTGGGTAGCGCAAACCGCAGCTCTCGCCCCTCGTCCCGACCTTATTGGTTTAAAAGAAGCAGCGGGCGAAGCGAGGCGCGCGCGCGGCCTCCGCGCGCAGCCTCCCCCCGCGGCGGGACGGGGAGGCGGCGCGGGGGCTGCGCGCCCGCGGGACGCGCCTCCTGCCCGGCAGCCCCCCGCCCGCCACGGGCTACTGAGTGAATAAACAAATAACCGAATAGCCAAATAAATAAATGAATAAATAAATAATCGAGCGCTGTCGCCTCTAATAAGCCGGGTTTACGCGCAAAGCCGCGCTAATAGGAGGGACTGGGAGCGGGGATCCGCGCCCGCGGCGGCTCCCCAGCCCGTCTGGACACGCCGCTTTGATTGGATGTGTCACAGATTTGTTCTCGAATATCTGGGATTCTTGCAGCCCTTGTAAAGGGAAAGGTCTGCTAAAAGTATTTAGAGGCGGCCTTCTCCCGAGGTAAAGGTATTTAAATAAAGTCTCCGGAACTTCTTAAATAGTTTAAACCGTGCAGGTAGGTGAAATGTCTGTGCTTCTAAAAACAGCATTAGAGTCCGCTTATATTTTCAATTGCTCATCTTCAGCTCTCAAGATTGGAGCTTTGTTATTCCGAGCTGCACAACGGCTCTTTCCACGCACCTTGGAAGTATTTCCAAAGGCGAGGGAGAGAGTTGCGGGAAGTTAAATCTGAGCATGAAGGTAACAGCAACTCTTAAAAGTGTAGTTTCTGCCAATCAATAAGTAATTAAATAATTTAATTATTAAGTCATTAAACTGAAGCATATCATGCATTTCTAATACAGCACTTTCAGTCGCTCATAATTCAAACCACCGATATATAAAAATATATGCACCAAGTTATAAGCTAACATTAACTATAGCACACACAATGAGTAAACTTGACCAGGGCTCTCTGGAGCATTTCCACTTCGCACAAAATATCTTTCAATTCATGTAACTCTTATTTTTCTACACTTTTTCAGCACACGTAATCCAAATATGATGAGGAAAACAGTACCTCCAAAAAAAAAAGAAAAAAAAAGTCTTAATACTATGCCGCACTAATGCACTAAATAAAAAAACAACTCCACACGATATAAATAGATTCAAAGAGAACTTTCTTTCTTTCAAAAATCTGATGCTACTCACTGCCAATATATCCTTACCTTCAACAAACTAATCTGTGAATGAAAGCAATACTTCTAGCGGAGAAATATCTTCTGGCTACTATATCCGAGTAAGCGATACATTATTTTGTGGAGAGTACACTGGGAATACTTCAGGCAAGCAGATCGTTTTGCAGAGCTCCAAGTCAACCTCCAGCTGAAAACGCACCTAGGATTTCATTTTGTTTAGCGCAGAAAAGGGATCTCGGGATGGTCACATACCATATATGGGAACTCATGTCAAAATAAGCAGATTTCTATTGGGCCTGTCCGTGAAGCCAGCACAAACAGAATTCATTTACTTCTTTCTATTCACAAAACAGACCTCCTGCCAAAAAGGCTATTTGTGATGTTCTGTATTAAACTGTGAAAGAAATACAAATTACTCGTTACGGAGCTATGCAGTTTTGTCAGGTAAAAATTGCTGAAATATTGAAATACAGGGAAATGTAATCACTCTGAACCACGTACCCCTTGGAAGGGCCGTGATCCCCTGCAGAATACTTACCCCTGCAGCATTTACTGGTGTTAATAAGATCATTAAAAAACAAAAGTCTGCCTAATCCCACATACACTTAAGCACATGTCCTGCCTCAGTGTCTCTAGGAGCACTATCCACTCATGCAAAAAAAGGAAACACACACTTTTATGAAAAAGCAACTCAGTGTTTTCTGAAAAAAAACCCTCAAAATTAATCATATTGTTGTGACATTCTAATCTCACACTGAAAAATGTAACTCAAAACCCTCTCTCAAAAGCGGCGATATTTAAATTATGCCCTGGAAATCCAAAAAAATGTTTTAAAAATCAATGACTGGGACTTTCAGCAACACAGACGATTTTTTACAAGAATCTACTTCATTTCACATTTAAAAAAAATCAAGCATCTCAAATATGTGCATAAATTTTGCCATTTTGAAACTCAAGCTTACCAAAATGGGCTTCCTGTTGGAGTTTGCAGTCCCTAATGGGAATTTTGTCTAAGTAATAACTTTAGGAGCTTGCCCAGTCTCTGTATTTAATTAAACTAATACAGATCCCCCCCACACACATACAGAGCTTGATGATGTGATGATAAATATGGGATGAATTACACTGAGGCTAAGATGATCAGAAAAAGGGTGTTGACGAAGCTCTGTAAGAGAAGAATCAGCTTTGAATTTTTAATTTCTTCTGTAGTATGGCATGTAGATAGTATGGGAACTGAAGCCATATAAATGAAGTAGATGGAGGATATAAGATAAAGTCAGTCCTCTGTGTTTATACAGCCATTAAACAGTGCCTTAAAGTTCTTTATCTGATGTCTGAAGATCGGACTCCAGATTAGTCTATATCATTACCTCATGGCATGGTCTAACCTATGAACTTATCATACGGCTGATACCACGGACGAGACCCTTTTTTAGGGTGAGTGCAGCTTTTTTATTATAACAATAAAGCAACTATGCCAACCTCACACGTCCCTGTTTGAAACCAGGTTATGCATTTGTTGTGCGGAGAGCAGGGATATGTTTACTCAGTGTTTGGGCTTTGTTCTTCCAGATAGCTGACTACCAAATCAGTGCACACTGGGTTGTTTGCCACTGTCACCCGCTCTCAATTTTAAACCACAATTATACTAACACTGTGTTTGGAATAGAGATTTTAGTGAGATTTGTATATGCTTACATCAAGTCTGAATTCGCCCTGATTATGCATTCCTCTTGACTCAGCTGGCACCTCAAGAGTCACAAGAAGTAAAGCACCAGGCCCATTACATAATATCAAGTGTACAACAAGCTATTGGCTGTATTTTTATAACTATTACTCATGCAATACTGTTCTAGCTGCATAAGTAGCACCACCAGCTTAACACAAGTAAAACGAATCTATTCTGTACATGGTATTTACTGAGTATTTAGATGCCGCAACTACACATGTACAAATAATTAGAGAAAAATAGATATGAGTGTGGTATGAAATAGTGGAATGCAGTAGCTGAATCTTTTTCTGCAAATAGGCAATGCTGCTGAAATATTTAGGAATAAAAACATACACAGAAAAAAAAAAACCCTGCACTCTATTAAAGAAAAAGACGCATTCTGATGCTCACGGAAGCTGCTGCGTGGCTTTTCCCATAACAATTGTAATGCAGCGTCGAGCCCTCTGAAGCAGGCAATAGCTTTCCTCTGTCTCCAGACAAGTTTTATCTTACACATAGCAGCTGTTGCCTAGCTACGTGCCTGCCTGTAGCTGAGGTTTGCAGCGTTGGACAGGGGTCCTTATTGTCTCCTGCTGCTGCTGAGAGCAAAAGTAGGAAGACCTGGGTGACTACAAGCCAGGAAAAAGTGACAGAAATAAACCGTTTAAACCACTTCTTAAGATGAAAAATACCAGCGTGATCGAGAAGGGCAATTTTACATTTCAAGTTATACCAACTAAAATGAATAATGAATTGAGGTATACGTGCTGTAAGGAAGCATGCAAACTGCTAACTGTAGTTCACACTCTGGAGGTGTATGAACTGCTGGTCTAACTGGCATTTTCACTATTTTGCATGGAAGTATTATTGTTTTCAGTCAGCAGCTTCAATAGGAAGCACAGGATCATTTCATATAAATTAAAATAGGAATCTTTATTTTCTTGAAGTAGATATTGCTTTTTTTCTTTAAAGGAATTCATGACTTCATATGATTCTGAAATAATCATAAAAAAAAATTCGCAGACTTTACTCCAAAATAATGGTCAAACTCTATTTGATAGCAGTACTTTGCCATTTATCAGTTTTTCATTTCTCAAAGTCGAGCTATGCATGGTTTTTCAATATACTCAGAATCTTCTAAAAGCATTATGTAACAAGAAACAAATATATATATATAGATATATATGGTTTGTATGCATGTATTTATGCCCACAAACAATGTAAAGTAAAAACATACTCAGTAATCTAACTGAAAAATACATTAGCAGTTCAGCAGGGGGAGAGGAAGGTTTCCAATACGAAGGGAAGTTTTGTGTATGTTTAGTATTGTCCCATTTCTTTCAGCACATTATCACACGCAACCAAGCATCTCCCACTTCACTTTTCTCTTCTAGAAATCTCATCAAAGGGTTTATTATACTTTTGATTCCCACACGAAAATGCTGATTAATTTTTGTCTCCAGATCATCTGAGGTAGAAGCTCTGCCTGTCATCTCATACGCTCTACCCATAAGGGATGGCATCACTTTTCCCCAAACACAGAGAAAACCTGTGTCACAACATGCTACTGGTGTTGCAGCCAGATCAAGGCTCTCCTCCTCATTTAGGAGACCTGTTGGTGCACCTCTACTAAATGCAATAGCCTTTACTAAAGCAGCATTTTATCAACTAAATTGTACTATTGACAATTATTTATCATATTCCAGTTCAATTGCTTTAGAGTGGGATACTGAATACTCTTTCAGATACCTAGGAATCAGTGAGAATGTCGCATTTTTGAACAAAAAACTCAGCTTAAAAGATGCATAAACATTTTAGTAACTGTTTGTATGTCCCGCTGAAGGCTATGTGATTGTTGCTGAATTGTTGCTGATTGTTGTTTTATGGAAAATTAGATGTTTGCAAGATAGAGGATGAAATTGGAGTAAACTGGAAAGCATGAGTATCCTGAAGGAAAGGCCAATTTTTCCCATTTACTTCAAGCTCTTACTCCAGCAACACACAAATACATAACATGCAAGCAAATCCAAAATAATCATCCTTCCCTCTGTTGTATGAATAACAATTTGTTTAAAAATGTACAAGTCAAATCAAATGCACCAGTGATGATAGGCAATAAAAGCTATAATCAGTAATTTCTCAGAAGACTAAATCATGTGAAACAATGTAGTACAAACAAGAAATTACCAGTTAGCTAACAAAATAATCAAGTACCCTGAGTCTGTAAAGACTATAAAACACATCATTTCACACAGTTTTCCCATAGTTCATTCTTCTGCAACTATTTAAGCCTTCCTCATCTTTCATGTAGTGCTACTAGAAAAAGATAGAGTTAACAAATCATTACAAGTTTTTTTCACAGCAATAACTTAAACTTTGATAGCCACATAAATACAGCACACTGTATAACATGAGTCAGCTCAGTAATGCTAGACTGTTTTCTCCAACTATTTTCCATTAACATGAACAAAACCAGTTTTGTCAGCACCTCCTGCAAGGTGAAAAGGGAGATGGAAAGTTCCTCTTTGTGCTTCAGCTCTGAATTCAAGTCTAGCTCAGAATTCTTAATTCTGCAAAAAAAAATATGTTTGTTCACTAACCACAGAAACAATGGGTTTATTTGTTGCAAATTCCACTTTGTTATTATTTCCTAAACATGTTCCATACTTTTTTCCTGAAGCATTATTCATGTCACTGTTCAACAGTAGATGGAGCAGTCGATCATTACTGTATTTTAGTTATTTGTGTCAATTATTGCTTAATTTTTCAGCTGCTGACACATGAGATTAGTGAAGCAAATAAAATAATGATATAGAGAAAAAAAAGGTTAACTGAAACATTTAGCACTATGAAGGAAATGGATAGGACGAGAATCAAAACTCAATCTGACAAATGGTTAAGGAAAGCTGTACTTAGAATGGGTGTCTCATAAACACACATCACACACAAAATCAAAAACCTTGTATTAGTTGAATATAACATATATTTATGTCCTTAACATGGAAATACTCAGTCACACGTATTTTTCTTATGATGTTCAGGAATGGTGAAATATCTTCTAAAAAGAAAAATATTGCATCTGTATTTTGAGCTTTGTAATGAAAAGGAAAAAAATGCAAGTCTAAATCAAAATAATCATTATGAGGGCAATTTATTTCATACTTGTCCTTTAAAATGCTCATATGAAATTCCCCACAATAAATGGTTTTGAACTTTACAGTGATTATACCATGACCCTTATTTATTCTGCAAGAGTTAAAGGCCTCTCACCTACCTGTAACCACATAAAATGAAGCACTTTTTTAATTTAAGATGATGGTGCCAACCTTTCTCTTCCACGGAAATACTCGGTCCTCACCAGCAATGTGTCCAGGGAGACACTATTAATTCGAGGGTTTCCTATCTCCCTAAACACAGATGATCAACTTAAACTAGACTTCAGGTTGGGGTGGCTGTGGCTCCCCTAAACCTCCCAATTTACCCTTTGAAGCCAATAGTAAAATTTCCCTTAAATTCAATGTAAGCAGGACTGGATCTTGGTAGGAATTGTATTCAGAGAACTGAAATTGCTGCCTACTCTGTTTTGAAACTTCAAATAATTACGGCTGCCAATATTTGTTGTTACAAATCAAGGCCAGAGGAAAACTTCTTGGATGGCTTCAAAGCCCCAGTTCTCATCGACAAGTCCCTTTCCCTCCCCCGCTTCCTTTCAGCAGCATTAACTTTTTCTCTGCAATCTCCCAAATCGGAAAAAGAGTAACCTCTAAAGCTGTTTTAGACTGAAGGTCAGAATTCAAAGGACCGGTAACTTTATCCACAGAGCTCTGCAATCACATTGCTATTGGAAACACACCCAGAAGCACCAGCACTCTCGATGTTTTTATTAAGCAATGTCAATAGGTACAAAATTGGGAGTCTTTTTCCATACTGTAAGGTTTATCAGGACTCATATTTGCACGAGATCAGGTTGCTTTCTGCTCCTGAATTTTAGTTTAGTGTTCTCGGAGGTAAGGAAACTGGGCTCTGTGTCACATGCTAATGAAAACAGCAGCTTCGGTTTGTTTATCTAAATACTTAAAGAGAGGCACCTCTTGCAGCCAAAATGTAAACAAAGCTTAAACTCTTTTTACCGCCCGGATACTTCCAGGCTACTGATTTTTTCTCTCTTTAATTAAATGCATCATGCAGATTTTCCACCTTTATGTCCTGCTTGACTATATACCTTCCCAATTAAATGTTTAATTCCTAAACAAATTCTATGGTATATTTTCAGCTTTTGAACACAAGATAACAGATTCCTTTCAGGCCAAGGCTCGGACAAACAAACAAAAAAAAAAAAAGAAAAGAAAAAAGAAATCACGCAGGGCAGTCACTAGTTTTGTTTCTAGCAAAAATTTCATTAATTTAGGGGTAGGGAGACTGAAATAAAGATTTCAAAAGGAATTCAGAGAGAATTTAGGAAGGGGCAAAGTTTGATTTCTGAAAAGATATCAAATCTGGGGAAAAAAAAAAGCTATTCTGCTGCTTTGTCTTGTCCTCATAACAAGAGGCAAAAACCAAAGCAGTCGGATCTGCCACAGTAACTCACCTGCAGAGGTCCTGAAAATCTGTCCTTATGGATATCTTGTCTGTTATGGTATAGGAATTCCTATGTGCAACATACACCATTAAAAAATATTGATAAATTATTGCTTCAGAGAAACACACATTACTCTGAATGCCATTTTATATGCCAAAAGAGACAACACAGGCACTGTAAACTGAGCAAAGGCAGGATGCTTTCCCACTCAGAAGCCAGCAGAATGCAGTGACGTGGTCAAGAATGGGACACACGGATACACAATAGATCAAAAATGTTTAAAGAACTCAAAATGGAGCTGGATGAGAAGAATTAAATAGATTTTAACCATTACAGTTGATTTTCAAACATTGTAATTTGGCCACTGTCAGTATATGGAATGCACTGAGGGGAATTCAGGACTGCTTATTTATCTTCGGTGCATCTAGCACCGCTTCCTTCTGTGCATAAGCAAAGTACCTGTGCACGTGTAGGCTGATTTTTAAAAGGTTCTTCTGGGAGACAACCAAACCAAAATTGGAGGCATCTGGGAAAATTTAGCTTAAATCAGATTTTTTTTCCCATATTTTGGTTGTTTAAGAGAAGAAAGAAAACCAAGAAAGTGCTGAATGAATAAATCAAATAAATAAATAAATACAGAGAAGTCTGCTTATTAAATAAAATCAGAACTATACCGATAGGGACTCATTCCTTGAAGTAATTATGGCCCTGGGGAAATACACAGTGGAGCCAGTGCCTGGACAAGGACCTTGGTACTGATGCCATCCTGTCAACTGCTGAGGCAGGCCCAGGTTGGCCAGGGCCTTATGGGGCAGCATCCCCATCCTGCCAGCCAGTAGGGAATTGAACCCCGCAGTCCTTGCAGGACAGAACTATTGATGTTTTTACCATCTGATGTATGTACATGATGAGATGTGTTTCAGCTGGCCCTGTGTTAAGTGATTCCTGTTGGCCAGTGCTGGTGGCTTTAATGGAGAGCAGAATCTGCTTCCAGATGTGGCCACAGTCCTACAATCTTATCCAAAAGATGGATGAGTGTACCCATTAATGGTCATTTTGACCTCAAAAGGACTGTGTGCCAATGTCAGACCCTACTCCTCCAGCTCAGATGGCATGATCCAGGTCTAGTTATCTCCTCGTGTCCGGACTGAAGTCTGCCAAGATGGTGGTTTTCCAAAATTTGAATGGCTACCATAAAATAAATTGAAGTGAACAGCAATGAAAAAATACCTGAAAGTTAATATGCACTAAAAATATTTCCTATTAATTTAGTAGAAGTGGACTTTAGAGTCCCTAAGGAAGAGATCTTAAGGCTTCTGTTTATGTTTGATTTAGAAATTCATGACTATGAATAAAGAGAAGAATAAATCAAAGTGATTTAAAAAAATGTTTTAAAATACTGATTTGCTATATCTTTGCTCTCACATAAGTTTGCTTGTAAATTTACAGGACATAAGTTTCTTTGTTTTTATAAAGCTGCACTTTTCCATGCCAAATTTCCAGCTTTAGCTGCTGGAACATCAGAAGTTTAAGCACATGACTTCTCTTGCTGGAAGGATGCATGTATAATATCAACCAATACACCTTCCCTTAAGCACCTGAGAATTAATAGTGCTCAGAACTACTACTAATTAGGAAGCAGTGATGTCATATAACAGTCAACAAACATGAAAGTACATGTGGAGATGTCAGTGAGGACAGAATAACGTGATAAATAATAAACATGGCAACATGCAGATTTTTTAAGATTCCCATAAATCAACGTAAAATAAGCACATGGGTGTCACTTGCTCATCTTTTCGTAACTGAATCCTGCAAGTGTTTAATTTCTTCAGTCTTGATCACTTTATTTAGTTATTTCTCCATTTACATAATTCCCTGTTAACTCCAGAAATTACTTTTCAGACAGTGTTTATCATAAAAGTCAATGAATGATTCAATATGATGGTGTCTACACACACCCTAAGCACATTATAAATGCTTTCTGAAGAGCCAGGTCCCTCATGTAGAGGTGACTGTCTTATGGGGTTGAAGCTTATTTCCCTTAAGTCTGAAGACTGGAGATGGAGTGGACATATTTATAGATCTGTACTGTACTCACTACGTCATCTCTCTCTTTCTTTACATAAACCATTTAAACTCTTCTTCAGAGAAAAGCCAAACACCTTTCCCAGAGCAACTACTCTCTTAGATTTTTCGCTGACAAAACCAATGACAGACTAACGGATGGTGAGTTTATTTTGTGGAGAATCATTGGTCATTTTGACAAGACTTCAGAATGTAGAAAATATTCGGCAGACAGGGAAGCACATAGGAAGCTGCAAAATAGCCTGCTATCATTTGAGGACAGTAAAGATCGTACACAATACTGATAGCTGAAATTAGGGATCGGGAGGAAGATCTTGAGTTTTGGTTGGGATACAGGCAGAAAAAACTCTACTGCTTCGTCTTCCCTGAAGTGAACCGTTGTATGAGGAGTCTGCAATTATTTACTTTGTTTTGCATTTATACTGTTGAATGGAAGATCAAGAGGATAATAAAATTAACAGCATTTATGATCTGATCAAATATTACCAACCTAGGTGTTTTGTAAGTCAGAAAGAATTGGTCACATAATCCCAGAATCCCAGAATGGTTGAGGTTGGAAGGGATCTCTAGAGATCATCTAGTCCAACTCCCTGCTCCAGCAGGGACACCCAGAGCACATGGCACAGGGTGGCATCCAGGTGGGTTTGGAAGATCTCCAGATAGGGAGACTCCACAAGGAGCCTCTCTGGGCAGCCTGTGCCAGGGCTCTGTCACCCTCACAGGAAAGTTTTTCTTCATACGGAGATTAAACTTCCTACGTTTCAACTTGCAACCATTACTCCTTATCCTGTCACTGGCCACCATGGAGAAGAGTTTGGCCCCATCCTCCCTACATTCACCCCTCAGATTGATCAGATTCCCTCTCAATCTTGTCTTCTCTAGGCTAAACAGGCCCAGCTCACTTAGTCTTTTCCCACTAGATAGATGCTCCAGTCCATTAATCATCTTCGTGGCTCTCCACTGGACCCTCTCTGGAAGCTCCACATCCCTCTTGTACTGGGGAGCCCAGCACTGCCCCCAGTACTCCAGGTGCGGCCTCACCAGAGCTGAGCAGAGGGGCAGGATCCCCTCCCTCGACCTGCTGGCAACACTCCTGCTGATGCAGCCAGGATCCCATTGCCCTTCTTGGCCATGAGGGCACACTGCTGCCTCATGGTTAACTTGTTGTCAACCCAAATCTCCCAAATCCTTCTCTGTGGAGCTGCTTTCCAGCAGATCAACCCCATTTGTACTTGTGTCTGGAGTTATTCCTCCCCAGGTCAGACCACCTTCTAATAATACTTGGTCTTTTCAATGCAGATACAGCTTCAGCATATATAAAACCAGTTTAAATCACTACTGAGATTGAATTAGACTTGATCTACAGTTCAAGAAAATTGATTAATAACAGGGGATCTGACTGACATATGCCTCTCCCCTTAAGTGATCATTTGTCTTTTTTTTTTTTAACATGACTAACAAAAGACTCTAATTTCTAAGTATTTTTTGTTAAAAGTGCAAGAAGGTTTAGCAGCTCCTTTACAAACCAAAACAGAAAGGCATTTCTTCCTTTAATAATTGCCAAAACAATTTTGTGTGTGTGTTTCTTTTTTCAGTTATATGTATATTTTATTACTGGAGAAAACTGGAGTTTATGTAAATAATTAAAACATAAATTTTGTGATCGCTTTGTATTTACATTGGCTTTTGCTTCATTGTCTGCATTTTATTTCTGATTGCATAAATATTCATAGCCAAACACCCAGGGAAATTTTCAAAGTGGTGCACAGAGACTAAACTATGCAGTTATTATTAATTTTAATAAGTCACATGGTTAGGTTCTCACACTCTAATTTGAAAATTTACCTCCTGCTTTTCATCATCTAAAATTACTGCATAATCCCTACTATGTATTGTTTGCATTTCCCACTCTACAGTCTATAAATATACAAGAGACATTCAGTCTTTTCCTATAGATACTGATCAAGATGCTCTGGCAGCATTTTGTACCCAAAGAAAAAGTCCCCAGTCTGTCAGCGTTACAAAACTCCTCATACAGCTCATAATCCTTATCTCTAAAGATGTCTCCATTAATTCCTTTGCTAAAATACTTATTTAAATACATAACAAATTATTATCCTGGGAACCTCTGACGTAATTAAAAGTACAATTACCAAGAGTAAGATCAAAGATACTCCTAAAACCCGAATAAGACATGATCAACAAATGGACCCAGAAACTATGCTTTGACATTTTTCCTGCAAAATCTAATGAAATCAGGTATAAATGAACAATATTTGTCATTTGACTATACTCGAACTTTTCTCACAATATTCCAGAAAGGCCAGTCAGGGTATTTTAGAGCAAGGCTATCAGTAGATAGAGTTACTTACAGTGTCTTGCCAGAAATTCCCACTATTTTCCAGCTCATAGACTTCATTTTTCACAGCTGCTGCTTCCTACCAGCTAATTTACATCTCCTGGAAGCTGAGAGAAAAACTTAGAAAGGTTCAGCTGGCCTAAGTGGCCTCTCAGAGAGAGGTGGTGAAACCTGTAGCCAGCACAGGACACTCAAAACAGCATTTCCACAACAGGCAGAAATGAGGTGGTGAAGTAACACTAGTAGGTTTGAAGGATCTATACTGGGAAAACCTAACAGGGGATTTCAGAGGCCATAAATAGGGCGTAATCAGGAGGTAGAGAAGAAAGGGAGGTCTGTACGAGAGGATGGTGTAGACCTAAGTGGAAATATAGGTCTTCCGAGGTGCATGTTGCCCAGATATGAGATCTCTGCACTGAGAAGCACTAAGGATGTGAGGCTTCAGGTGGGAGCCGCTTTGCGATGACTGCATCTCTTACCAAAATCCCAGTCTGGACAGAGGGACACACAAAGCCCTACCTCACCCAGAGTCCTCAGGGTTGAAGACGATCTGGCCTGAAGACACATACACCTCCAGCCTTCCTACCAGAATGGCAGAGTCCTGTCTGATAGCTTCTCAGCTTAAAATACACATTTGTTTTTAGCCTTTTACTTAGTCAAAGATGTTTAGGTGCCTTCTCCACAACTCATCTGCCTAACTCCTAACTCTTCATTGAACTTGGTTGAGATTACCCAACAAATCAAAAACACTTACAGCTATAAAGACAGGCACTACGAACATAAATGTAAAAGCCTTTTTTCTTTTATTTAAGAAATCATATTTTAACAAGAAATTTTCAGATTTCTGTTTCAAATTTAGTTATTTTAATGAACTTTTTCATTTTGGTGACATTCACTTCGCTGAGAGAGCAACTAGAAAGTTAGTTCCCTGAGAGTAAGATCTGCCCGATGACAAGGAAAAACTTTTCAGTCTCTACCCATGTAAGGAAAGAAGTACCTCAAGAAACCTCAAGATCCTTTTATAGAGCTACTGAAGGAAGGAAAACAATACGCGAGACAGAGAACTCTTCTGCCCTTTGTTTGCTCTTTTCCTGCTGTCAGAACCCAGCTGTGTCGTTGATCAAAAAGTTTCTTCTTCCATATTACAGATCTTTGTTTTTTTCTAGACCAGCATTTCAGACTTGATTTTGTACACATCTCTGTTCAACAGTAGGAGTGTCCTGTCTTGTATGCTGGCCAGATTTGATTTCTCTTCCTCACCATGCAGCACGTGGTATTAGGTAAGAGTGATATCACTGAAGAGCATCTTCCTTTCTAACCTATTGTTTCCTTTGGCAAATATTAGAAAGTAATATCAAGACAGGAAAGGAACATAGTGAAGGATCAGACTATTAAAAAAGAAGTAAAATCCACAAGAATGACACCATCTATGAGTTATGATGATCTGATTTTAAATCGAGTAGATGATGGTAGACGGCCTACTAGAAATCTTAGGACTATCAACTTAGTTCAAGGCAAATGGGAAATGTTGTCAACTCAAAGCCTGAAAATGAGAAATAAAAGCACACAAGGGATGGTGGAAACAAGATCCTTTCTCCTTAACTGAATGACCTGTCCGAGCGACTTCAAGCCATGGCTACTTGTATTGACGAAATTACTGATAATCTGTTGAAAAGGAGTCTTTTCCTCAAATGGGCAAATCTGAAATCAGAAATCTTTTCCCTCAGAGTCATTTATATATAAAAAAAATTCAAAAGCTAAAAGAAAAGACAAATTTAATGGGTCTTACAAATTTTGTTGCATTATATTATTTTCTGAAAAAAAACAAGCTCGTTACCATTGTTCTATGGGTTTTTCCTTTTATCATAATCTCCATGATAAACTTTTTTTTAATCTCTCTCTTAATTTATCTGCAGAAACCTCTTTCTAGCCAATCAGCTACTGCAGGGGAAAGGAATAAGGACACAACAATGGTTTCCATGACTCTGTGCTTCTAATTCTAGTTTCTATCCAATATCTTTAAAAACTTCCTTTTAAAATATTTTGAGAATAATAGCAAGTGCAGCTTGTAGCTGTCCTTTACTAATAAGGTCTGAACCAAAGGCAGCAGCAAGCTAAACTGGCCCATATTATGTAGATATTTGCATCACCATTGCATATAAATAAAATCTGAGAAAGACTTATTAACTTTTTAACAATTTGATACCCATTTAATATCCTACTAATGGTTTTCTCTATTAAATATAACAGTGAAAGGAAGTTTTTATGTCTTATGTTAAGAATCTGTGAATTTAAAGCTTAGAGTAAGGTATTAATGTTGATATCATCCTTGCCTTTCTATTTTTCCTCATAGATCATATCTTTGTTCATGTGAAACTGTTGAAATTTAACCAAAATACTGAAAAGAGTTTACCCATACCGCACCCAAGAAATCTGTTCCACAATATAAGCTGAATGTTGAGTTTCTTTACTGTTTGAGCACTAGAAGCTCTTAGAAAATGCACTTTTCTTGTAACACTTGAAAAACAAGATATTATCACATGTAAAAGGAAAAGAAAAGCACATGGGGACTTGCAACCACTGCTGAATTACTAACACTGAAATCTTCAGTTTACATAGGATCAAAGCCTGAGAGTGCTTATCAATGCATCAGTCCTAACTGAGTAGCTGTAATTTTAACAGATGGCCAAATACACATATTTGCATGTGTCAATTCTTTATTTCAGCTTATTTGCTAATATACAGTGGTGTATAGTCTGCATACTCTTTAAAAGAAACTTCTAAGCAATGTTCCAAGCTACCAAATAATTAAATAATGGAAAAAAAAAATGGGAATAACTATTGTCAGTTTACCAGCTCTTAATATAGATCAAGATGGATTGTTCCACAACTGACAGCACTAGCAAACTGTTAGTGCCAAGGCTTCAGAATCCAAAATACTGGGATCATCATGTCTATGCCAAAGTTTAAATAATACATGTTTTAAACGTGTTTTAAAATACTAATCATTCTTAATAAATCAACAGGAAACTTTATTTATCTTCAAGAAGAACTGTGGTCCAAATAATTAAGAGTTTGGAATACAAACATACACACCATTTAGATACTACTTAGGCAAGCTATAGAATAAGGCCACTGAACCTTCAGCAGCCCCTACCAGCACTTCTTGTTCTCTCTTCCCGTATTTCCAGACTCCTTAGAAAACTGGATTTTTACTCTCTTCTAGGTTACAAGCATCTACTCCTCTTCTCCTAGTCAGTCTAATTCACAGATGCTTTTGGATTCTCAGCCTGGGTTGTTCTCTGCTGTTAACTCAGGTCAATGCCAAAACTGTCAGGATTGAAATGATATTATTGCTGTAATTGCCTGACAAAATATATCAAAATGTGCTTTTAGGATAAGAAGACGTCAAATGTAACTTACACTTTCAGCATTCAGTTGTTGACATATGACGATCTCACTGCAGAGTAAAGTGAATGGTCTTGATACTATTTTGTAGCTTCATTTAGAGGTTGGATTCTGTGTAGGATATGTCATCTCAGAGACCAAACCTACAAGATAGCATTGCTATGGGTATAACCCTGGAACATAAAACAGATCCAGGTTTTTCAGAAGAAACCTACTTGTATGTGAGTACTTGCCAGTATTTGCTTATATGCCAGAGCTGGATTTCTATGTGAGCACACTATATAAGCACAGGATGGGTGTATATTCTGGAAAATCAGAGCTAGATCCTCAGCTGGCAAAGGCAATATACCAAGAGGAAAACTTCAGGTCTGAACATCATCTGGAAAGCTGTTCTAATGAATATAATGTCTCTCTCAGGAATAAAACTATTTTACCAAGCCCGCAAGGGTGCACTGAGATTTAATTAAAAGTCTTTGCTTTCAGGCAGAAAGTGCCAAATAATAAATAATGATAATAATAATAATAATGATAATAATAATAATAATAAAACATTGCAGTTGCTAATGTGTACACACTATGCGACTTTTGCAAAATATAGGCAATACTCTTCTAATGTTATCCACAAACACACTACGTCTCATACCTTCCAGGTGAAGACTGAAATTTGCAGTAATTTGTCTGAACTTTGGGGCACATATGCTGAAATCCTCTAAAATATGCAGTCTGTTTGGACAGTGAATTTCAAAGTTAATGAAGCAAGCATTCTCTTATGTTCAGAAGTGAGGAAAATGGAGCATAAATCTTTCTATTTGACCTCCATTCACATTTAAACATGAAACATGAGCACTTTTATCGCAGAGTAAAAATTTCTAATGTATTAAAAGCATCTGCTAAAGCCTACCGCTCCTAAAAAGCCTAGTGCTCCTAACTTTATCACTGCATTGCATATGTCACATAGCAGGTGTCTGTAAGCTTTTATACACAGTCTATTTCTAAATGAGAAAAAAAAGAGAAAGAAAAAAATGTGGAAACAATCTTATGATGACTATGCAATTTGCAAAAGAAAGCTCTTTGAAATCCTGCCCTGAGCCACACAGAACTCCAGTTGAATAATTAATTATATATTGACAAGGTCTTATAAAAGAAAAGCTCAGAGCTGTATTGATGTTTATGTCTTCATCTTAGCATTCATCAGAAAATGTCATTCTACTTGAAACAATTATTGGTAGGGTATATGTTTTTTTGACTCCAAAAAGCATATTGTATCCGAATTCTTAGGAAAGATACTTGACTGATGATATTTTATAATTATGCACATTAATGAGTTGCCTAAAATGTGTTCTTTATGATCTACTAATTTCATTAAGAGGTTATTAGTATCTTCAAGAAATTTGTAAGAAATTCTTCTATATACACATCTACAAGTCTCAGTGTGTCAAAAATATTTTTTTTGAATATTTGAGTATTGCACTTGAATTTTTGTGCACTTAGAAACCTTTAACTAATCTACATGAAAAATACAACCAGAAAAAAAAGAGTCCATAAACTTTATATCTAGGTTGTCAAAAAGCAAACATGCCAAGTAACACACACAATCTGCAATTCGGTCAATCTGTTGTATTTCAAAATGAGAGAGAATATATTTTCATCTCTCTTTTCCTATTTCATTTGTTATTAACTGAAGCAGGATGTCATGCAATTTCTTGCAGAGCTCGTCTGTTACAGTACTTCAGATGCACTTAATAAATTGCACCTTCCATGAAAAGAAAAGGTGATGGATTGAAAAATGTTTAGCACAACCATGCATAATTGATAGGCTCCCTAGTGCAAATAAGTGTCTAATAAATAATTAAATTTAATCTCATTATAAGAGTTTTCATAATGGGATAATTTAATTAAATGAAAGCCAAAGGGTTTCTAAGGGTTGAAAGATGCTGGTGTTGCTATATTTGGCTAATGGTCTGGGGATAGCATAGTGAAGAAGGGTAATTCACATGGGTGCATGCATTATTTAATGAATCCCTCTGAGATGGAGGAAAGGACAGATCAATGATAACTTGTCATTTTATCATTGCTTACAATGCACATTTAAACAACCTGGGAAATGTTAAAAACAGGGACGGAGTCTTGCAACTATTTGAAGGCATCAGGCACCTCTCTGACATGCAAAGATGTTGCTTTTTCTTTTGCAATACCCTTTTTCACTTTCATCTGACATTTTTTTTTTCTCCTTTTAAACTGTAAATAAGAGCAAAGCCTTACAAGCCACTGTACGGTTAGGGCAAGCCTGCCCCTAAGTGAAAGTTATAATGGATACAGCATGTATATCTGATACTAAAAAATTGATAGCTGTGTCATGTGGGACCCATTAACAAGCTTTTTGAGAGGGCAGAGTTTTGAGCTTTAAGTCTCCAGAACCACTTAGCTAGACTAGGATACTAAAACCATACAAGTTTAAGTAGTTAGCTCATTTGTAGGTAATCATCTATAAATTAATATCAATAGTGAAGGTTATAGTTTTTTCAGATAAGACAAAAGTGTCATTTTGGACAGAGTAAATGTGCAAGATCCAAAATCTAAATGGAGTGATTTTGCCATCTGCCCTGCCCTTTAGCAATGACCTGTACAAAGAAGCATTCTGCCTTTCAGAAATTGTTGTCTGCGAACTGCAAACACAATGACCACAGCAATTGTCTGGTTTGCCCATTCCAGAAGGTCTCACCCATCTAATGGCACCACATACTCACCAGCAAGATATTAAAAAGCTCTTCTAGAACAAACATGGAGCAATGCAGTGGGCTGTGGCTTTGTCTTTTGAGATGGGAGAGTTATGTAATATTAAAAAAAAATCACATTTCCACGAGTGTTCTTGTCTTCTAATGTCCTATTAAATCCTTCTGAACTCAAAAATGCATTTTTTTCTTTTATGTGTAACACAGGTTATATACTTGCAAAAAAAGAAAAAAAATCTAGCATCAACTTGACCATTTCAATCTTGGACTGGTGCCAGGCACTGAGCAATGTGACAATGAGATGGCACAAGGATGCCTGAACCTGTCCAGCGACTCTGACCACAGCAGCTCATGCATCTCTGACAGCATTTACACTGTGTATGCCAGCTCCTTGATCTCTCATTGGAGGTTTTTCCCACCTTTCTTAATCTTCTTCGCCGAAATGATCCGGTCTTCCCAACTTGCGAATTCTCCATTCTTTCCATTTTTAGCTAATTTATCAAAGTATATAAATGATGAAGAATGACGAATATCAATTCCCTTTTTTTTTTTTTAATCTTTGTCAATTTTCAATCCAAGCAGAAATTTAGCATAAACCCATTTCCTGAATTGCTCCTTGTGCAAATCTTTTTTTTTTTTTTCTAGTGCAAATATCTTGTATTTGGCTGGGGTTTATTCACCTTCTCAGGGACACATACAAGAAATTCAGTAGTTTTATTACATCACATAAATGTTCTGCTAGGCATTTATACCTTTATACTCACTATTTATCTCACAGTGAAATATGGCTCAGTGCTCTGTGCTTTCCAGAACTGTCGTTCTTTTGCACATCCATTCTCTCCTTAAGTTGAACAAATACAACACCATTTGGCTCTCCTGCTGCTGTTCAGTTAGCTGGTTTTGCAACTTCAGCTGTAAAGTGTAAAAGCAGAGTTCTTCAGCTACATATAAATAGTAGCTTTTTAATTATACTCTAACAAAAATGAATCATTCATAAATCCAGAAGTGTGGGTTAGATAAGTGGATGCTGTGGTGGATTAACAACTGGTTGGATGGCAGAGCCCAGCGGCTGGTGATCAGTGGTGCAGAGTCCAGTTGGAGGCCTGTGGTTAGCGGTGTCCCCCAGGGATCAGTCTTCGGTCCAGTCCTGTTCAATTTGTTCATCAATGACCTGGATGAAGGCACAGAGTGCTCCCTCAGCAAGTTTGCAGAT
>JAUBNY010001036.1:1952208-1976889 GCA_032275445.1 Crypturellus soui
TGCCATGTGCTCTAGATGGCCCTGCGTGTGCAGGGCGTTGGACTAGATGATCTTGAGATCTGGAAGACATCTCTGGGTCTCTTCCAACCTTAACCATTCTGATTCTATGAATAATTATAAAGATATAATGCCTTTCCCCCCTCAACTTTTACGTTTACTTTCTTAAGTTTAATGGCCTCACAGTTTCTTGTTTTGGCTTTTATGAAATGAATACTGAGGCGTTTTTAATTTAACGGGCAGTAGCAAATGATCGCTCCGAAATGAATCTAAATTATTTTTCTATTGTTTATAAAAGCTAACCTTGTCCCTTTATTTTACTACAGGCAAAAAAATCATACGTAACTTGAGAAAATACCAGGGGCCTATCTTTTCTGACTTAGATTCTTAAAATTCAGTAGTCTGATTTTTGCAAGAGCTCAGTATTCTCAGTGTTTATTAAATGAGTTTCAGAGCTGATGGACTGAAATTAAGATGTTCTTTTCTGTAATTCTACTTCCTCAGGCACAGTCATCTACTTACATCTCTGGGAGGATTTGTGTACATTATATTACAGCGTATTTAATTCAAACAGCTGGGAGGTAGGATCTCTGCTGATTATTCAATAATCTATTTCGTCCTTCAAGAACTAATGAAGTTCTCCATCTAGTTCTCTGCTTCTCTAAGGAGACCTCCAGTAAGTCATTTACTCAGGCTAAAATACACAAGCTTTCTAAAATTAATATTTAGCGTGCTTTACACAGGAACAATATAAATCACACTCATTTCTTACTTTTATAAGCATTACCACAATTGCTTGATGAAATATACCTTAACTTGGAATTATTCTGGACAGTGTTCAAACTTTTGGGGGATGAGAAAAGATGTTGGGATTGGTTAGATTAAGAGTGGGAACTTGCATTTATTTTTCCTACTGAAGTCACAAACTCCAATTTATTTTTTTTTATTTTTTCTCCCCAGGATCTAGTATTCACATATGAAAATCTTAGCCAACAGTCATATCCAATGTTGCCATGGCTATCATAATATAAAATTGTAAATATAAAATATAGATTAAAATCTGCAATTTCTACTCCCTGCTACAATACTTTCCCAGACAGTAAGAAAAAATGCATTAAGTTATGAAAAGGAAAAAAGAGTCAAATGAGAAAATAAGATGGAGGGAGATGGGAAATCAAACTGTCTATACGGGTATGCAGTATAATTCCCTTTATATTTTCTTTCTTTATGAGAATTCCTGCCCCCCATCTTAAACTACTAACTTTGGCAGTCAGTGGCTTCATGCAATACTCCTGTATATTCAGAATTTAACACTGCCTTGTGGCTAAATAATGGCTAGATGTATTCTAAAACACACTAAAATAACATAGCATGGAAATACTGTAACTTCAGTTTGCAAATCCACTTTGTTGTAACTAGTGTTTCTATATGCCAACGTCTTCTAGTAGAGAGTGAGTATCCAGCAGTAATGAGTAAACCAATAAACATTTCCATAAAGCTCTGCTCTTCGCATGCATGCAATACTGAAGCTCTGGCATTATGAGGAGACAGAACAAATATACGTAAAATTCATCCTGCTAAATGCTTTCCAAAAATCATTTTAAAAAATACTTTTTTACCTAAATTATTGAGCATTTGAGGTATATATAGTTTATCTTTTTTTTTTCTTTATTTCTTCCGAAATTTATCCTCTGTAAACATAACTGTTGTGCTACTATCACTTAGAAGTAGAAGTGAGACTTTTGGAGGATGACCCTCTGGCAAATTTTGGGTGACTTCTTTGAAGTATATAAATTAAATCTGAAAATGACTTCCCCGTTATTTTACTACTGTCACAAATTACATGAGTCAGTATTCCAGCCTTGCTTTTATATAAAACAATGAACAGCAGCACTTGAACTTACCCTTTTAAACGATAGAGCTTAAAAGCCATAAATGACCTCCAAATAATTTTCTGTTCTCAAAGTAGCAATTCATACCTCAAAAGTGTTTTCACCCAAACATAAGTTTAATAGGCTACAACAGCCAGTCCAATGCTACAGCTTTACTGCCATTTCTGGACTCCTCCCTGCTGCTGTGAAATCCTTCCCGAGCCGATTTCCATGACCTCAGTTCTCTCTGAGACACACTAGTTGGCATAATGAACAGCAAAACTTCAGTTACGCTGGAGACAAAGTCTACTTAAAATAGAAAGAAACCAAAACACTAATATTTTTGCTGCTTATGGCCTGGGACATATGCTCTGAATAGAACTGTTCAAAACCTGTGCAACTTGAACTGCCATCTCACAAACAAAAGCCTCCACCATTGGGATATTAGAAAGCAAAACTCAGCACAAATGCTCAAAAAGCTCTCTGTCACTTTGTGAAGTAGTCTTTCTTCTTCATCAGTATTTGTAATCAAAACTACATGAATTATTTCTCACTTTTCTGTGTATTAAAAAGGACCCAGTGATCTACTCCCTTCCATTCCCATACTTTTCTATCCACCCATATAGCACTTCTTTCCACTGAATTTCCTGGAAGTGTCTGAGGATGAGTAGGAATGTTAAACCCCCAGCCATAAATGCAAGAAAAAAAAAAAAAGGCTTTCCATCTCCTTTCCACCTCTACTTCTAGCCAAAGTAAACTGGGCCTCTAAGTACATATATACATATGGTGTACTACATACAATGAGAAAAAAATCTCCAAATACTATGTATAAAACTGCCAGGGATTCTCAAGGAATACTTCCTGTGTCTTGCCAACAGTTATCCTCTAAACACTCTGTAGAACCTACTTCACTAAGGCTTTATGAAAGCTTCAGCCTTGTGAAACCCAGCTACAAGTCACCAGTTCTAGAGGAATACAAACACTGAAGAGAAAACCACAATGTTGTGGCACATAAGGAAGGCTCTGAAAATAAGTATGAATCTGGTCTTTCCAATATTTTGCACATATTGATTTCTGGTGTTTGCAAACTAGTTAATAAAGCCAAACAAACCAATTCCATGGTCTTAGAACATTGTCCAATGACAGATCACGGAATGGTTGAGGTTGGAAGGGACCTCTAGAGATCATCTAGTCCAACCCCCTGCTCCAGCAGGGACACCCAGAGCACGGGGCACAGGGTGGCATCCAGGCAGGTCTGGAAGATCTCCAGAGAAGGAGACTCCGCAAGGAGCCTCTCTGGGCAGCCTGTTCCAGGGCTCTGCCACCCTGACAGGAAAGAGGGTGTCCGCTCCCATGTCCTCTCCTATCACTGTACAAATACAGTAAATAAAAAGGTGGACTACACACATGCCAAAATCAGCAAAGAACAAGACTGTTCTAATAATATCCATTTGCACTTTTGTCTCTAGGCAGAAACAAGATGTCATCTTTCAAATGGAGAATATACAAAAAAAAAAAAAGTCCAAAGCCATAGTATCTGAATAAACTATCCCCAGGTAGATCTTGGCTCTCCATCTAAAAGAAGAGGGAGCCTACCTATACTTCCACTGGTAGAGTCTGTGAATGATACAGCACTGAGAAGTTAACTCCACCAGGACATGTCTCTGCCTCCAATTCCACTTCTTCTAATAGGAAAGGTAAGAGAAGGCACAAGAAAATTACTTATATCCTATCTAAGACAGAGCAGGGATTTGCATTATCCACCACTATCTTGCATTATCTGTTCAGGAGAGCACATGCCACGGGCTGTAGCAGAATCTTGTGATCTGGAAATACCATTTCTAAAGCAAAATATTGCAACTTTCCAGCATCATTTCTGAACATCTCTTATTCAATGCTTTCCTTAATGTTCAAAGATATAATTCACTGTTTTTATACCCTAGCAGTGTCCACCAAATTCTACCGTAGGTTTGCAAGTTCACAGACATAACAGGAACATCTGGTACCTCACTACATTGATGCATGTGCTTTACAATTCAGTAAGTATTTAATGTTTAGAGTTTGTATACAATATAATGTATATGTATATCTTTTCACAATATAACTTGTATATCTCTCTTTATGTAGATATAGATACACAATATCTTCCTGTATTTCTAGATATGATATACATATCTAGGTATAGATATAGATACACATATACACATAAACACTGCAACTAATCCTTCCATGAATTTTATTTCCTGCAGTGGTTGATCTGTCGAACTAGATCTTTAAGGAAAGATTATTAAAAAGAGTCTACTGACATCTATTTGCCATATATTAAATCAAAACTGCTGAAAATCAAACATTATTTACAGTCTCACATTATTTACTGTATTCTCTTCTCGTGCAATGAAAGGGTAAAGAAACAGTTCTTTTTTGTAAAATTTCAGTAATTATTTTGCAGAAATATCTTTTCTTTACCAAGCAAATTGTGTTACAGCCTTCCTTAAATAAAGATCAATACTGTTCAAATCAGAAAATTATGGTGCTAACGGTTGCTATTAATATCAGTGATATTAATTATGCCATAAAGTTTCAGAAAAGTACGGGAACATACCTCCACAGTATCACCTATTAAACATTAAAAAAAAATATGCATTGTTCTTGGAAAGAGCTCAGCTAACCTTGCCTTCTGTTCTCAACAAAGGTACAATTTCCTCAATCTAAATAAAAGGGTTACTACTGAAGTTAACAAAGAACATCTGTTTTTCATTTGAGGTTCATTCAAGTGTTCATTAAAGTGTCCTTACTGGTCATTTTTGGCATTTTTTTCTTGCTTCACAATGGTTTGTCTTCTAATACTGTGGCAACTTCAATGTGTTACTTAAAACAGTCATTGTCATTTTACCATTTCCTTTGAAAAATAGCAAGAGAAACATGAAAGAGATCCAGAAATGGATGTCATCTGATTTCTGTGTAAAGTGTAAGAGCAAGTTCTACAGTTCACCTTCTTCGTACTTCCTAGGGGTGTTTATTCTGAGCAATTATTCATCTAGGCTTCATTGAACTTGAATACTAATAAATTTTAAGAAGTGAAACAAGAAGCCTTCGTGTTGTCTGCAGGGAGGTATAAGAAAACTGTGAGTTAAACTACGAGTTATGAGTACTAGCACCTTTGGTTGCAGATTTTTGTTACTTTTCATAGCAAGCCAGATCAGATAAAAACACCTGAAAAAATAAAACAAATTATTTACAAGTTTGTTTTCATTGAATAAATAATTATCTTTATATGTCAATTGTAAAATGGACTCATTATAATCTATAAATATTTCTTTTTAGATTTGTGTTGTCATGTTCTATAAAATTATTGGATGGATTTTATAGAGACCTGAACTTAAAAAAAAAAAGTTTTTTAATAGTTTATAACTAAACATGGAGAAAATTACTCATTCTTGTATTTTACAGTGTGCATTATTTTGACTTTTGGGTTTTAAATTAACATTCTGTATTAATGCTTGCCTGGATCAGGTCAGGAACGTTGAGCAGAATGCAGTACCTACATCTGGAGCAAATCAGCTTTGGGAGGATTACCAAACTACAAGCAAGTATAAAGACAAGTGCCTGTACAAGCACTCGTAGATCTCAAGTTAGACTGAAATCCCACAGAAACGGGCAAGAAAAGTCAGCAAAAATTAAGAGGAGGTAAATGTGGGCTTTAAATGCATAAAGGATGGACATTCCTACAGTACTTTCATAGTTGCACAGGTGGTTCTGATATTCAGTAAATGTAATGGAAGCATTGTTTGAGTGACCTGGACTATAAAAATACTTAAAGGGCCTTGTAGTCTGTCAACAAAAGGCTAGCAAGGAAGTCTGAGAACAAATGGCCTTCCAACTTAGACTCTCTTGGCTGCTAGAGACTAAAAAAACTGAAGTTGAACTGAAGATAAACTTTAAATGCTAGGAAAACAAGTTCCAAAGCAAATTCCAAAAAAGATCTGCTAAAATAATATATGATATATGTTAATGAAATGTATATTACTAACTATTAAAGAAAAAAAATAATGTAACTGTTACTGAATGTTATTTTTCACAAGTGCTTTTAAATTTTATTTTAGCAAGCAAATAAAAATAAATTCTAGGTGGAGATGATAGTATTCCTACAGAATCTATTATTTACCCCACTTTAGGTGTTCATAAGTTTCTGAAGTTTTAAGATGGTTGGTGAGAAATGTCATGTCTGGCAACAATTTGATCAAAATAATACAGTCGTTTCTAAGAAGGATAAAAAAAAGTAAATACTTCCATCCATATTTATAATGGCTGGTTATTTTTAAGAGGACTAGAGCAAGAACATGAAATTTAAGTTGAGGAAGTGATTTTGACCTTTCCTATGAATCTGTTAATAAGTAACTAAACTTGGAAAACTGCAGCTCATGGCAGCTGCATGACTTGGCAATAGATTACATGTTATCAGATTAATCATATGGATGCTTCTGCCCTCACTTGGCGTGCTCTAGAGAAGTCTCAGTGGGATGGTCCCTGAAGTTAGCATAGAGTTTGTCTTAAACATTTTTTTTTAAATAATCTTTCCTTCCCTTCTATTTTCTACATTGTGTTGAAGAAAGATAGAGAAAGAAGTTGATTTAAATGCAAAGAAGTGTTGTTGAGAGAGGAGAGAAGCTCTGGAGCTAAGAAAAGCACAAGAAGCAGATGAAGAGGCAATGGAAGAGGAAAACTAGGGATAAGTAGACAAGGTAACTGCAATAGCAAAATGTAACAGGCCATGTAAGAACTGAAATTAGAGGAAGGAAGGTGGAAAACCTGAAGAATGAAAACTAGAACTAACCGTGCAAAAGAAATGTTACCAGGAGGATCTATCAAGGGAGAAGCCTCAGGATTACCTGAGCTACGACATTGAGATGGCTGGTTTACAAAGCATGTGGGTAGCCTAGGGGAACATTCTAGGGTCCAACTACAGCCTTCCCAGATGGACTTTACACACATATGACAGCATTTTCCTGGCCATCCTCGTGATAGGCTAAGGGCAGATAGGAAGTGATGCTGATAAACTGTTATTAAAGCTGACAAACATACCCCTACAAAGCCACCAAGGAAGATTAAAAAAAAAAATCTGACCAGAAAGGACAACATAAGGAAATGTGGTTCCTCTAGAGGACTAATGAACACAAGACCTACTTGGGGAATCTGTCTGTAACTGCTGAAGTTGTTAGGATAACTGAGATATTTAAGGTGATATCATGTCTTAGGAAAAACAAAATAGCTTCTGGATGGGCACAGGACACCTTTGCTCAAAATAAGGCTCTTTCTGCATTGTTCATCATGACATTTCCGGTCTTCTCTTTGCCTTCTGTTTATTTGATCTGAAATTACACTTAATAGTCAAATAATACTGTCAAACTGGGACAATCCAGACATCTCCATCCTTCTCAAGTCTTTGACAGTTCTTACCTACAACAATATCCTTGTGTTTGTTGAACATATCGTTTATTTAGGAATTCTTTAGGTAGTAAAGATTGTTGTACAATAATGTAGATTTTTTCACTACAGTTACTTTAACTCATTAAATCAATTATTCAAGAAAATTTCATTGCTAATGGTGATCCTGACCAGGCTAAGTGATCTATTCCTCTAAGGAAAGCCAAGCCTGCCGTGGATAAGCACATCACAAGACCAAAATTCTCATTAAACAAACAGTTATAAATGCCATCATTCACATTTTTCTGTGATATTTTTAAAATATTAGATTTTAAAAATACAGGTACTTAGAAATATTTTTAAATTAGCTTTTAGTTCTTACTAATTCTACATAAACCAAATTTTTAATTCCTAACTTACATGTGATCCTTGTAATATGCCATAGTACTGTCTACCTAAACACACCCATTTACTACGAACAGAAGAATAATTTGTTTAGCTATATAATCAGCAAAGAGGCAGCACACAATAAAAGAAAGCATTCGAGCTTTAAAATGAATAAAAATTGATTGTGTCCCTATAAAAACTAAATTGGCAGAGTGTTAATTGCATTTCACATAAACATCTGCAGCAGTCGGTGACTCGTTACTGTGCTGTAATGCAATACAGGACACTTAGGAATAAATGCATCCTCCAGATGAGTTCATAGAGATTTTCTAAAAGCGCCTGATGAGATTGTAAAAATCTGATTAGTCAGAACTGCTAATGACACTTAAAACAAAGGGAAATCTTTAAATAAAATTATTTTGCTTTTCTTTTCTCTTGATAAATTATATGCAAATTACTGGTGATTGAAAAATGCCTGCCTTGAAGGGTAATTCATATTAATGAAGGAAAGGTCATCAGAGAACAGAAGTATTTGCTAAGGAAATCTGCAGGCACTTACAACTTTGGGAGAATCTAGGCTTCTTTGTGTATAGTACTCTACTGGAATAAGCAAATATACTCATTCTTCTTGATATTTATTGCTATTTTAATGCATGAGACATGCTCCAGGGAGGAAAGCAGACTAAATTGCTTCCCTTAAGACCTCAAAGTAAAGACTTAGTACTCAAAAGATATAAACACATGCTAAACAAGGGTATGCAAGTAGTATGCAGGCAGTTCCCTCAACTTCAACCACACTAGTTGGATTTAAAGATCCTACCTGAAAGCTTCTATAACTTCTTTCACCTGCCAAATCATGAAATTGTGCCTGCATTTTTAATTCATTTTAGTTATAATAAATTAAAATTATACGTTAATATATAAAACAACTTTTGGAATATCTAAACTGGCAGTTGCACAGGTTTAAGAAGGTAACTACAGGATTCATGGTTCTGCATAGGGATTTGGAGTAGACAAAATTACAAATTTAGTTGAAGAAATTTGTATGAAAAAAAGTGCTCAGTGTATTGTAACAATAGAAACAGAAATAAACTGAAATGAAAATTGATAAACTGAAATGTCAAATGCAAAACAGGCTAAATAATTCTACCTTCTCCACTCCAGCCTGTCGGGCCTCAGGTTGTCTTAGGTAAAACATCCCAATAGAAAAGTGAATCAGATGGAGAATCTCAAAAGGAAAGCAAGAGAAACAGTCAAGTTAGGGAAACATGAGTTGTTAGGAATGACCTAAAGAACTGTGGTGAGTTAGTCTAGAGAGGAGAAAAATGAGAAGAGGTAGGATAAATCCTTTCTAATTCTCAAAAGTCTGTCAAAACAGTGAATTTCTCTGTGAGAAACTGTGGAAACTGAGAATGTGGTAAAGTTCATCATCACAGGTTTCAGAATCCACAGGTACTAAGTTAGTTAAGGGATTTGGTCTTGCTTCAGAGCCAGTGAGAGTCAAAATGATTTCTTGAATTTCCTCTCAGTAATGTTTCTGTTAAAATTGCTTAGTTTACAATTAGTGTGATTAAAATATTGTGGTGATATGCAGTGTAGTAAAAACATCATGAAGAAAAAAAAACTATTGAAAGTTTAAAAAGCCTGATTTTCTACTCATTCATATTTCAAATGTTAGTCTCAAGTGGGCCTCAAAAAGATATGTATAAATAATGACCTTTACAGTGAACTACAAAAAAGAGCAGGATTTTCTTGTGTTGTCTTTAGTATTACCACTTAGACTACAATGTAGCTGAGAATGAACTTTACCTTCTTTGGTTTTCTACAAAATGCTGTGCCACTTCTCATTAAGTCCTCTGAAAAGTCCTCTTTAGTTCTAAAAAGAGCAAAATCCAGCTTTCCAGATAGGTTTTAAACACAACAAAAATGATTTGTTTCATTACTATACAGAGTGCATATTCTCAAATGAACAAAGTCTTGAGTCTTGCCATGCTACAAACTACATATTCCTATTTCTAACGGACTTCTCTAATACATTTCAAGCAATGTGGTCCGAATTGTGGCAGGTGCAGTACCTTTCAATAAATGAAAGTGAGTGGACATACGGAACCACTACAGTCCGTTCTATTCGTCTATTAAGGGAAGGTCCTAAATCATTACTTACAAAACCATTTCTTCAGCATGTTGATAACTGCACTGATTTTAGTGGGACAATTTACCTCTGGATTCTTAAAACAATCAGATAAGCCTGGCCAAAATGTGATTCGTGACAGAAGTGGATGTTCAGAGCAGTACAGAGGGATTTCCCTACAGCAGGACTAAACAGAGAGGTCAACAGCAAGATTTTAGTTGAGCTGCCAGGTGAGCTGTACCCAGGAGGATTCAGCCTGCAGAAGCAGACATGACTCAACTGCCTCAGGGCTCAGATGTGAGCCAGGTCAGTGCTACAGAGCACTGTGCTCCTCTAAGTGCTCTCTCAGAGCGCTGGGACTCGTCTGTCCTTTCTTATCTGGAAATCGCGCTCCTTTTGTCCCTGATTCTCCTAAGGAAGAAATGCGTATTATGTGGCTTTTCATCCACAAGAATTTCAGGATGTGGCTCCTAGAATGAAGAAGTTTGGCCTCCTCTGGTTTAATATTTGCAGCCCCTGGAAAGAATTAAACTTAAGTGTAAGCAGTTCATCTGCTCAGTCCCCAGCAGCCTCACTCCCCGGGATTCAACTGGAGTCCTTCCTCAAAATCATAAAAAAGCATAGGACATTTTCTGTGCTGTCCTTCCTTACTAAAATTGTCCCAATTACTGGTAGCATGTAGCTAAGAACACATGGAGGAATTACCAAAGCATTTTCACAAAATAAAGTCCTTCCCCCGAAATACCAGCACAAAGTCTTTGCTTTTATTTAAATCACTGATAGAAAATGTGCCAAATGATGCAAATGAGTCTTTTCAATTCATATTTCCATTTCCGTGCTTTCTCCTGAGTAAGTAAAATTAATTAAAATATTTTCTCTGGCAAAAGTGTTATACATTATATAATTTCCAACTATATGCCTCTTGATGAGGGAACTCGTTATTTCCCAGGATGAATGACTGGAGAACATCCTTTTCTGACATTGAGAACTAGTGAGTTGTTACCATAATAAAATCCACAATGCAAGTCTATGGACAAACAGGCTGTTTTCTGCCACTCTCTCCTTGCCATCTCACAATATTTTGCTCCAACAGTTAATGACATCTGAACTGCTAAGTTCTAGGTGCAGCAATGAAATCTAAATGCTTTTGGTATTTGAAGATGGGAAATGGGCTATATCTTCATGCTGCTTTCTCCGTCAACGTAAAAGCATTCCCATAGCCTCACAGCAGCCAGAAAAGAAGGGTGACTACTGGGCAACTGTAGCAAGTGATTTTTTATTTTTATTTATTTTATTTATTTGTGTGTGTGAAATTGGAATAGAATAAAATAAAATAGCTGGTCTTTAGCGCCCTGGTCTTTAGCAAACTGCTTTGGTCTGATACAAGTGCCTTCCAATTTAATTTTTTTTTTTAAATGAGAAAGTTGCCTTTCTGACTTTTCTAGATTTAGTGATAACAGATATTTTCTGTTCTTTAGAATCTATAATAAAGACAGACTGTAAAATACCATTCTGAGGTTGTGTGTTGTAGCAAAGTCTGGTATGAATGCTTACTGAAATATTTCAGTGAATCATAAAATTGCATGTTCCAGTCCATTGGCTCCTAATTTAGATAATACAGTAAGATCTGAATTTGGAATGTTAGTTGTTATAAAAGTGGCACATAAGGGGTACATTTTAAGGGACTTATATTAGGCTATTAGGACTTCAATTTTACAGGACTGTAGTTATGTCATCTACTGGAAGCAAAAGCATTATTAAATTTTAAAAAAGTGCTCAGTGGGGTGCTTATATGTGCATTTATGAGGAAAACATTTAGACCCGCTGTTTACACAGACTGTAAGTGATTTCTAATTACATCCACAATATCTTCTTTATGAGTAGATCACACTTCCTTCCTATATAGATATGCATTTAGATAAGAGGAGCAGAAAATTGGCTCTGAGTTAAACATCATTACAAAAAAGTATTGGATTTAAACTGATGGATAAAGTTAATTTGTCTCTTAGCTGCACATAACTGAACCATCCTCTTCCATGGAAAGAATAAACCCCAAACATATCTCTTCCATGGGAACAATTCTGCATTTTATCAAGCCATTCCCTCCTCTCTGCTGTGTCTCAGCTAAGTTCAGTGAGTGAAGAGTCTATTACAGAGAGCTCATTTTTAACCATGTTAGTTCAGCTGCAATTTGTCCTGATTGATTTAATACGTGTAACTATTATGTAACTCAGAGTATCTTCCAGTGTTTCAATTTATTTGATCATTTCCTTTTAAAACATCTGCTACATGGGTATAGCATACTTTCTGATAGTGATTTTGAAAACTTTAGATTTATTAGCTGTGTTTCTGACATTAAATATTTACTTAAAACATGTCAAAGTTACAAAAGCTGGAAACCATAGTTTTAATTTTGCACCAGTGTCTTGTAGGAGACCTTTCATCCCAGAGTGAATCACAGAATCACATGAGCTAATGAAGTCAACAATGTGATTTGAACACATAGATGGAGGTATAGCCCTATCTATCTATACGTGCTATTTGGTTTCAGAAACACACGGATTGTTAGGAGAAAAGGGAAAAGTTATGAAAAGCAGAGTGACCCACCAAGGATTAAAGGAAGGAAACTTGGAGCTACATCTCTCCTTGTCTGTGCGTATGAAGTAGTCCAACTCATTAGTTATCTCATTCAACCTTGACGTTCATTTATACGGAGGACAAGCCTACAAATGACTTTAGCAGGCACTCAGAGTCTCTTCCTGGAGAAATATAGTTAGGCAAAAAACACAGTAGTCATTTTCGGTAACTTGCAAGAGGAATGTGGTTCATGTTAGGAGCTTATCTCAAGACATGAGTTATTTGTTTCCCCTAATAAACATCCTATTACATTGGCTGCTATGTTTAGGTTCAAGATTGACAAGGAGGCCTGGCATAGCAAAGATTTAGCTACTGTCTCGTGGTGCTGCAGACCAGATGCTGAAAAAACTCGTGTCACACAGAGTTGTTTTAATACTTGTGCAGCAGCCAGGCAGGCAAGTTTCCTGTATAAAAAGAACATTTGAGCACTAGGCGTCATTGCTGGAAGAATTCTTGTTCTTTAATTAGGTCACTGATCCCTTTTTATTTCTGTGGTTTGACCAGTACAACTTTTTCTGGTCCTCGAGACAGCCTGTCCTTTCTGATTCATTTGAAAAAGGATGGTTAAAACTACTTTTCTGATACATTCCTCCAAATGCCCTGCACTTGTATAATTATTGACATAAATGTAGAGGGATTATAAAGGAATATAAAATCCTATCATATATGATCTGTGATGCTGTTTACTCCTTTTCAGGTGTGTATGTGATGGAATGTGGCAGCTGGCAATAGGGATTGTGGCCCACATATCTCTGGATGAGATGTGACCAATTTTAATTACCCAAGAGTTACAATAGATGTTTGCAGAATTATTAATAAACTTCTAAAATTCTATTTTTTAAGGACAGCTTATATAACAAAGAAGTAAATTAACATTAAAAGACATATCAAAAATTTTAGGGTTCTCTGTCATTTTTAATTGCTGGTAGGGACCTGTTTTTTGTTGTTGTTGTTTTAAATTATGTTATCCTTCTGTTAGACACTTTTTAGGTAGTAAAGGTCAAGAAGTTTCTTCTACTATTAATATTAGCTCTTTTTTATGCACTAGTAAATCCACACTGCAGATAGACACCTGAAAAGTGAGCTTCATAAATTGGATCATTCGAAGGCATACTTTTAATCTGGTATAATTCAAAATAGTCGTCTTTGAAATGCACTGTCAACTATAGACTCATTCTGTATAGACAAATTATCAACTGGTGGAAACTGGCACATCCTACAGTGTGTAAATGTCACAGTCTGGCAGTTAGAAAACAGGGAGGTATTTGGTCCACAAAATTATATCAAGAAAGAAAAAAAAATGAGAGCTGTAAAATTTTGCGAGACTGGTCTGTCTGAAATCACCAGTAACGCTAACTTAAACATGGCTCTAGATTCGCTCACAATTTTCATATTAGATCTGGTCATTAAAAATAATTATACATTTGTTCATTCATCTAGGCATATGTCATCTGTGATCAGTGCCCCTAGACGCTAACATGAACCACTTATATGCTCTTACTATCAGAATAAACTAGTAATAGTTAGAAAAATATAGAAATAAAATGTCTGCAAAAGCACTACTTTGGTATAGTTAATTATAGTACGGCTGAGATGTTCCATCTATCCTTGGTTTATAATGAAGATCTTTCCTACAGACTTAAAGCTCACAACTGAAAATCAACCTCTAACGATAGAAAACCAAAGAGCATGACAAATGACCAGCCAAATCATCACATTGGCTGTGGTTCAGAAATGTCAATCAACTTAAAAATGAGTCTTGGCACTGGCAGAATTTTCTCAATTTTCTTTCAATCAGATAGCTAGAAAAGGCAAGAAGTATAAAATTCCCTTTTATAAGTTCCCTTTTGGGAGATATGATCTGCCAAATCAAGACTTTTAAGATTTTTAGTGATTACAATACTTTGCTCCTGCAAAGATTAAAAGATAAGTGCAAGAGGACCAAAAGTGAGGGATTCAGTATAAACATTTCTAAAATTTGATTAGATTTTAGAAAAAAATTTACCTTAATAGATCAATTTTCATGTAAGTAAACTTGAGATCCATTTACACTAGATGATAGACTTATGCTTACAGTACTAGTGGGAAGATTTCTACGCATCTTTCCAGGTCATTTAACCCAATTACTTATATCAATTTATGGAATGCACTTTTTTTACCCAAGTGTGTTTTACCAAGAGTGAAACCTGGCATGAAATGTTTAAAAACAGCAGGTCAACTGACAGCCACTGAAGAAGATTCTTTCTGATGGTTTATCAGTAAATTCATTCATTTAAACATGTTTGTCTGTCTCCACAGACAGAGAACACAAACAGAATACGTATAAAGATCCTCAAAATAAAAGGCACAGACTCATAAGTTTCCTATGAAGCAACGAAAAGCTTTCTTTTTTAATGTTGTGGGTTTTGAATTTGTTTTCTTCTGCACATAATGTGAATACATTTGGGCCCTCTAGTTTAGCTGCATTAAATAGTTTTTGTGGTTATCAAATCTCGTAGCTTCGCCTGAGCTTTTTAGAGTCACCACAAAAGTGGTTTGCTGTTTTGTACACACTACTGGCATAAATATTAACAATTAGAAAGACTGACATAAAATGATTGGTCATTCAAAAGCAAGAGCTTCCCCCAGGAATTGCAGCAATTTTATCAGGCGCTCAGAAGTCTAGGGCTCTGCTTATGCAACGAACATTTCAGTGAAACAATAGTCATTCAAAATTTAATAATTACTTTGCATTCCTCCGTTAAAAAAACACTTAAATCAATTTCCTCTTTCAACCTAACAAGAGTTTACATCTGCAGTCTGCACTCATGTTTACTGTTTTATTTCTTTTCACATTTGTTCAGGCATTCAGCCAGCTTTAGATGTTACCCATTTCTACACAAATGTTCATTTATTTAAAGAAATTTCTTTTGAAGCTCCTGGGTAAAAATGGCTATGGAAAACCATTCCCATTCCCTCATCATAAGACAAAGGAGCAATCCCAAATCCGTCAGCATGACAGTGGCAGAGCTGCCAAGGGGAGCATTTTTCTGCCACGAAGGAGCCTTGGGGCCAAAAGCTGGTGGCAGACACACTGCTCCTCCAAGGGTAGCTCAGCTGGTCCGTGTCTCCACCTCAGATCCTTGAGGATCCCCCAGCCCTCCAAATTGCCGTGCCACCTGCCTGCTCTCTTCTTGTCTTCCTCACCTGGCCTGCGCTCCCAATGTGCTTTATCGCTTCAAAGAGCATCCCGAGCACTTGAGTTCCTAGTTAAATCCACTGATGCCAATGAATGGGCGCTGAAAAGGTTTGATGGTTGTTTATTGCTGGTATGACTTGGAGGGCAATGGAAAGCCCTTGCTCTATGGAAAGCACAGCCGCCCAGATAGCTGCACATCCGAGGCAGCATCCAATTGAGCCTTAGGCACCAATTGAGCCTTAGGCACTCTGTGAAAGCAAGCAGACCTAAAACCACAAATCAGGGAATATTTAAAAAAAAAAGGATATGAAGAATTTTTATAGCGCATAAAATTATAGTGATAACATTACTTTTTACCTTCTTCTCATTTAGTAAGTCAGGAGCAAAAACTAAAACACTATTATTTTTTCTATGCCTCAAGTCTCATGCCATATGTTTTTCTAGTCAATTTACACTAAAATAAACAAACTAATTTTCGTGAAAAACTAAGAAACTAGAGTCTGAATAAATCAATTACTTCCTAAGGTTTACAATGTCTTCTGACTTAAGCAGTAAATGAAAAACCACATGAGGTCCTGTTTCTTTGAAGAGTCTAGAGATTTCCATCTTTAGACTTTGTGAAAAACTGTTATGCATGCATTTGGGTTCAGCATCAGGTTTAAAGTGAGGAAAATTATACATATGGTTATTCTGGGAAGACTGTTAAAACAAGTGTACTAAAATCTATACAATCCTCTCTATACATATCCTCTTTTATAAATATATATAAATATATTTATATATTTATTTATTTATTTTTAAGTGGGTTTATATTGTCAATAAAGAAATATTAAGTTGATGTCAGGGTGTACTATGTTTTTGGTGTGGAAGAAAATCAACACTGATAGGAGTGTAAGTTTCTATTATACAACATGCAATCTCCCATTATTTTTATAGAGTTTAATTACAACCACATACATTCCTTTATTTGTAGAGTATTACACTTATTCTGAAGAAAAAAGAGAAAGCGAAAGAAAATATATTGGAAATCACCTTTCTTACTATCTTAATATCTTTCTTGGATTTTTTTAGATAGGCTTGTAGAGTCCAAGCTGTGCACAAAGCCAAATCGAAGAAAAATAGGAAAAAAAGAAAAGACCATGAAGAAATCTGTGAAAAGAGTATACAAGAAAACAAAAGTTCCCATCTCCAGCACAAAAGACGTTGGAATTTTACCTTTTGTCAAGGGTCAAAAGGTCAAAGAGTAGAATTATTCTCAGTGAAGTCCTAGACTATATCACTACTAATGCTCGTGGCTCTGCCATCTCGCACCTAGAAACACAGGCCTGTTGTCTCTGCTGCTGGAGCATCTGTAGAATGCTCTGAATAAACCAGTAGTCACAGTTCCAGGAGAAAACTTCATTAAGCAGCTCTCAAAGCACGAACACTTCTGTGTTTCCTCTATACATCTGATCAGGGTAAAGACATAAGTTGGTATCCCTAGTTTATTAAGGAAAGAAATATTCCCAGGTTTTCAGTCTGTTCAGTTGTGAAGTGTGAAGGGGCTGTGTGCCCCACACCACATTTGAGCCAACTGTTGTCAGAAGACTGCAACGAATCGCATTTTTTTGAGTAGAAGTGAGGGAGTTCTTGTCCTAGTATCTTCATGCATTGGGCTGACAGCTGCTGACAGTAAGTCCTCAGCACTTTTTGCAAACATTGTAAATATGTACTATTTGCAGTGACCAGCTTCTTCATTGAGTAGGTTGTCTAAATCACAGCTCTAAACTTTATCTTGCTAATGTCACCAGCTAGTACCAACATCAGGTCTGATGATCATCAGCAGTAGTCCTCAGTGGAAGTAGTGGATCTCTTTTTCTTCCTTTCCACATTTCTTGACAGCATTATGAGCTTGTAGACAAGACCCAATCCTCCTTCTCCTCTTCTGACATATCCTACAGAGAAGCCAGCCCAAATTTTTCAAGAAAACTCTCATCTCATAGACATGACTCAACCCTGTTCCCTCATTTATCCAGATCTTCTTATCAAGCAGAGACTTTCACTTGTTCAGGGGCCTGCCTGGTAGGGTGCCATGTGGCTAGAGGGGTCTATGACAACCTCCAAAGCACTGGCCATACCAATGTACAGGAAGTTGAGAGAGCATAGCAGAGGTCCACAACAGCTGAACGAAGCACTCAAGACTAAAATGAAGTACGTAGAAGGTGGAGGCAGGGCAAGGCTACATGAGGGAAGCATAGAATTACGGCCTAAGTGTGTGGGGATGGATGTAGAAAAGTCAAAACTTAGCTGGAGTTGAAACTAGGGATGCCTAAAGGAAGAGCTTCTGCAAGTACAGTGGTAACAAAAGGAAGGATAAGAAAAATGTGGGCCCACAGTTAAAAGGGGTACAGGGTAAGGGATATGCAAAAAGTTGAGGTAACTGATACTTTTTGCCTCAGTTTTCCCTGGTAAAGTTTGTCCTCCAGCTTCTCAGAATGCTAAGCAAGCAGCAGAGTTTGTAGGTCTAAAATATAGCCCCCTATTAGAGAAAGATCAAATTAGAGGGCACAAAGAGTTGGGTGCCCGCAGATCCACTAGACCAGATGAGATGTATCCAAAGCAGCTGAAGGAGTTGGCTGGTATCACTGCAACTCCACTCAATTGTCTTTGAGAGGCCAAAATGACCAGAGGAGTCTCCTGATGTCTGGAAAAGGGCACTCCTGTTTTCAAGAAGGGCAGTAAGGACGATCTGGGAGACTACAGGCTGGTCAGCCTAACATCAGTCTCCAGGAAGGTTATGGAGAAAATCCTTCAGGAAAACATTTCCAGATATGTGATAGACAAAAATAGTATTAGAAGGAGCCAGCATGGATTTACCAAAGGCAAAATATGCCTAACAAACCTGATTGCCTTCATGATGAGATGACTCACTCTGTGGGCAGGTGAAGAACAGTGAATGTATTTAATTTGACTTTAGCACAGCCTTCAACACCATCTGCCACAGTAACACTATAGTCAAACAAGTAGAGGATAATGTCGGTGGAAAATTGGTTGAATCGTGGGGGTCAAAGGGTTGTGATCAGCAATATAAAGTCCAGCTGACAAATGGTTGCTAGTAGCACCTCTCTGGGCACTGATAATAGCACAAATACTGTTTAATGTCTTTATTAACAACGAGGAAGATGAGATGGAGTACACTCTCAACAATTTTACAGATGATACTAAATTGGGAGGCAGCTCTACTGCACATATGAGCCTTGACAAACTGAGGAAATTGGCTTACGGGAACCTTATGAAAGTCAACAAAGGGAAATGCTGTGTCCTGCATCTGGGACTCAAAAGTTCCATGCAGCAGTACAGGCCATGGGCTCACTAGATGATAGAAAGCAACTTTGCAAAAAAGGTGATGATGATAGAAAGCAACTTTGCTAGACAAGAATTTGAATATGAATCGGCAGTACAGCCTTGCAGTGAAGATGGCTAACTGCATATAGGGCTGTAGTAGGAAGAGAGTAAGCAGCAGCAGGTCAAAGTGATTTATCTGAAAGTGATTCCCCTGTCTTTGTCACCTGGGAGACTGCATCTGGACTGCATACTTGTGTCCAGTTTTGGACCGGTTTCCCAGAGAGTTTGTATCATGCCTATCACTGGAGATATTCAAAACTTGTCTGGATAGATCTTGAGCAGGTGTCATTAGAGCCACTTTGAATGAACCACATGAGCTCCATAGGTCTCTTCCATAAATTATTCTACAGTTCAGCAGCTAACTGGCAATAAGTGTCTATATGACAATATATCTACTTATCTGTATTTTACAGGATAAAAACATAAATCTTTTGTCTTCTCTTTCCCCAAAATGAGAGCTGTTTCTCTCATTCTCAGGGAATGGAATGACCACCTCTTTTCCACTGTGCAAGAGCCAAAGTAGGGTCAGTTTATGGTATGCTAATCCACAGTGTAAAATGAAAAGACAAATTCCAGAAATTTGATTAAATAATTGTTTATGCAGGTGTAATCTATGGTTAACTTAAGGCTCTGGAAAGGTGGAATTGAAACTCAGAGTATGAGTATAAAGTATTTCTGCTGGCTGTCACTTTGTTATTTTGACAAGTGAACACAATATATCAGTGATATATATGAATTTGGCAAGACAAAATTTTATTTCTATGGCTATTTAGCAGTACTCATTGTTTCACAACTGAAATTCCCTGTGATTGAATAGCAACTGCTCCCAGGACTACATAACTTACTGTAGTAAGACGGGCATAGCAAACATTGGTCTCATCCTATAATTGCTTTTATGTGCATGAAGATCACTGTCACAACAAAATGTCTCTTTCTCCTTTGCTTAATCATTGAACATAAATTATACAGTAAAAGAAATAACTTTCAACAGAAACATCAAAATGTGACAACTGGCTACACCACCAGGCATGTTTCTATTATTTAACACATCTGATGTAAGGAAGCTATTAATTTTCTAAAAGCATGGCCAAACTTCGTAACACCTGACACAGCATTTTTCTAGGGTAATGAAAGCCTGACAGCTGCAATTTTCTAGAAATATGCATCAAATTTGCACTATGCTACTGGGAATTTTTTCTCTTCCATAAGCTTCTACAATGTTTCTTAAAAATGTCTTGCTTCTGATCTTCAGATCTAGAATTTTCCTTTCTTCTGATCCAGCTACAATTCATCTTTTTGTGCATGTATACACACATTGAAACATTCAAAAAACAAACATCTATTCTTCTAAATGCTAAATTCTTCTAAATAATATTCTACCTGCCACTGCTTTTAAAGTGATTTTAAAAAAATTCCTTTCAGACACACATTATACCTAAGATCACAGTCAAAATCATTCTGGGTCTTGACTACAGCTTCATTTAAAAACACTGAAATTGCATTATCATTGAAGAATATTGTAGTGAAAGTAGCTAGCTTTTCCCTCTGAGAACAAGACTTTCTGGTGCCTTTACACTGTCTGATGACAGGAACTAAATATATTATCTGCATTCTCCATGACATTCCACTTTGAACTTAACATGCCTGTAGTTATGGTACAAGTGAATGGGCAGCTGCCTTTAGAAAGGGATTTAATATTTGAAATGTAGATTAATAGAGGAACCATAGCTAAATATAAAATAAATATATGAAATACATGTGGCAACTAGTTTTATATTTAGTTTTAAAATGAATTAGCTTTAAAATGTACATAGTTTAAAAAGCCATCAAGCTACTAATGAGTAGATTCTTGTACTACCACTAAAATTGCATCACATCATAGATCTCTGTTCATATAGTAGTATTTGCGTAAGCATAAGCATTGAGAAGTGTCCTTAAATATGTACTCAGTATCTAATAATGTCAAAGTCTGCTATAGAAGCCAATTGTTCTAAAAATTAAATGGCTCAAAAATCATATATTTCATGATAAAATGAGTGTGCACTTACTAAAGGGAAGAACCATACACAGGAATATGCTTCATGAGAAATTATTAGATTCCCAGAGCAGAGCAGAAAAGTCTGGATCAAATTCATGGTTTTGGCTGTGTACATATAACTTCCACTCAGCAGGGGCAGATTATAATGTTCAAATCTACACTCCGCATCTTAATCACTGAGAAAGCATAGAGTCATTCCACAGGTGTTTTGGATCTGCCCAGTGGACTATAGCTGCTATGGGCCTCTGCACAGAGACATTCACAGGAGCAATATTTTGTGTTTCATAAGAGCTTTGAATACTTCAGCTTTTATATTTGGCACTTTCTCACACAGTTTTCAAAAGGAAACATTAAATACTGTAAGGCAGTGCTTACCGCACCTAAACACAAGCTTAGGACAACTAACTCAAATGAATTAGACTAACATGGCAAGAATCAAAGCATTTCTGCCCTATGTTTCAGATAAAGAATAGTCAGAGCCAGACCACATGGTATTGCTACACTTATGAAAGGAGTTTACAGGACTCCAAAGCCACAGATAAGACTCATACAATCCAAGTTTCAGGTCATTGTCTGTCAATGACACAACCTTCCTCGTCACATAAGCATTATATTCAACAGTGAGTAATCCCTCCAGAAAGAGATGGCTGAGTTGTACAAGGGCATCTCAAAGCAGAGAAAGCTGGATTCTTCCTCACCGAAGTTTTAGATCTTTTAAAAGTGTCAGTAGAACAATCACGAAATCTCTAATGAAAGTTTGAGTGCACTGGGCTAGTGTGAAGATTTTATATTTAACACACTGAATGTTACAGCCAATTAGACTACTCCTTCAGTTTTGACAGATTTAGGGAGGTTAAAAATAATAAGCCTTAAAACTCCTTTGTGAGTGTTAAACTGAAAGTCTGTTGAAACAAGATAATCCCCAATTCAGAAGCCCAGCACCTGCACCCTCCATTGTAAACCAGTTTGTGTTTCTAATTGTACTTGCTTAGCATGCCTCTAAGAGCTTCAATAGCTCCACTAATACCACTGTCACACACTTAATCACAGTCATGTTTGTTTTTGTTGGCAGACCTACACAAGACCTACATAACACTTTTTAGCACTTAATTCATTCAAACCTTATTTTTATACCTGCAAATGACTTGCAGAAAACAAAAGTTGAATTGCAAAATCCATCAGGTTTGTCAGCACCACTTGACAATTCAAAGCAACTCTTACATTTCTTCAGTGGGGCTCAAGACTTACAGACAGAGTAATAAAAACTTCTGAACTGGTATCTTATAAGGATTTTGGGTTAAAGATAGTTAACCATAAAACATTTGCTAAGTAAACCAGTATTGAGAACTAAGAAGAAAAATAACTAAGACAAGAATTCTGTGACAGTAAATCTCTTCTTTAGCAGAGGGCACAGCAAAGGTCCAATATCCTCCCTAGGTAACAGCAGTAACAACTACCTAAAGTTTATTCTCAGTCTCACTCTAAGGAGTCAGTTTGACATGAGCTATTCACAACTGCTCAACAAAATCAGAAAGGGCATGAGTTATATTTCTAGAAGTTGTGTCTAATGCCTAGTAACAGCATACCTTTTAGAAGGGAAAAAATGTTTATCTACTTAGCCATTGGCAAGGAGAAATGAGAGTTGCAGAACACATGAGTTGTTGAATAAGATGAGTTTAGAAAATAAATATTAATCCCAGAAGAATATTGGTCTTTTGACAAAATCAGCTGAGATTCACAGATTATTATTAGCACCAGTGCTTAAAGAGAGGACTCGGAATGACATAACAAGCATCACTGTAAATCTGGCATTAGATTGAAGTAAGAAATAGTTATCAAACTAAGCAGCAAAGGATAGATATATATTTAATACGTCTCAAAGTCATTCTGGGAAAATGCTTAACACGCATTTTTAACTTTATGACAGGTCACAAGTCTTGAGAGTTCAGAGGTACAAATAGTTTTAAGATATAATTGGTATGCTCCTCAGTCACGGGTCAAGTGTCAAATGATAAAAAACAATATTGTGCTGGAAATGGTGAAAACGAAGAACAGAAGCCTAGAAACTAGGAAGAGAAAGTGATATTTTTCATCTAGAGATTAAAGAAGAGAGCAGAAGAGTTGTTTTTCTTTCTTCCAAACTTAGTCTCTGTTAGATTTGGGTCTTCTTCCACTCCATTACACTAAAGAGTGGAGTTTCTCTCCTAGCACAGGATGGTTGACTTCTGGAGTTCATCTACTCCAATCTCACTACTCCGGCAGGGTCACCTGGGGAGCATGGTGTCCAGAATTGTTGTGCAGTCCCTTCAACATCTTAGTCACCCTTCGTTGAATTTGCTCCAGCAACTCCAAATCTCTCTTCTGTTGGGGAGCCCAGAACTGGGCAGAGCACTCTAGATGTGGCCTCACCAGGGCTACGTAAGAGGGGAGGATCACTTCCCTCTACCTGTTGGCAACGCTGTTCACAATGCAAACCAGGATACCATTGGCCTTCTTGGCCAAAAGGGCACATTAGTGGTTCATGGCCAAAGTTGCCCACCTTCTCTGGCAATGTTTTCACTTGCTTTCCGAAGTTTCACCCCCTACTGTATCACATCTGAATGTCATAATATACAGATAACAGCTGTAAAACATAGAATATATGTGTTCTGTAAAGGAGACTTATTTAAATCATATGAATCTGAAGGACTAAGAGGCCCAGGAAGTCAAAGGAGTTATGTGCATCTTTCTCATGCTGCAATAACAAGCAGTCAATACCCCTTGCCACTCCTGGAGGAGTCCTGAGGAGTCATTACATTGTCTCACAGAAACATATCCCCATACAGACTGTCTAGACCTTTAATACAGAGAAGGAATATTAAAGTATAATATGCCATTTTCACTATAATAACACCATTTATTTGCAGTGTATTACCTCTGGATATTGTAGAAACATTTCATGGGGAGGATCATGAGGGGGATAATTTTTTGTGGTGTCAATATAACCCACATGTCATTGGATTAACTCTTCCATGGAAGAGAAGGAGGAGGCTGAAATAACTGCTTGTGTCCAATCTTCTATTCTTGAAGAACAAAGAAAATACTCATAAAAGGAAAGAAAACAGCTTCAAATAAAAACATAGCTTCTGTGTCTCCTACTCACTTTTAATTGTGGCCTGGCTGATTGAGGTTGAGCTCACCTCAAGATCTTTTTCGCCAAACTGAATTTAGCAAATGGTGCTAGCATCCAGCAGTGTGAGGCTTTCTTTAAGCAGCTTCACAAATTAAAGACTGACATATTGGTCGCTTATGACAGGCTCTGCTTGAGCAGAAGACAACAGTGATGACAGAAATGGGAAATAAAGTGAAGGAAGGAAAAACAGTGTTCAAGGTAAGAGCAGAAGCCCATGTCTTTTATACAGTATAGTCACAGCTTATGGAAATAATGATGTAGATCTGCCCTAGAAAGACCCTCTCAAGCTCTAAAATTTCACTAGTGACAGTGTAGGACAATGTAGGCTCTAAGGACACTTAGAGTGGACAGAAGTCAAGGTGGTTGAACTACCAATCGATGTCAATGGTTCTAGACCATGTCAATGGTCGAGACTCATGATTTCCATGTTAAACCAGGTGCATTCAATGCATTCTTAATTTT
>JAUBNY010001036.1:1976989-1995609 GCA_032275445.1 Crypturellus soui
TGGTTCTAGACCATGTCAATGGTCGAGACTCATGATTTCCATGTTAAACCAGGTGCATTCAATGCATTCTTAATTTTAGAGATTCTGAAAAGCAGAAATGAATGCAATAGCCCACCTTCTCATTATTATTTCAAGAAGGGTGATTTGCAGCATTTTGGTTTTGATCTCTGATCCTCCCTTTCCATTCTGCTGTTGTTGAGCATATTATTGACTCAGACTTCTTTGTCTTGGCTCACGCAGTCTTTGTGCTCTTCCCTTCTGCCAAACAGTTTCTCACAGTAGGTTGAACATGATTTATGTTCCCTTTGACAAATTCAGAGTCCAAGCCTGAGGATCAATAGATGCCATTGGCTAGAGATATTTAACAACAGGAATAAAGCCCTGGATTAAGGCCAATCTTCAAGTAGTACATTGGTTCAGTCAAGAGAAAAGGAAAAAAAAAGTCATTAGCTAAATTATAAAGAGGATTAATTATATTCTTTTTAATAAAAAAATGGAATATATTTTCAAAAGACTAAATGAAGTAATTCATCTCTAAGAAGACACTTTCAGAACAGGAAGGCTCTCAACTGTAATATTTACTCTTCCATCATGTCTTGCAATAAACTAAACCTGCAAGTTCTTTTATCCACAGACTGTTTTCCTTTCTTTCTCCATGGCACCTACTGGAATGAAGCTCTGACCTTTCCCTAGATTTGAAAGGTAAATATGTGTTTGTGTGTGTGTGTGCACATATGTGTGCGTGTGGGTGTACCATAGAGCTAATAACTGATCTTAAAATAATATTGTGTAAATGATGCAATATTTTCAGACATTTTCTTAATCAGTGGGATTTTGATTCCAGAAAGAAAGAAATACACACAGCTGCAAATAGTAAGTGTTTTCTTCAAGGCTATGTCCCTATTTTACCAAATTATAACCATTTTTCTTAAATCAAGACTTTCCACAATTTTCATAGGACTGGAAAAGTGAGGAAAAAGCTTTTGAGGAAGAACTTTTAACAAAAATATTGGCAAGAGGAGAGGCAGGTGCTTTGAGCTAGTGTTTCTACCATCCTTCCTATTTTACTAAACAAACAAGTCAAAATAGAGCTTAAATTCCACTTCTGCCTGATTAGACCTGGAATTTAAACTTCTCTCCCACAAAAGCACCTTCCTTTTTACTCATTTGGGACAGGTTACTGTAAGAACCCCCCTTAAGAAGGGGGGTAAGAACCTGTAGTCAAGTGCCTAGGCCAACCCTGGAAAGTGCCGGGTAGTGACTCATATCCCTGCTCCAAACCGACCCACCAAGGAAGATCCTTTATCCCCAGCAAAATCGCTGGGCAATAGGGTGAAGAGGAAGTGAAATTTTATCTTCCAAACTTGCCAGTATCCCCAGTTTCTGGCTTTCTGGTCAAAACCATTGACCTAAGTTCAACACAAATTCATGAAGAGCTTCAGTTTCAAAACTATTTTTTTTTAAACTGAGTAAGTGAGAAAGATCCTGGGTGCTTTTGCATGTAAAATCAAGACTATTTTACCCTCTCTTATTCTATTATTTTGGTCTCAAAGACAGACACAGCTTTATTATTTTTTTCCGGAAAAAAAGCAAAACTCTATAGACAGCCACTGCCATACAAATGCTTCTGCTCAGGTGCAATTAGCTCTGCTAACCAGCTCATGTGCCAAATGTGGCACAAGTCATGTGAAACACAAAATTTCATCACATCAATTCTCAGTTGGAGAAGGGATCCCTTCAATGACAGTTGTGCAGCTTGCCTGTTCAAACCACTGTTTCTAGCAGCCACAAGAAGAAGCATTTCTCTGACATTATGGTTGTACAGTCACATTTGTAAGGATTACAAAACCTCCCACTGTAAAATTTACCTGCACAATAGCAAATTCTTTTGTAAGACATTGGCACAAAGTGTCACACATTGTCACAGGGTGCTCAGTCTCATGTACTTCTGAAAAGCAAAAAGAAAAACAATAACCGATAATCTGATGTCTTAAATAATAAAGTATATTCTGCTTGTTTTGCAGCTTCATTTCAGTGGTTATTTATGCTGAAAGAAAAGAGTCTCAAAAACACTATCTATGTACCATTTACCTACAGTTTTGTGATCCAATTCTTCCTGCTGTAGTTTTGAGAGTTTATATCTTCAGCATATAATCAGTAGGATGAAATTCAAGAACTATTCATCCTGGGTTTTGAAAAGCACTTTGTGGATGTTGTAATATCTTTATTTGTTGTCATTTTAGATTTGAGAGAGAGAGGGATCCCATTGCCTGCATGGCCTCTCCTTCTATTGGGCTCACAGCGATGCCGTACCCACATCCATGTCCATGGCAAGAGTGAAGTGTCAGAGCTTAGAAGGGGGTGCCTAGCCAGGGGCAAGATGCTCATGAACCCTGTCCTACCATACACCGATGCGATTACGGTTACCGCATGCCTACAGGAATCTAGTCACCATAATCGTCCAAAAAAAGCACATTAGACAAACTAATGAGGTACCTAGACTTCTACTTAAAAGTTTCGGTAATTCTGTTTGGGAGATGAATTTCTGGAGCACACAATAAAACAGCAAAAAGATTTAGACCAACTGTTACAAAAGTAGGCCTTTGAAGATTGGGACTCCTCTTGCCTGTGACCCACGTAAAGTTAATAACCAACCATTATAACCATTTCCATGAATATATTTTTTTAATTTATCAAGGAATGAGAAGGGATTCCAAAGTTACAAGTAGGCGTTCAGTCATGCTGGTGAACACATTCAGAGGCCTGGCAACTGAGTAAGGCCTCAAATACAAAGTTTCTTGGAAAATGGTTTGTGCTTCTCAACGATGTCTCTTAAAAGTCAAGATGCAACTCAAACTCCATGTTCTCTGTTTTCTGATTTTTAAATATAAGGCATGTGATCTGTAGATCTCATTAAAACAAGGATTTTTATAAACAAAATAGTGAGAAATACTTGTAAGTGACGAATGATATACAGTAGCACGTTCACTCTGCTCTGCAGGGTAACAACAAAGGGATATAAAAAGAACTATTAAATAGCAGATTAAAAAGACTAATAAAAAAAAAAATACTAGGAGCAATTCTGGTGCCTGAAGACACAGCACAGGACTCACTGACCTGAATAGAGACACAAAAGTTTCATACTTTTTGGAGCAAGACCTGAAGATCAAGTTCCATGTACTACAACATTACAGCTAAATATCTGAAACACAAACTGGAAAAGGGCTTAATTCTGTAAGCTAAATGCAAAACCAGGAGAAAGCAGAGGCGAGGGGGTGGGGGGACAAGGCGGGAGGGGGAGAAGAGAGAGAGAAACCTTTGCAAACATGTGAAAAGCCAGTATTTGCCTGTGGCGTTGAAGTCATGCACCATCAAGACTGGGCCCCAGACTGGGCCATTTCAGAAAAGCTAAATGTATGATTTGCATGATACTCGCTATGCAGAAAGTTAAGAAGATTCCTGACTGGTCTAAATCAACGTATTAGCAGAGGAATCTTTGGAGAAGATTGATAAAATAGAAAGTGAAAACACCCAAAGCAAGGGGTTTTCACTTGACACTTCTAAAGAATGGAAGCATGATCAAATCGGCTGTTATAATAAATAAGAGAATTGGTGTGCACATGGGAATATGATGTAATGGTGAAGAGAAAGCATGGCTTTACAAAGATAACCTACAGATTAGTAGCCTTTCTGTGAAGAGTTAATGATTATTTGGTTAAGGATGATTTGGTCACTGCAGTATATTTAGAGATCTGAAAAGCTTTGACAAGCAAAAAACTCCTAAAACAACAAAAATAAGTTCTTACTCTATGCATGATGAACTTGTGGAACTCACTGTTACAGCAGCAGAAAGTATAAACAAATTCAAATAAAAGGGACTTAATGAAAGACAGCATTAAATATGAGTTGGTTGTAACCTCCATCTAACGAGTTCTTAAATTTCAGTTCCTGGGAAACAAATGATATTAAAAGTAGGATTTCTCAATAATTTTTCTATTTCTTCTACCGTTTCTTTAACTTTTGTTGCCGGTCCCTCTTAAAGGCAGAACAACAAGCTAATTTACTTTATCTGACCCAATGCAGTTGCACCTACACTGCTTATTCACTTTGCTGCCAGTTCAAAACTGAATTTTCTTCTAGCTGTGACACAAGGATCTTGTTTGTCTATCCAGCCCCAAATTAGCTTCTGCCTAGATATTGTCTTGTCCTGGCTGCCAATTTAATTATACTTGTCAAGCACAATAATTTCCTTTGAAATCATGGATGGAGAAGAAATAGAGGATATGATGGAGAGTCCAGCTACCAAGAAGTTCAAGATGCTCTTTGCTTCTAAAGATCAAAAGTGGATGCAGTACTGGCAAACAAAAGTTAATCTCTGAGCAACAATAAACAAGACAAGCTAAGAACAGAAAGAGTTGGAGTCTGGTGCTGCCAAGGCTTGGCAGTTTGCTTGACTTCTACCTATAGAAAACATAATGGCAGCATACAGCCACTCCAAGGACTGATGGCAACATTTATTCCTTGCTATTCCACTCCAATCCTGAAAAGAAAAAAGTAAAGCATGGATCTTACACCTTCTCCCTTCCCAGAACATTGTGATAAATCTCACAAATCCCACATACATATCAGCCTATCACTAAATATACTTTATTCCAAACTCCTCTACCTGAAATTAAACTCCAATCTAGAGAAGAAAATTGAAACAAGACATGCTTGAATTAGATTCCTATTTCATATACAAATATCTGAAGGTGAAAGCAAGTCATACAAGCATCTAACTAGCTGATTCTGAGCAGAGTTCCTTTTAGATTCTTTAAATTATTTAAAGGCATAAAAGGGTAGTCAAACATCAAAATCATGCAATTATTAAGCATAAAAATGAAATAAAATACAGACCATGCATACTTTCCTAAAAACATCTAAAGTACTAAAAATCCACTCACCAAGGACAAAGACCTGAATCTACAAGCAACCAAGTAGTGCTTATACTCTAAGCTCTCTCTTTTAGAAGAACATTGCACTTAAGCAAAATGAATTCCTGCTCGCTTTGCCCAGAAGTAACAATTAGTTTATATTTAAAAAGATGAAGATAGCGTGAAAGTGCGCCTGAAATCACTTCTGCTCCTACCCTCCTACTTATTCCTTTAAGAGAAAAAAAGAGAGAGAGAGAAAATAAGCAATTGTTTGTCTTTAAGCATTTTCATTCATTGACTCAAAGCCATTAACAACATTTATAGCTCTGTAAATTATGATCAGCATAATCAAATCCTGTGCTTCAGGGTAAAAGCTGATCACCACAGGAGCTGGGAAGAAATTTTATCCCATCTGCTGCCCTCAACAGTTGCATAGGTGCCACCATGGAAAGAACTTCACCCTGTGTGAATGCTGGTGGCAGAATATAGGACTTTGAATACCAAAACGTCAGAATGACAAATTTGTTATGATTGATGAGAAATCCCTGCAAAGTCTCTGCACTCTCTGCCAGACTTCACTGCTGTGTTGTATGCATGGACCTCCCCAGCAGCGAGCCAATCCCTTCCAGGATAGCCTAGAGAACACACAGATAAAGCAAAGCATCAAGAAACAGAGATGAATTTCTAGCCTACAAAACCTGAATTTTAACTGCTCCTGTGATAAACACTTCCTTGACTGACTAATTTTACTTCTAGCAAATATAATTTGATTTTGCTATAGCCATATATATAAACATAATATGACAAAATCTTGGCATTCACATTATTAGCTAACAAAATTATGTTTCTCAAGTAAAAGCTGGAACATAACCTAATTTAATCTAATATATTCCATGCACACAGACACATAGACATACACATATACATATACACACAAACACCACAAAATAACATTAATTTAAACATCGTGCTTCAGAAATGCACTAATCTGAGGTCAGTAAATGTAAGACTGAAAACTACATTTAAGCTGTTAATACTGTTTTAAAGAAAAATGCTTTTATGAAACATGGGTAGAGAAGCTTCACTAACAGTGTGCAATTCATCCTTATAGACAACACTTTCACCTAAAAGGTCTCACTAATCTGTGAGTCAATGTCACGGAGAAGAAGCTCAGAGCCAGACAGGGTCTGGGTCAGTTTTAGCTGAACACAGTTAGCTGAACACAGGATTGGACCAAGCACATAACTCTGCATGGTAAATTTGATTGATAGAAAATTCTGAAAAGCACTTCTCTAAAACAGCTCCTGAAATCAGATGAGATGATTGCTCCTTTCTCTCTTGCGCACCCATGTTCAAGCAGCTGATGAAACTGTAATGTTTTCATTGCCTTCCTCAATAGCCACATTTCCTTCACTTCCGAGCAGTATTCATAGAGAATTGGTTTTTTAGGTAGGTATCAAAATACTTCTCCCTTGTGACTGTAAACACACTTTATATTGGAAAACTTACTTAAAAATTAAGAGGATTACTTCATTTGCTTGAATGGTGCCAGCACAGGACATGTTAGAAAACAGGTAGGTCACGGATATCCTTCTAGCTGAGTGAATACCCCAGCTTTTTCAGCAGCAACGAGAATATGTAATTTTAACTAGAAATGATCATTTCAAGAAATGCATTATGCACTTAAAGACAGCGTTTCAGGTAATTCACTTAATACTGCATAGATATATTATACTCTGTTTTATTATATATGTTAAAGAACAAAAAGAGAGAAATAAAAGGATGTTTTAGGTCTATGCACGTGTAAGTAAAGCAGCGTGCGTAAATACTATACACACAGGCACAGCATTTCGATGCACTGAATAAACTTTATCTCTCTACCTTAGCATGCTATTCTTAGTCTGCTTACCTTCCGGATTGCTAAGTCTTTCTAAATTAGAACAAGCAATTTCTCTTTATTTTACCTAATATTTGAAAATGGCAAAAAAGTCCCCTGGGTCACTGAAAATTATCCCTTCATTCCTGCCGCCTGTTTCAAGTCAGTCAAAACATTCCAGACTTCAAAAGGGGGCTTTGCCTGCTTAGGCCATTTTGGTGTCCTTCTACAGTTGGCCTATGAGAGATTGGTTATTTGGATAAATTAGTTTGTGGAGCCTGCTGGCCTTCTAGAAGACCTCAGTGTCTGACTGCAAATTAGTTCTACTGAACATGTAGAAATCCCTGGGCAGACGAGAAGAAATAAATGGTGATAAAATCTAATAGCACAATGTTTGTAATGTGATTTTATTCTGCTCTGCAGCTTGTAAGCAAAGTTAAGGGTGAATTAAAAATTTAAAAATATAAAAATGCCCATGAAAGCACAAAATCAGATCAGGGTCCAAGTCACAGCAGAGAAGGCTGGATGCCAACTTTAAAGCTAAGCTTCCAGCAGGAATCTTTTACAAGAACAAACAAAAAAGTCCTGGTTTTCCACAAAATCAAGTAGGTATTTACATTACGGATGCACCCCCGCTTACGCCAGGAAGTCACACAGTTGAATTCTGCTGGAGCTTAGGCTGTGAATAAACTGCTAGGCAGTCCTTTAATGCATAGTTGTACAACTGCCTAAGGAGAGTTTATCCTTAAGGAAGAAATGTCCCAGAGCCAAAACCAACAAACATGGCTCCTCAAGCGGAACAATGGTCCAGAAAACCTAGTAAAAAAGAAAATAAACTTCACTGGCAGTTTACTTTTTACTGTTAAGGGCTAAGCTACAACTTTATCAAAGCTTCAAGAAGAGACTTCACACGGACCAGTATATGTATCTGCAGGAAACTGCCAGAGGAGTTATCCCATTTTCTTTTATAGGCAGTTTGAAACTGCCTCCCCTCATAATAAAATACAGAGATTCACTCTCTTGAGGAAAACAGAGCTCTAAAATCAGTGTGTCTAAAATCAGTGGTGACACCTCTTGCCTGAGCCCAACCAAATCCTTGTGGGGCCATTTTCCTGCAGCCTCGTTCCTCCTAAAGCCATGACCACAATGCTAGCACTGAGTACATATGTGCAAAACACACTGAGATATAGAAATATATTAGCTATGGGATTCGTTTCTTGTATAACTGGTAGTAAATTAAAAAACATTCACAAAAAAGGACTATATTTGAGCTCTAATTCTGCAGAGAGTTATCTCCATGTGAACTTCAGCTAGAACTACTTCTTTTGGTGATACTGCTACTGCTGAAGGCAGGATTTGTGCCATGGGTTATGAAAAATATATCTTAAGTAACAAGAGTTCCTATGCGGTGTTATTCTAGACCCAGCTGAATGAATAGTTTGAAGGGAATAAGGTATGCTTTCCTGTCTACAAACTGTCCACAAACAGCTTATAATTTTCATGACTATTTCCACTACCAATCTTTTTTAAGGAAAAAAAATCTACTCGTAGTTACTGATCTATTGATTTCTTACCATAGACCGACTCACAGCAGCTCATACAAATATTACAATTCAAATGCATCAGCTTGCTCTAGCTGTTCATTTTTTGACATTTAGTGAGTGTCATGAGTTGCTTTTGTATATTATAGCTGCAATGTTCCACCGATTTCAGATAGAGAGGGAAAGGGGAGAGGAAAGGGTGAGGAAATTATAGAGGCTCCATTTCAATCACAACTGGATAGAGCTTGCCATGCATCGCCTGGAAGAACTCTCTAAAACCCGTGATTCTGTGCTGATTCAAAATAGTAAATTAACACGGAAGGAAATGCAGTGTTGCAGCCATCTCCAAAGAGCTGAGGTATCATAACTACGCAGAATATCCACAGCTGAAGGTGGTACGACTATGTGTTTTCAACTGGACTTCAAACGCGCATGTTCTGACCCACTCTCCTAGTAGACTTTGTGCTCCATCCTGCGCCTCGGCCTGCCTGCAAGCGCCATGCACTCTCTAGCCCTTCTGCTTGAGAAGATAACCTTGAAAACGCGGGCAGGGTGAAATCCGATGCCTGAGTGAGACTGCAACGGGCTCGAGACAAAGACAGAGCGATGTGAACGGCCCCAGCCATCGTGCGGAGGGCCCCACGGACTCAGCATTTCTGTGGTCGTGGAGGCTGGCACTGCTCCAAGATTCCACAGAATTGAGCATGTTTGCTGCAAAATTCATTATTTTGCTGCAGCCAGGTGCTGGATTTTTTTTCCCCTTTTCTTGCTGAAAACAGCTACTTGCCCTGCATCTTTCTGTTAGCAGAGGAATGAAGTGAATTTTTGGTGCAGGCGCCATTTACTGGTATAAGGGACCGAGCAGCAGGGGTAAGCAGGACAGCAGGGTCCGGTGCGGAGCAAGGAAGAGCCAGGAGTTCAAAGTATGCAGCTGGGCTGCCCAAAGCACTGAGAGAAAGCTGAGGTTTGGGGGGGCACAGAGGGAATCTGAGAAGATTAACTGCTGAAGCAGATGGGGAGCACCTCCTTTCCTGGCTCATCGGGTTCACACTGCTCAGATATAACTACGACTGCTGGGGGCCTCCGAGTCTTCACTGTGTTTTCCAGATGGGCAGAGTCCCTCATCAAGAAAGAAACTCTCTCCTGAAAATACTTCTTTGTGTGTAATTTTGCGATGAGAATTTTCAGCTGTGAGCCAAAGCTGCGTGTGGACCTGGCCAGGATAGGGATGAAGGATATGGTCACAGCAATAACCTAGGATAATTACCTACTTTAGGCCTCATTACATTATAAAATCCAAAGAGAGGCTGATGGGGAAGAAATGCCACACAAAGTTTTCTAGGAGGGTACAGGAGCTGTTGGAGACAAATTAATATTCACTTCTGAAAACTGCCTATTGCTGACTCTTGTAAATGAGTAAAAACAAAGAACTTAAAAAACAGATAAATAAAATGCCTGCCTATCTATAGATTGACTCTTCAGAAGTTTTTGAAAGGTTATCAAGGTTCCTCTAAGGGTGATGTAGCCAGTATACCCAGTAGTATGCTGAATATCTTCTGAATCAGTGTTTGCCATGTCTCTAGGACTTTGTCATATCTTGGTGGTCCCACATTGATGACTCTGGGTCCCTGCAAAGCATTTATGCCAGAGCAAGGTTGGTCTTGGGAGAGATTTGTCCTTCCATAAATGCCACAATAATTTTAAATCATTTTCTTTGAAATTTATTTGGATTACGGCCACCTGTGAACCATTCTCGGTCTGCTTACTACCTCTCTCGTAGACAGTCTGACATATGACAGCAGGGAAACACAAAGCAAGTGACTGGCAGGCAAAAACTCAGGATAATGAAGAAAGAGGCTTATCTACAAATAGAGATAGAAGCACCAATACACCCAATCTGTCATGGCATACCATGGGTAAGATGTGTGTGATGCTTCAAAATGCAGACGTCGCAGACTTCCAGATTTCAGCAAAAGACCAAACAATATCATTTTGGCAATGCTTGCTTCAGAGTTAGTCAAGTAAAGAGGGATACCCATAGAAAGGCCAGGGAGGACATCACTAAATTTTGACAGTGTTTGAGATGAAGATACATCACCAACGCAGCCAGATCAAAGGAACTATTAAAATCTTAGTTAGCTTTGAGATCTCTATTTCATTCACAAATTTGAGTGAAATCAATGACTAATTTAAGTCAATACCAAATACTAGGTGTACTGACACATATTAGTAAATGCCTTATTCCAATAGAAAACCAAACTTTAACAACAAAAGGGCAATACAGAGATATAAGTAAAATATAGTCCACAGTAAATTTATAAAGATTTGAGAGCACTTTCTTCATTTTGACAAGACACAAAGACCATATCTTATATAGGTGCATATACCATTATAAACAGTGAGCACACTTCATTTTGCCAAGTACTCTAATATAAACTCGAGTAGTTTTCTCCCTCTCTCAAAAAGAGAGCAAAACCAGCCACTTCCTTGTCCATCCCTTGGCATAAATAATAATAATAAAAAAAAAAGAAATAATCTGAAACTGAGATAAAAGTAAAGACTCCAAAGTGTTCCTGCAGCAATGCTTCTGCACTGGTGCCCACAGCACGAGCAGGTAGATCTTCAGCATGAGCTGTCAAGCTCCTATCCAGTGGCATACATAGAGTTGGCCTTAACACTGTCCTCCTCCTTTTAAATTACTAATTGATCATTTGGCCACAAACTCCATGTATTCGTTGTAGAAAAATGCTTGAAAAGTTCCATTTTTGCTGTGGTTCGTCATCTTACACATTAGCCATGGCTCAACCGCACACAATAAATGCGGAGAAAATACTCCACCTTTCCGCCAAAGCAACTAAAAGCTTTTCTTCAAAGCCTTTCTGGACTTGGAAAGTAAGAAATTGAATGTTGGTGACTTTTTCAGGCAGGGTTACACACTGGTATCCTTTGCTTAGCCAGCATTATGCTCCTTTCTCAGACACCTAGCAAGAGGCAGAGGGGGTAAATGCAGTGTTTAATTAAGCAAGGTGCAAAATGTGTCTTATTGAATGCGAACCAAATACATTGTGGTCCTGCGAGCATCATCTCTCTGGGTGACGGAAGTGTCATTGGATGCTAAAATCTCCTTTTAACTGCATGAATATAGCAGAGAGCAGAATTTATCTTTCTGGGGTTCCTGTGGCATGCCTGCAAACTGGCAGGAGGCGCTCCCGTATGGAGGATCATCCCCTCTCTTGCTTCTCAGAGCAGCCTTGCTCCAAGAAAGTGGCAAAGCAGCTCCTCATCACCGCTCATAGTACTGGCTGCTCAATCTTCTGGTACTTTGTCTGTTGCCTGTCCAGCTCTATTCTCTTAACACATTATGTACTTTCAGTCCTCAACTGCTGGATTAAGCTTCCACTTTACCCACAAATACTTGAATTTGCTTCCACAGTATAGATTGCATTGGCTAGTTCCAAAAATAAGGTATCTGGTACTTGTCATGTAGTTTTCCTTTTTTTCTATGTCTGCTATGAGGTTTCAAGAGTGGCTGCATGCATCTGGGATCTTAAACCACAAACAGCGTCATTCTGTGTATTGTCGTTGTAGAGTTAATCCATCTCTCACCCTCTTTTGCACACACACACACACACAGAGCTGAATAAATAAAAACAGTGCTCACGCCTTCTTTATTCTCAGAAATTATTTTGGCTCTGGCAACGGACTTTAAGAAATCTCCATGATAATCTATTGATTACTGCAAATGCAGCAGCCTGTCTAGCTAGGGGTGAAGGGAAATAAAGAGAGGTTTGACTCCAGGGTTTGACTCACCAGGTCAAACCTATCAAAAGACATTGAAATCAGAAGCCATTCTGGCACAAAAGTGTAATATTGCAGTGGTAACACTCCCCTGTGTCATACACCTTTGGGCTGTCCAGTTCTCACAGTTACCAAAGCCTAAGTGCTTTTCAATACAGCCCTTTTATTCAACAGTTATTACTTCAGATTTTGATAGTCCTGAGAGCATCCTTGGCTGTTTGGGCAATGCAAAGGGAACTTTTGAGCAGCTGAAGTGTTTTGCAGGCTCTCTGTCCACGTGGTGAAAAGGAAGGATGGAATGAATAACCTCAACAGGAGTGCCGGCAGTGCCCAAATGTGAACCAACATTTCCCTTAATGCTCCCCTTATGCTGAGAACAGTTACATTTGTCACCATGCACAGCTCCAGAACACGACTCCCAGACCCAAACCCATGCCAGCAGGTGACACTTGGTCTGTTGGGTGCATGGAGAGGTGGCGCTGCAGAAAATGCAGCCACAGTAAGTGTAGATTGCTCCTGGGCAAGACTTTTTTTTTTGTTTCATTAAAAAACAACTTGATTCAGAATATAACCAGGACAGGGCTTGGGTGGTGCTGACAGCACTCTGACTGCAACTGCAAACACAGGCACCATGGTTTAATGCCAGGCTATAATCATTCACCAGTGCTTGGCCCAACTGGTTCTTTTCACGTCCTGCTGTAGCAGCAATGGGTAAATGCCCAAATGGACACATAGAGACAGATGCTGGAATAAATGAATATTGGAAAACAATTGGAGCCATACTGCTTCAGACAGTAAAAATGACACCAGAGGAGAAGCATAATAAAAGCACAAAACAAAAGGGTTATTATTAGGTGGCTTATTTCTTTCTGCTCCGTTGCTATGTGAAAAAAACTAACACAGGCATCAGGGAAATGGATTATACAAGGGAAACAGTGAGAGATGATAGAGAGCATTGTCAAAAGTAGAAACTAAAAAAATAAGAAAAATACAAGAAATAAATCTAGTTAATTTTAGTAAGCAGTAGGCTTTGGGGTTATTTTACTACAAGTGAAAGTAGGGCAATTTTAATGTGCTCTGTTTCTGCTAAAACAGTCTGGAATAATAACATATATATAGCATTATGATGTTCAGTGGGTGCCAAAAATGATATCACAAACTAAGCCCACAAATCCACAACATACATTAATCATTTGACTGTGCATGAGGTATTATGGTAAAACATTATTAATGATACCTGAGAATCAGTTTTCAAAATTTGCCACCATTGTGACTTTTTGAACAGCCATTTACAAGAAACAGCAATACTGCTAAAGACTTTTTTTTTTCCTAGAAACATGAGCTTTGCCACTGTGCATAAGATTTGGCAGCCAAGAGGTGCACCACCTTCTCCCAAAAGTAATTTTTGCATGTAGTCACACAATAAAGAGAAAGAACTTCAAATACACTAATGGAATGAAAACTCGGTAGCAGATTAAAATGTTAAAAGCAAATAAAACGCAGCAAGACAAACATTTCTTAGAGAAAGTAGCAATCTTCATTCTGTAATGTGAATTGCTGAAGACAAATATTTGTAAGTCTGTACATGCTCTCTTAAGCAATGTAGCTTTAGCATAAGCCTCCACCTCTGAATTAATTTAATCATTCGTTGTTTCCGACCATTAAAAGCGCATGTAGCTTTCTAAGACTTTCCAGCCACTTTATTACAACAAAAATAATTACTACTTTAAAAGCAATAACTCTTTTCTTAGGCCTGACAAGTTGTTTACTTACAGACTTCCCATTTTTTCCCTGGGGGACTTCCATTGAAGATTTCTTCTTCCAAATTACATATGGGCTATTAGTTACAGTGGGGTTAAAACAGTCCTAGCACACACACGCACCTGCGGAAAAGACAGCGCCACAGAGCAGTATTAATTTGTTGGCACGAATTTAGGAGCCGATCCTTACATCTGTACCCTTCCATTAACTAACAAGTATTCACAAGTTGGGAGCACTTATCTTCAGTGAATTGAATTAATCCTTAAAATAAATACATGATTGAGCTGTATATTACAGTTCTACATGGGCCAAAAGCAAGAAGCTAGATCCCTGTTGTGCTCGCTGTCAGCAGGCAAATAAAAGGCGGTCAGGAGCTCTTGTAGCTGCTGTTTCTGTGCCAACAATGCATGAGGCCTTTTTTCTTTCTTTTTTCTTTCTTCTTTCCTTCTTTCTTCTTTTCTTTTTCTTCCTGTTTTTTTGTGAAGTTCAGCTTCCCCCTGATATCTGTCAATGTCAATCATACCAAAATGCTAAGAGGAAATAATAACAAAGAAATGTGATTGTAGATTGAGCCAGGATAAAAGAGAAAATCCACCAGTTTTTGAGAACGCTGCCCTCAAGCTAAGGATATTATTATACTAAATCTCTTCGAGTTTACATTAGGTCACAGTCCTAGCCCCTATAAATTATAAATATGGGATGCTTTTTTGTTCTCTCACCTTTGGAAACTATGTTCTTTGATGTCAAAGATAACAGTGAAGTGCTGAGATGAATTAACATTGGCTTAGCCCTCCTGCCCTGACAGTGCAATGCAAAATATGGGTCCCCCAGAGAGACAATTTTCTTTACAATGCAATGTTGTAACATTCTTACAACTTAGAATTAATCTATCACGCCATTCAAACAAGCTCAGCTAAAATCTCATTACCAAAAAAAAAAAAAAAGGGATCTGATTTTTTAAAGACATGGAGCAAACACAAACGGCTGAAGTAATAAAACGGAAATCTGAATTTTCTAAGTTTATCTGAAACGCACAGAGATGTGACTAGTGTTTTGCTTAACTGTTACAAGCAAAGATCAAAGGATCTGCAGATATTCAATTTGTCACGATCCAATTCTGTGTACGGAAACACATGTACGCATGTTTCAGGATCAGGATCCAAAACATTATTCTGCATTCCTTCCACTTGGTTTGGATTTTTGCAAGGAAAAAACATCCTCTCAAACCCACTTTTTCTGTGCGCAACAAACCCATACCGGACACTACTCATTGCATTAATTCATCTACTTTTATAAAATTTAAACATTGAGGAAGTGTTAACAGGTCCACTCCACACCCTAAGGAAGATGCTAATATGAAACATGTTTCTGTAATGCATCCACTCCCTTTTTTTCTGGTTTACAATTGAGAGATCTAACCCAGTCCTGCTCCTGCTGAGAACAATGGCAAATCTGAAATATTTCTATGAAATCAGGGTTTGGTGCTCATATTTGTCCTGACACCAGATTATAGGTTAGAAAATGAGTCAAGGCTCTAAAATAGACAATTAAAATAAGGGGAAAGGGAAGGATTTCTCTTACGCAAAAAATAATAAATCGCAAAGAGCAGAATAAAAGAGCTCTCCAACAATACTCCACTGCTAAGCAATGACTGACATCTGTTTTAAAAAGTCTTTTATTGCAAAATTCAATAAATGGAAAAACCGCACAAGCTGAAAGTCTGCCACTTCAGCGAGGAAATAAAATGGAGCCTTTTCTAATGGAAAAATATTCAAAAGTCAATTGATGCTGGTATGCGGATGACCTGACAGATCTTCAAATCAGGAGTGCTCTCTTCACTAGCAAAACTAAACTTTACCAAGACAGGTAATCTTCTGCACTTAAAATGCATTTTGTATTAAGGTTCAAAAGGAAAAAAAAAAAAACAGATATGTTTTATTCTATACCACAGTCCAATTGCAATTAAAATGATCTAAACTGCAGAAGTTGTAGTTAATAATCTTTCTGAGAGAAGTTTCTTTAACAGACCAGTGTCAAAACAACTCATTATTACATATTCTACTCTGACAAAATACCCTTCCAAATCATTTCAGATTATATCTGAAGAGATTGTAAAGAGGGTCCTGTCCATACCCTCCCTACAGCCAGGGCAAAGACCTGCCACTCTCTGCAGATACCAGGGACTTCAGGCAGCAGAACCCAGCTAGCATAAGGGATTAAATATTAATACAGAAAAGATGATTTACAATGTCATTAAGTATTTTTAATTAAAAAATAATAAACTTCTGAATTTAAATAAGAGCAACTGAGTTGTCTTTATTATGATTGTCATTTTGGATTATTTTTAACTTTTAGCAAAGGTTTTGGAAATTAAGTTCCCTTTAGTTGCTAATCTATCAAAAATTACATCAAAGTTACTCAAAGTGTCTGCTACAGGGAAGTTGTTATATGCAAAACAGGCCATCCAATACGAGGGAAAATACCTCAAATTATTAGAAAAGACAAGATCCAAACTGAAGGGAAGTCATGAAAGCACATATGCCCTGTTACTTTTCTCTACTACTATTAAAGTTGCTTGGTTAAACATCGTTATTAAATACATGGTGGAAGCAGCTCGAGGCCAGCCAGGTAAAGCAGCACTATTGCACCAGGCACGGTAAGCGGCAGCCCCCTTTTCCAAGCCGCTCCTAACATTTTGAAGGGAATAAAAATACCACGAGCAGAGCAGTAGAGAAAGCGCTTTCCTGTGGACTTTATCCCTTTATTGAAAATGTTATCCAACGCTGTGCAATTTTCTCCACACACGGGTCTAGCTCCCGCCCGGGCAGTCGCACAGGCTCCCTGGCGGGATGGCGGGAGGACCGGGGGCGCCGCAGCCTCCTTGCCACAAAGGGCTGCCCGGTCCCCACTCAGCGCCGATGCTGAGCGCCCACCTGAAACTCCGAACCAAGAAAACACAAAAGCAGCCTATTATAAGGCAAAGCATCATTAAATGTATTCAAGGACACTTTGAAATAATGTCTTAAGACAGGAAGTTACTGACGACGGGTGATCTCTTGCACAGATGTCACTGAGCACAAGAATTACCCAAAAGGAGCTCTTGCCACGGCTGAATCCCAGCACTTGCAGACACTGGTATTTAAGGACACTAAGTGTGATCTCTTTTGCAAATCTCTCCAAGATTTGCGTTGCAAATGGAGGAGCAAATCCTACTCAGGTCTCGCAAACGAACGCATCTGAGTGCCGTCCTGGGTCTCCCGTACGAACATGCAGCTGCGCAAGTCTCTGCTGATGCTAACCATGATCAAAACCAGCAGGAACACAGCAGTATCTTGGGCTACGTGCCTATTGCCATCACCGAAGATGTCTGAAAGCAAATGGATTCAATATTTTTTTTCCTATTCCCAGGCCATTTGTGAAATTGCTCTGTTTTAGAACCTCCCAACTCATTATGCCTCTACAAAGTCTTCAAGATGAGATCACTTTTAATATTATCAGTGGATATCAATTTGCTCTTTTATTAAACACAAAATCTTACCAGATTGATCATCCTTTCTCATCAACCAGTAGGATTTTTTTAACAACACATAAATAAACCTGTAACTCTCTAAACTATACGCGTTTGCTAGGAAAACAAAAATAAAACCAGAAAAAAAAAAAGCCACACATGATTTATCATTGGGCAGGGAAGCAAAAAAAAGAGGTTATGGAACAGACTAAATGACCTTTTATATATATACATTTATATGATAGCTTGTGATATTTTATGGTCAAAGTTAAGGAACTTCATGGTTTTGATTTTAGGTGTTATATTGGAGAAGTTTCTTTTTTTAGCACTTGGTAAAGGATCACTACATTCACTGCAGTCCCAGGTAGGTCTTTCACTCCCTACCCCTACGCTTCCTTTTAAGGTGTTAAATTTGGCAAATATACTGTGTAGCATTTAGAAAACAATTATTTCCAAATGCTAGCAAAGAAGCTTGCCAAGTGTAACAGCTAAAAACCAAAAAGAAGAAAAGGGAAAGGAAATAGAAAGGAAGGAGCAAAGTTTTTTTTTTTTTTTAAGAAATGTAGTAGGGGCCCTTCAGCAGCTTTATAAACAACTAAATCCAGTGCTTTGGCTGAAGACTACCGCCGTTTCAAGCTGGATCTCCTGTAGATGTGCTATTGCATCATCCCTCCAGGTGAGCCTTAAGGATTCCGGTGAAATGCATAGGTGCCCGGACGTGCAAGAGCTAATTTCTCTTGGAAAACAAGTAAAGAAACAAGGAATGTTGACATCCATCCAAAGCTCCAAAAATATCAAACGAGGATACACAGCCTGCAGGTAACATGGTCTGCATAGCAGCAGATGAGGGAGGTCACCAATCTGACATGCCCACAGCCACCCATGTCCATCTCAACAGACCTTTTGTTCCTATATCACGGACAGGAGATGCAAGGAGTGTCCAGAACTGGAGTTGGGGTAAGACTTCAGGGAAGAGGGCAGAAAAACTTATCTTTCTTTTTTCTTTCTTTGTTTTTTTTTCTCTTTTATTTTCTTTTCTTTCCTTTTTTCTTCTTTTTTCCCTTTCCTGTCCTTTCCTTCCCTTTCCTTTGTTTTTTCTCTTTCCTCTCCTCTCCTCTCCTCTCCTCTCCTCTCCTCTCCTCTCCTCTCCTCTCCTCTCCTCTCCTTTTCCTTTTTCTTTTCCTTTTCCTTTTCCTTTTCCTTTTCCTTTTCCTTTTCCTTTT
>JAUBNY010001036.1:2040552-2052164 GCA_032275445.1 Crypturellus soui
CACACAAACCATGAATACAAAACACATTTTTATAGATGCAGAGTGTGAAACTTGACTTCAAAAAAGTCCATGGGAATAGGAGTTGCACCCATAAATTTCAAGTTCAGGAAGGGCTTTTGTGATAATTTGGCTTAACTGGCACCTCCTTCAGACTACAGAATTTCATTCTCCTCCGATACAGAATTTCTCTCTCTTGTGTAACTCCTATTGCTGATTAGATAACTTTAGTGAACGTTATAACTTGTGACTGAAGAGGAAAGATGTTCAACTAAAAGACCATATTTCTTATTTTGACTAGGGACTAATTATGCATTTATAAAGTCATTTTAGTCCTACCTGTAGGCATTGGGCTGCATTATGTTTTAGTCTTGGAGACCAAAGAGGTCCCTATGGCCATGTGTAACTAATTACAGATTGTGATCTAGCTGTTTTTGTGAACCTAATAAACCATAACAATCTAACTGCCACAGTTACACATGGAAGGAGTCAGTTCTCTCCTCCTGTATCCAAGTCAATAACTGTCGAAGCAAAAGCTTGACTTTTTGCTGGAATCCAGTGTGCAATCCCTCTGTTTTTTTTTTGTTTTTTTTTTAAAGGTATGGACTTTTTTTCTGCCTCAAAATATTTGGTAATTACAAATAAACTGCAGATCTTACTTTCAGTGCCTCAAATCTATATAGATGAAAAATGCTGATCTACTTGTTGGGTTACTTGCTGGTGAGGTTTCTCTAAGAAACTGGACTCATACTGTCAGATGGAGCTATCCAAAGATATTATCCAGCTGCTGTTCTTGGAATGATTTTTAAAGTCTGTTAAATCCAAATGTTTCTTCTTCCTGCTCTGTTTCCACAGGGACTTATACACCTGGTACATGTACCTCGTTTCAGAAAGATCATTATTCATCACATTAAACTGACAGAAGGTGGGTAAATTCCTGTTAAACTACTTTTGGCAAAGTGTTCAAGTACAATTTTCAACACAGTTGTGGCACTAAAATAGCAAATTTTGTGTGGGCTTAGAGACTTACTTTTTGGTCTTGAGGGTAGATTTTTTTCTCGTGTGACATGTTCATACTTCAGGTTCTTAGTTCCTCTGCTCTTCTTATACTGAAAGGCAGGTCCTATTTATATGCAGGACACTGGAACAAGGTGCCTGTAAATAGCACCATGGAGGCTGAACACACCAACTCCAGTATTCCCTTTTCTACTGTCACTCACGTTTTGTTCTTCTTGGAGTACCAAATACAAAGGGATATTTTCTACTTTGGTCAGGTCACAAGAAATATTGGACCGAAGACCAATCCCATGTATTCATCCCATGTATTCAGTAGAATTTCACCAGATCTACTGATGAAAATCTAAGTCAACAAAATCTGCCCTGTTGTGTTCTGGAGACAGTAGCATCGGAGATATATTGTTGAAACTGTAAAGGCGCAGGACTGGGTAATAGAGCTTATATCAAATATCTACTGTGCTTGGCTTTTTAAGGCAAAACAAGAAGAAAATGGTTATTTTCAGACTGTTGGTAATGACATGTAATTTGAGTAGTAATTTTGGTGTTTTCTGAGGACATTTGTGTCTTTCCAGGCTTCCTGAGTAGAAGAGTAGCTTAAACTGAAGAGGGTCCTGAAAATAATTAAAAAATAGCCCAATGATTTCAGCCTGTGTGGGCTAGTGAATTATGAGGGGGTTTAGCTGGATGCACTCTAGGAGAGAAATGAAGTTGTGATTCCAAATTGAAAGAACAGCCAAGGCACAATATGATGTAAAAAAAAAAAAAAAAAAGTGGCTAATTAACTTCCCTCCCAAAGCTAGATATCATGAGTGAATTATAAAAAAGCAACGATCTCCAAACAACATTTACATGGCAATGACAGAAAAGCATTGTGGCAGGAGAGGAATGATATGAACAGTTTATATGCTGACAGTAAGTGACACAAATAGCCAGTCTAGAAACATTCACAAATTGATTGCTGTATGTGTGATTTTTAAGGCCTGAGTCAGTAGAGAGATATAGTTATGCTCTGGGTCTTTCTTATTTGAAAACCTAGCAATATTTTAAACCCTGAAATTTAAAAACTGTTCTGCAAATGTCTATTTTGTTACAACCTTTCATGAGGACATTATGGCTTTCAGGTGCAATAAACTACCCCTCTTTGTAACAACACCCCTTCATAAGCACAAAGCAAATCATTATGTGGAAAGGGGAGAAGTTAAAAGCCCTAAATCTTTGATTCCCAAGGATACTGTTACCCTCAGCAGAATGTATTTTTATGTATGTATTTACTGCTCATATGTAGTATATTTCCACCAGTTTTAACTGACGAGATTTTAGGGAGTTCTTTATTTCTGATTTATATATACACATATAGACAAATATATGTTCAACTACCCATACACTTTTTTGCTCCTGTTTCCTAGCATAAAATTATTACTTTTCATGGAACAATGAAAATGCAACTGCTTTCTAGACCACTGACTATTTCTTCTTTGAAGAGGCTCATAATAGAATGCATGAAACATCTGGAAGAATTAAATCAAAGAGTGATAGAATTCCCACTGGAGAACCCATGTCAAACAAGCAAAAAAGAGTCTTGTGGAACAAATGTGATTTTGCCATGAGAATTAGCAGGTACAACAGCAAGTCTTAATATTGGATTGAGAAAAAAAAAAAACTCCTAAGAGGCCATTTGATACAACTTTTACATATCCACTTACTTAAGGGAAAAAAAAATAAAAGAAGAGCTTGTATTGGTCAACAAGCAAAGTGTTTGTTTTTTCCATCCACAACTACTATACAGAGTAATTCCTGAGATACACAGTAATCTGCTTGTAGGAAAGGCAGGCTGTAAGACGCTGCATCTAATGAGCACAACATTCAGTTAGGAAAACACTTTACTATATCGCCAAAGTCAAAGTGGGGAAGGGCCCTCCAAACTCAGCAAGCCACGAGAAAAAACAGTAGAAATCCACTCTGTTCTTTCATTGCTATTTTAAGAATTCCTTTCTTCCAGTCTTGTCCTTTCTTTTCTTTACAATTCTACAGACTATAAAAGACTCAGAAAAAATGAGTTACAGAGAATGAGTAAAACTATGACCTGTTTTATTTGACTTTGGATGAAACAAAGGAAGCTTTATTTCTCATTGTCCCAAACACAGCTCAAGAGAGCAGTACCACAGTTTTTCCCTATGTTGTTAAAGTTGCCTTCACCTCCTTTCAGGCAGAATGCTCTCTGCTCATGATGGAGGGAACAAGAGCAGCTGGAGCTCCAAAAAGCCTGTGTGAGCTTGGATTTGATACATTTGAGTGTTGAATTAGTTGATGGTGTTCTGGTAAAATATTTTAGCACTTTTTGATCTATTAAAAACAAAACTCCAAATGCCTTCTACTTTTTGAATACATAAACTGTTGTCTCTTCACTATAGGGGGGGCTCATTTAAATGGAAGGAGGTCTAGTGTTGATGAAGGTGGGGTGAAAGCAGATATTGTGCTCTGGATTCTGCAAAATGTGAAGCTAAATACCTTGTTTCATCCTTCTGTATTTCATACAGCAGTCTCTTTGCCTCTCAAAAGAGACCACAGGATTTGATATCATCTCATCACTTACTTGGAGAGGGCACCACCATCTCTTGAGTTCATAGCAAACATTCATCTGTTGGGCCTTCTTGCAAACTGACGGATCACTGATGTCTGAGAGAGGGAGATACACAGGACGGAACCATTTAAGGATAAAATTGACTTTTGGAATCTCTGGCGGATATCAACTTCCTACACAGACATAACAACAGCAACAACAAACTTATTTTCACCAAAAATTAAATATCGAAGCAATAAGTACAGTATTCTGAACAGCATTACCTTAAAAATAAACAGTGCAATTTAGAGACTTCATTCCATTGCAATTACACTGACTATAGGTTAAAAGTCTGTTCTTTTTATCATGCTAAGTACATTGATTACTATTCCTGATTTTTTTTGCTTATAAAGCTTTCTTTCTTCATACAAATTTTAGAACTATTTCTACATACTAGCTCTTCAGAAGGATGTTGCTACATTTGCAAATGTTTCCAGACATGCTGTTTCCATGCCTTCTTGTTTGCAAGGGCAAATTGTGCCAGAAAGGCATGCTGTTTTTTTATTGTTGTTGTTGTTGCTGTTGTTGTTTTGTGTGTGATCACAAAATTAATTGTATTTGTCAGCAGTAGTCTGATTTATGTCTCCAGTTCTTGTCTTAAAAGCCAATCCCAGAAAGCTGCATTTTCCCTTGGAAATGGCATGTTTATTGTGTTTCAGAAGCATGTAGAATAAAAGTGGTCATATCTGAAAGGGTTTTTAGTTGCTGTTTTTGCAAATAACCTAAAGAGAACATAAAAATAAAACTGTGCTTTTTTCCCTCTCTCATACAATAAATACACTACAAACCATTCAGAGTCAAAATAATCTAGCTCAAAATAACGAACATGTCTGTAATGTCAATGAACATTGCCTTTAAAATACGTATGCAGGGATCACAGTAGCAATTCGCAGGCATAGCGTGAAGCCTGTGTTTGCAGAATCGGTGCCTTAATTACCAGGCAGTAACCGCAAGTATCACGTGCTGTAAAAAAGACAGTGAAACACTTGATTTTGCAACAGTACAAACAAGAATAATTCTGCGATTTAATAAAATTTAAAAAAAATAAATTTTCTTCTTTGTAAAAATTATAATACTTATGTCTACTGCCAATAAATGGAAGATCTTAATGTTTTACAGTACCTTCTTCCAACAGAATTTCTGCTTCATAAGATTCTAAATGCAACAGCATCTGAGCTGCTCTGGCATAGAGCTTTTAAAGCCTATCAAGTGGCATTTAAAACACACACACACATACCAACATACCAAACTGTACTTCTTCTTTCTCCCATGCATTGAAGGTACAGAACATGTCCCAGTTATTAAACTAAAACCTAAAATCTTGACCATTGTGGTTGCTAAAGATCCCAAGCACTTTTCATGAGAGGAGGGGCACTAACCACAGTTTCCTCAACAAATTCCAAGCCAGGTAATTGCATTCAGCCTGCCTAGAAATCTCCCTTCCAGCTTCAGCCGCGCAAGTTATTTTCACTCACCCGCTCACTGGAACTGCTAGACAGTGTTGCGAGCACAGCGTGACAGCTGTGCTCTCTCGCAGGGCTCTTTGCTCTGCTGAATATGAAAACAGCGCGACCATAACACGGTAAAATGAACAAAGTGACAGGAATAGATTTGCCATAAACTTTAGATACAGCAAGTAACATAATAAAAGCATTTGCTAGCCAGATCATCAATCCCTCCAGGAGATACTGCTGTAACCTCTGTACCAGATAGCGCAAAGGTGAGGTGAAACGTTGATGATCGCTGTCTAACACATTCAACATTTCAACAGTATTAACTCGTGCAAGAAAAAAGCACAGAACAAGATGGAGTAATTTCAGGTTACTCAAAGAAGACAAAATTATCTAGGAAACAATGCCATTCACCCCACCGTATTTTCAAACATATTGAATAAATATATCTCTGGCTTCTATCTTCTTTTAACTCGTAGGAAGCCTATGAGAGACTAAGATGTTCCGACAGAAATTTGATGACAAAACTCATAGCAGAGAAACACAGCTTTCCATATAGTCTCCAAAGATATTTAATAGGCTCTGTCATAATCCATATGTTCTCTTCAAAAAATAGGAATGAAAACCAGCTGCCTTACAATAAATCCTAACTACAGTATGAGTTAATTTTAAACTGATGTAACGTTTAGTCAGTTTTCATTTAAAATGACAGTGGATATCTTTGCCAGGATAAGTGCGCATTTGTAAAAACAGGCAAGGAACGGTAAAATGTTTTCCCCTTCAAGACAAATATTTCTTTTTAACACTGAGCTTTTCAGGAAAAAATAAGTGTTGGGGCGCAGAGAGACGTAACGCTCATTGCCACGCTGATGCGTTTCTGAAGCTCCGCGCGCTTGGCCTGTGTCACGAGTCCCCGGGGGACCCGGCGGAGCAGAGGCGGCAGATGGTGCGTGATGCCAGTTCTGCTGGCATCGGCCCTGAAACAACTTCCCGGCCCCGGCGGAGGCGGGTGGCCGGCACGGCCGGGCGCTTCGTGTGATGCCTGCTGATTGCAACCGCAAATGCCAGGGAGCGAGGCAAGCGGCAGGCAGGATTCTGTTTGTTTGCTTATTCTTACTCTCTTAGGCTGAAAGAGTTGCCTCTGCTCCAAGTAATTTGGACATTTTCAAATAGCACCCCATACAAACAGTGAAAAATAACAGAAAATCCGGATTAAAGCAAGTGAGCTCCATGCTACAGCAGGCAAGCCACTAATACTCCTCATTCCACTCATTCCAAATGCTCTCGGCTTCTCAGAAAACCACAAATGCCCAAGGAAGAAAGTAGGCTTGTAGTGCAACCCAAAGATCAACAGAGTTTGGCTACCTAAGCCCAAGAAGGCAATCTTTGCAGGAGAAAAAAAGACAGAAATCACAGCCCGTGAGAGGTATGCAATTTAGACACATTTTGATATTTTAAAATGACAGCAAAAAAAAAAGGTGTGGCATCCTCAAGCTTGGAAATATGAACTCAGACATCCTTTTTTGTTCAAGTCAAGAGATTTATCTTTTCTTCCTTCCCTCCCGGTGTTGTGCCCCAATGTCTACACTCACAAGTTCTTCACTCTTGATCATGGTCTGAAGCCTGGTAACACGGCTAATAGCAGCAACGCTTCACAAAGTGTCCATGTCCAAAGAGATGCCCTATATGGTCCGTGCAAAAGCTCTAAATTAGCTTCAACCACTCAAAAGAGAAGTTTGGGAGTCCCCATTTGCCAGATGACTAAGGTACCTTAGTGCTTGGGAATGGTCCTACTGGCCTTGGAATACTGGCCTTGGAGACAGAAGTAGAAGCAAAATACATTATGCCAAGCCCTGTATCCTTTTGAATATCTTTTGAATACTGTTTGGATCCTGGTCAAGCCATCAAAAAATATAAAATAGACAAGGGTGGTTAGAGGTATATAGCAACTGTTAGTAAGGAGAGGCTAATTAGAGAAAGATTCTTCTGGGAAAAGGGCTGTCTATATAAATTCCTATGGAATTTGATAGGAGTGTATGATAAAGGTCTATAAGATTAACAAACGCTGCTGAGAAGGTAAACAGAGGATGATTATTTTTTGTATTGCCAGTATACTCAATGCAATTATTAGGTATCAGGTTTAAAACAAACAGAAGGAGGAATGTCTTGATCCAGCACATAATTAAATCATGGAACTCATTGGTAGAGAAGGTTGAGAAGGCCAAAGGCCTGAACTGGCCACAAAGGGACTAGCCGAGTTCCTAGAGGACCAGTCCATCGACAGGATGGTATGTATGTAACCACAGGCTCAGGAAATCCCTAAACTGTTAATTCTTGGAAACTATGAACATATACTAAGGAATGAATACTTCTTGAGACTTGTTTACTCTTCCCTAAATATCTGCTACTGCCACTGGTAAAGACATTATGCTGGGCTAAATGGACCTTTGGTGCAAAAAACATTACAAGCCTCATTTTTGAGTAGAAGACAGCGGTGCAAGTATGAACTGAATAAACAACTGCATTTTTTAAAAAAGTGGTTTACCTGAATAAGGGAAAAAGGGAACGCTGTCTTGGGGAACCCAGCCAAACCCAAAATAGCTTGTAAAATTGGCATTCTCCTACGACAGATAAACTTGGTTTTGAATGGATGGCTTACCTTAACTCTAAAATAATTGTTTTCCCTCTGTAAGCTCCTAACATAAGCAAACATTATACACATGCTTACCTTCAAGAATGTGAGTGGTCCCTTGGGAACCGTATATCTTTTTTCTGTGCTATGTTGATATGAAGTCCTCTAAGTTTCTCTTTCAGAGTTCTGTCAAGTAGACACATCTCATACATAAATGGTTGCCACATAACATTCTTTTGGTGGCTAATAAATCTACTACATTTTTTTTTCTGACCAAAATCTTAAAAAAAATATATTAGTAGTAGCTTCAGCATAGGTAATCTGTATCAATGCCAGCCAAAGATGAGTCCGAAGTATTATTTAGACAAAAAATATTCCTGTTTTAGGATGTGAAGGTAACCTTTGTTTAGTTGTTAGGATGGTTGGCGATGCAAAAAGATCTTCTTTCACTTTTCTTGTTACCTGTTGCTTTCTTCTATCTCTTTCCTGGACTTTTCCTTTCCACACATACCATAACAAATCTATGCTGCTTCAGCCCACTGGATTACCTAAAATCCTGGGAGGACAGGGGGCTCCTGCTGATTCATGCCACCATTGCTGGTGAACAGCAGAAAAATGTGGTTATGCAAGATATTTCCCTGCTTGGATCTGTTTTGTCCCTTTGTTACAAAATAACAGAGTACCTGAATTTTGCATAATGCCCCTTCTTTAGCCAGTTCTTATGAGGGTAGAAATTCCTGGGCAAAGGACAGCATAGTTCACACTAAAAAGTAACACAGACAACTTGGCCAATGAAATGCTTTTTTCACGTTGCCTTTTGGAAAGTAGATTGCTCACTGGCACTACTCTAAAATATTTATTGGTCCAGTTTAATGGCCTGTAGGATGTACATCGCCAAAATATAAAGGTCAAAAAGATCAGTACTTTTAGGTCAAAGTAAAGGAAACAAGGGGAAAAAAGTTTAAAGCATATCCAAGTTAAAAGTTTAAAGCAAATAAACGGTCCTTATTCTAATAAAAATGCCCTTTACTATGAGATCTGATATTTTATGTTGCCTTTATATGTTCTAAATACGAAAGAATACTTTTAGCACATTTATTTAGCCATGAGTCTTCCCAGTTACATTCTGAGTGTAACGCAGCATTCTGCAGTTGCAATAATGCAAGAAAAGAGTCAGTTGATGAGATACAAGTGACTAGAGACTGTTATCACTTGAATCTGAGAACATTGCTTCTTCCTGAGCTTTCAGAATTTCTTCAAGCTGGAGGCTTGCTGAATGAGAGCAGTTTATAAGGAAAGGCACCCTGCCTGAAATGTGCATTGTATTCCCGGTCAGTTGATTTCTGAAGCCTGAAACGCACTTTGTAAGCATTTTGGAGTCCTGTGATATGAGGAAACGTTACAGGATCTTGTGACCGAGAAATGAAGGTGCTGACCATACCTGACACACACACACGGTGCTCACAGTGGCAGAGCATGCATTAGAGCTCAGATTTGCTGTCTTCCACTTCCAAGCTTCAGTCGTGAGACTCTCCCTCCTCATTATCTGCAGTACGTATTACGTTTTATTATTTATTGAGTACCAGCCGTGCAAACAAACAGATTTAGTTACTGCCATCTACTACAGTTAATTAGTTCAAGAGCGGCCTGTAGCCTATGTTAAACAGGAAGTCAGATGATAGCACCACAGCGAGCCCTTTTGACCTTGACATCTATAAATCTGTGAGACCTATAGAGAGAGCCATCCAAACACCCTTATACATTTTAGCTAGTGTAGGAATCCCTGCACATGGCTGTGCAAGTTGGAGCTGTCTTGAACTCTGAGTTATTTGCAGGGTACAGTGGCCATTACCAACAAAGAAATTTAGTAAGTGACCTTGGGATCATTGTAGCAATATTTACCTATAACCTCTCAGCATAGTAGCAGCCCCTACTATTCCTATTTTTGAAGAACACATAATTAAGCCCAGGCTAATGTGTTGAGAAAGGTCTAAATTGTTTGGGCTTTCCATGATGGCTTACATCAGTGCTGATGCTAACACCCGATTTGAAAAACTTTCAATTTTAATTAAGATAAGTCACATAAAGAAATGTCAGATAGCATGTGGAACCTGGCTCTCACCTGCTGGGAGAATGGACCCCTGTCCTTCAAAATTCAAATGAAAATGTTTATAAGGAAGTCGGTAAGGTAGAATAAATCCCTCTAATTGAGTAACTTAATCTTTCAAACAATCTCTCTCAATGAAATGCTATTTACTTTGGATTCAGAGTAAAAAGGGAGTTAAAGGACTGATGGGCTTTAGATTTCCCACTAAAATGGCAGCATTGTAGTAAAGGGGCAGAGTCTGAGGTGTTTTCTGTGGAATATAAATATCTGTTAACAAAGCATGAAAAAGCAAGTATGCAGCATTGGTCACTCACTGTGGAAATTCCTGTGGAAGCACAATTCAGGATATACCTTTCACTCCTACACTTAATGTGAGATAGGGTTAGACATAGCTAGACAACACCTCAGATGTCTTTACATTTGCTCAGTGTATACTGTAGGATGCAGAAGAGGCAGCAACTGATTTGTCATTAGCCCTAATAAGTGGCACCTCTGCAGAGAGGAGAATAGAGGAAGGATCTCTCTGAACTGTAGAACCACATGGAGCAAAAATCACCATCTTTAAATGCCTGTGCTTCAAGACATGCTTTGTCTCCTGCTTATCAGAACAAATTAGTTGGCAGTGGAAGGTGTTGGCATCTCCAAAGGCTGCAAACCCTGGTGTCCCGCTCCAGGACATGTCCAGGCTGCCCCTGGCCCCCTCTGCAACCCTGGGCTCCAGCAGCATCCTTCATCCTAACTTCTTCCACACCTGCCCTGCACAGGGGTTTGGCAGAGGGAGAAGACACATCCTCAAAACCAAACAGTGCATTTCTTCCTCACACACCCCTACTTAGGACCCTGTTCCTCTAACCCTGCCATGTCAAAGGTGAGCATCTCTTCCTGGTTCTTCATTTTTTATTCCACTTTGTGTCACTTAATGATGTTATTATCTGTAAACTCCTGAAGCTACTGAGGATAGGGCAGTACCCACATATTATCATCCTATCAGAAGAGACCACTCAGCCTTCTTCTTTTTTTTTTTTTTTTTTTAAGAGCTCATAAAGTATCATTCAAGAATGCTTTGTGGTATGGAAAAAGTGAAAAAAAAAAAACAGATTCTTCTTTTGCTTATGATTAGGACCCAGGTCACCATCAGTTTTCCTTTCTAGTGATGTAAATTTGAGTCATGCTCTTAAATCAGAGGAGTTAGTTATTCCACATTTACACCAGTACAAGTATGAGTACCTTGGCTTTGCACGTTTATTAGTGACTCTTATCCACAGTTTTATTTTAAAATCATTAATACCATAAAGCTTTTTGTTTTACCACCCACTGCTCATAGTAGAGGTGAAGTGGTGGCATATTTTGTAGTCCAAAAATTGACACAAATGCTTATGTAGATAAGTAGTACATACACTCTTCATCCTGTATTCCTGTGCTACTTGGATATTAAAAATGCTAATAACATATAGGGTATAAACAATGTGAACTAGAGCAATGCCTAGTTTACAATAAATATCTGACATTCAGTTATAAGGATTAACTGACAATCTAGTGTTTGTTTAAACAGCCTGCCAACTATGTTTTATTCTTCTTTGAAGGATCCAGTATGCGTATAATACCTGCTGTTAAGTCTGGATGACTCTCTTAAATGGAAACTGCACCCTACTGACCTCATTTGAAATAGCTGTTTGGACTAATATAAATTTACTGCAAAGCTATTTACATTTCCTAGCTGTTCTTTCTCTACTATGTTTATGGAATATGACAAGTTTAAGTAGATCTAAAGTGGATAATATGTTTTTT
>JAUBNY010001036.1:2056879-2067640 GCA_032275445.1 Crypturellus soui
CTGTAGTGGAGTCCAAGCCTCTGACTGATTAATTTCAAATAATAATTTTCCACTGATTAAAAAAAAAAATGTTTACAACATGTCAATGTGGAAGAACTGTGAGAGAGCTCTTTACGTGTAGACTACTTAGTGACAACCCCAGTGAATGAGGAAAGCTCATTAGCCAGCTTATTGCTGGGAACGATATCCAGAAGCAAATTCATGATCTGAATGAGAAGGAGCAGGCGACCTGTGCACGAGCACGCTTTGTCACGGCCCACAGCACATGCGACGGAGGACTTGCAGCTCTGCTCTCCCTGATGTTATTCACTTCTGAAGTCAGTAACTTGCACCAATTCTGGTTCCACTCAAGATGAGCTAAATCAGAAACAAACTCAGTAATGCACAGCTCTGCAGGGCTAGGAGCAAGATTTCTTTCCTTTGAATAGTCATGCACCTTGATATTAATGTTCTTGCAGTATAAACATATTTTCCAGAAATAACCTATCTCTTTTTTTTTCCTGTTTCAGACTAGTTGTGCCAAAAGAACACCAGCCTTGTGTATGCATTGCACAGAGGAATGGAAATTGTTGAGGGTTACATTATGTTTCACGGCATTATGAATTATAATTTTATAACAATTGGGTCAGGAAGAAATCTCTTGAATACAAGGACATTATTACTATGATTGCTCTGCTCTTAAAAGATTATCCGAGGAAGAAAAAAAAAGGGGCCCTACAAAATTATGGCATTGGGATCAGTGATTTATATTAATTTCCTATTCCAGAGAATGAGCAAACACTCTATTGAGGAAACTGGAAACTAGAAAATTGAAAGCATCCAATAAAAAGAACAAAAAATACTAGAATAGACTTATTGTTCTTTAAAATATGAGGAAAAAAAGTAACCAACATAGCCATACATTACTATCATCCATTGCCATACATTACTATTTTACTTTTATTAAGTAAAACATTTTTTGTTATATATATATATATATAAATGGCAAGGTTTCCACTTATAATGCTTTAATTAGTAAAAAGGACCTTTTTCCTGTTATCCGAAATAAAAAAACCTTAAATTTGTAAGGAGGGGGTCATTTTGTTTTGTTTTATAGGAAGGCTAAACTTTTTCTTTCCTAGAAAATTCTAATTTCCTAAGCTGTTGATTCTCTATTTCATATGCTTCTGGGTGTGTGCATGTAAGAACATACATGCTAACTTTTTATATTGCAGTGTTTAGGAACCTAAGTTAGGCATGTGACGTCTATAATCAAAGCAGATCTCTCAAGTTTGCCAGAGATGAGTTTATTGCAATTTCAGCTATATAAATGGAGTTGTTCGTAGAGCTTTATGTCTAGGTTGCAGGAGGCTTTTGCGAGGCCAAACAAAGGCAGGGAGGAACAAGGCCAGTCCTCTTTGTGTGGCCTGTGCAATTGCACTTACTTAGCTTAAGGAAGGAAGTGAGGTCCATGACCCTGCCTTGCTCCGCACTGCGGAGGGTACACCGTCCTAAAGGCAAACATTAATTGGAAACCTGTTTTAGCTAGAAAAGGAAAGACGCAAAATGGGGAGTATGTGAAGGAAGCAGAAGGAAAAGTGAAGGGGAAAGCCAGTGGGGGTAGGCTGGCTAGCGAGGAGAGCTGAGGGCTGTGCCCGTGGCAAGCAGGGCTGTGGTGAGGGCAGACTTTGAGCGTGATGTGATAGGACGACCAAACAAAAATGAGCAAACTTTTTAATGCTGATGACATAAAATGTTCGGCTGCAGAATACTTCTGGGTATTTGAAGAGGGAAGAGGGTTCCTCTTGATTCGGCGTACACAAGCTCCCAACCTATGTTATATGTTGAGGAATATGTCTGCTAACTGGGTATCTCTAGACCTTCCCCTCTAGGCCTTTTCTGTGCCTGCTGTAGGGCATTCTGACCTGTGCATAAGTACTGGCTCTTGGCACTGCATACAGCTGCTGTCGCATGGTTACTCACCATTATGTGTCCTTCTCTTGCCAGTGCTAGGAATAGGTATTGGAAAACCATCACAACTCTGTCTTTTCTTCTATTTCTTGCTGGCCTGTTTTTGTTGCTGCTGTCCCTCCTTTCCCTCTGGAAAGGGTTTTCAGGTCCAAGCGCCTTCCAGCAAATATAATCTCTGAACTATATATCGTATTATCTGAAGAAGACTCTTTTTTTGTTCCTATCTGATATATTTGTCCCCAAGTACACTTGCATATCTTTCACATGTTTCAATTTTAACTTTTTTTTCTTAAAGTTGGCTGTATTTTGAATTATTCTGCAGGTGACAAGCTCACATGCTACCAAGGCACAATGAGGTGTGAACAGTTCAATTGCCAACAGGGAAGAAAAAATATTATAGTCTACATGGTTTATAAAGCTTTATATTGGGAAATAATTCACTCTAATCCAGTCTTTCCAGGTAATTAATCGGTGATCTAGAGACAGTGGAGGAAGTGAATGGCTTATGGTACCCATGTACTGTGGGTACTTTACTTGCTGCACGTGTCTGCATCATAACCTGAACGTAAAAGGTCCTGCAGCATCTTCAGAAACATCAGCAAGCCTCAGTAAAATAGCTGAACCTTGACTCAGCCCCTAAGGAGCTGTTATAAAACCATTTTGTGAAGTAAAGTAGAGGATGGGTGGGAAAAAGAAAAACAGATTTTGTCACTCCCGAAATATGCTCAGATTCAACCTTCACTAACCCCATTGTGTAAAACATACTGAAAATTATTAAGAGAAAGCTTGCAAGTGTAAATATACTTATTCTCAATGAAATCAACACCATCAAACTGATTTGTAACTATTCCCTTAATACTGCTATAAACTTTACTGCAGTGAAAACACTGGCTATACAGATTGCTTTCCTCTTCCTCAGGATGTGTTTCACCTTTGTGGCATTGCCACTATAAATCTCATGGTCCAACAACCCCTTGTCTGCAAGTGATTTCAAGCACTATCATAAAAACGAAACAGACAGACTTAATTTGAGTTCCAGACTTAAGGAAACTCAACTAAAATATTAGCATAATTTCACTGAAGACGGAGGAAATTGTTAAAATATGTGTATTAGAGAGTGTCTGCAATTCAATACAGCTCGTATTTGGCTCTTGGGTGCCACCCAGTGATTGATTTCACAGCAGGATCGTAACGGTGTCTGTGGTGCACCACAGGCCGTGTTAATAAGCAATACTGATCACAGGAGATCAGGAACACCGATGTTAGGAAGTATAAGGAGATTCATGACATGTTAAATCTGAACCTGTGAATAATAAGCTATAATTCTGATGGATTTAGTGCCTGGAGAATTTCTGTGTGGAACAATGCTCCTATTTATTGCACGCAGGAACCGACTGATCAAACTACGCTTCTTTCTTCCCAAGAGAAACGATGGAAGTTTGTAGTCCTTTGATTTTTTTTTAATTTATTCTTTTTCTTACAGAAATATGTAGTTATTATTTTAACAGAGAGTTTATCAATCTTTAATAAACAAGAGTGCCTTTATATGCAACAAAGGCATCAGAAAAAAATGAGATTATTTGGAACAGTTAAGCAAAATGTGCGCATAAACATAGATATGACTGATCGTGATGGTGTCCTTTGCTCCTCCAAAATAGCAAAGTAGTTTTCATGCAGAAAGAGTGTCATTTTTCTACCAATCTTTCATAAAACCTTGAAAAATTGCTTGCTAAATAATAAAATAGATATGATGTCAGTCCCTATATAGAAATGACCCTGTACCATGATACTGCGTGACTGTCTGCCTTTGTCCCCAGAGTGATGGTGTACTGACTCTTACTGATTCATGGGTCTTCATAAAAAATAACTTGATAAAATTTATAAATATTTTTGTGAAAATGATTTTTCCCACAGGTAGCTATTTAATGTAGTAGAAAAGGCACAGTATTTTCTAACAGCAGAGCTGGGGTGTGTTTTTCAAAGAGAAAGCATTGAAATGACCTCTGCCAAAGCACTGCTGATCAATGAATGTGCGAGTTTTAATTTTGGGATGTCTTTCACGAAGCCAGGCTGCAGCTGGAACCAGAATTATAGTCTTGGTGCAAAAATAGCTGGATGAAGGACACAGAATGAAGATTACCAAAACAGGCCCTGGTTGTCTTAGAATCCATTGCCCTTTAGATTAGGACAAAAGTGTATACAGCAACAGTGCAGAAAGGCTTAACTCTGTGTGTCAGGTTGCAGCACTATATAACTGGCGTCTGAGTACCCTGCAACTATGTTTCCACAGGCAGTTTGCAGAAGCTTAAAATTTTGCATTTGGCTTTTGGTGGTTGCCTTGAAAGGATGACACTCTCTCCAATCTGCAGGTAAAAATAGCTTCCTCCTCCTCTCACCTGCATGTTAGCTGGAAGCTACCAGATGAGCAATTTAGCTAAGTACATGTCGATACCAGGAAACGAAAGATCACAGCCCTAAATTTATAAACTGTATAATACCACCATGTCCTTTGTGGTGCATTAGTTGGATAAGTAAACAACTTTGTCTAGGTATTTGGCATTGGAGATGATGTTTTGTACAGTACTGCTTGATACAGAAGTTAATATTAGGGAGGCAAATAGGGCTGTATCTTGGGTAAGCTGGTAAGGGACTGATGGGTCCAGTGTTAGCACCTTCCCTCTCTAAGCGAGGAAGGAGTTTTTGAATGAATACCTTCAGGCTGCAAGGAAAGGACAGGATTCTGTCAGCCTAATCTCATTAAACCTGTAGCCATTACAGTCAAAATGAGTTTCCTCTGCCTTAGTTTGGGTTGGAGTCAAAACGAGTTCTCAGAGGAAAAGGGTCATTACATTAAGGTAGTAAGTTACTAAATTGAGCTTCCTATTATACTGGGGTATGTACACTCATGTTTTCTTTAACCATAGAGAGATGAGATGAATAATCCAGGTATTGTTCAGTGATTAGACTCATATATTTCATTCTGATGAATGAAATAAGGATGGACAATCAAAGGAAATACATAAAATGTTAATTGAACTAGAAATGGACTGGAACCAAGATCCTATTTAGAACACCTCCACACTTCAGCAAGATGCAGAACTAAGCCAGCACTTTGTGGCTCAGTCATTAAATAAAATGAAATGAAATAAATAAATATCTGTCATAGCAATCAATATTTTTTTGGCCATGAATCCTGCAAGCATATGCGAATAATTTTGTGCATGTGAGTTCAATAAGATTATTCATACGTACAGTGCTAACTCAGATATGCAAGTGCTTGCATTATTGGAACCATGGTTTATAGATTTTCAGAATGAGCCAAAATCTACAAGGAAAAGTTCAAATACCACAAATGTTCACACAAGTGAGTATTTACACAGAATAATACAACCATGTTCTCACACGCATGAAGTTACTCCCATGCTTCTACAGAGCACTCTGCAGATCTGGAAAGGAGAATAAGTGTCAAATGTTCCAATATTTTGCATATTAATAAAATTAAATTAAATATGATTAATTATTATTTAATTCTATGGCCAAAGGAGAAGCATTTTATTAGGTCTGCAGTGGATTTATATACCATTCTTAAAGTTAGGCCAATTTGCAGGAATTCAAATCATCTTTTCCCTTTCTTCCCTTTGCACCAAGGACAGTGCAAAATATTGAACTTCTCCAGGGTAGATTCAGTACAGCTGCTGAATTTCTACTTTAGATGAATGCGGTGTTAAGTAGTAGTGTCTGACTGACTACCGCAACATTCCTTCCCATACATCTTCACCAATGCACAAAAAAATACAATATCATGACTAATTCACATTTTTATGTTGATCAAGATGATATAGAATTAATCAAGTGAAAGCAGCTCATTAAAGTACCTATTTATTTAACATTTAAGATTTCATCCATAAGCTTAAAATAGAAATCCTCTGTAGAGCAGCTGGGAGATAAGGGTTCGGCAGCATGAGAGCTCTCGGGCAGGCAGCTAGGGTTGAACGTGCACTTGGCTGCACAGAGCTGCTCAGGGGCATCGGTGACAGAGGGGACAGCAGCCCCGTGGCTCGGTCGGTTCCGCAACGCGCCACGGCTCTGCCGTCGGGGCCATCTCGCCGTTGAGGCAGGGAAGGACGCGGGGCTCGGGTGAAGGGGGCTGCGCAGCCAGGCACTGCCGTGGGATGTGGTTGGGACATTGGCCCAGGAGATGCAGGTCCAGCTGCATGAGGACCTTCCAAGGGGGATGTTGGGAAAGTCATGTTGCCTCTATCTTCTCATTAGAAAAACAGGTATAAAGAGTAAAGAGATTTTCAGTTAGATGCTGGCTTGAAGAAGCACAGGGCTTCGGGCAAAAGAACCTTCTTTTGCTTCTTGACTCTTGCGGTATGCAAGAATAAACGATTTTGAATATTCTTTGGAATTAAATCCATAAGACACTAAATCTGTGTTGGCCTCCTGAGATGAAGGAGACAGGATGTGACATGTAAAAAGGATGATGGGCTCAGATATTATCTACCTACGTAATCATTTCAGGCTGGAGGAAAGATTAGCAACCACACTCCTACTTTGCTAATTCACTCACTCACCCATGGAGAGCTTTGAGTTTTACCTCTGTGAAGGACCGTGCTGAAGCTCCAGATAATGCTGAGCACAGTCTGACAGTGACCTTCCTCCTGTGCAGAACAGTCACAAAAATTCCTTCTAAGCCTCAAAGTGCCTCAGCTCAGCAATATGCAACTTCAATAAGTGCCTGAAAAATACGGTAAATTCCGCAGTGGAATATGCTTTAGGTCATATTGTTACTAAATCATTGCTTATCCTTGAGAAACCCTTTGTTAGCAGGAAACTTTGTCCCTATCACTCCAACATCTGCTAACCGAAAATGCTGAACCCTTTTTTTCTCCTTTCCCAGTCCTTCAAAGTAATACTGATTTTGTTTCAGCTAAAAATAACTCAGTGGGAAAATGTCATTCAGAGGTGCCAGCTGACTAAAGAAGAAAAAGGATAGAATCTCATAAAACAGAGAAGAAAATTTAATTTTGATATTATTCCTCTTCTTTCTGTGGCTTATGTTAAATTTTACATGCAAGAAAGTATGTATGATAAAATGATTCCTATGTTTTCTTTTAATTCTACAGCACAGCAAACTTTTGCTTTTTTTTAACCTGTCATAAATCATAGATGATTTATTTTGGTTTTGTCTACCAAGAGCCACACCTGCTACTGCAGCTTTGCAGTGCGGCCTGCTGCAAAGGTACCAACTTCATTGCCGTCTGACCCTCACTAACAGTTTTCTGTTTGGCCAAACGTGTATTTAAAGCTGTACCCATTTTTAGCAGAACACTGCACTGCATGTGCTCCTACCACTAAGCTATTTACGACCCACACAAGATCCTGCACCTTATGCCATCAAGTATTTTCTGCACTGTCTCTTGAACCCTTCGTCCAGCACAGACTTCTTGCTCTTTCTTGGGCAGAGAGAGCTCCTCACTCTAGCGGCTGCACACAGACCTGTCTCCAATAAATGCAACATTCTTGGAGACAGGACCTTGGAGCAAATCTTATTCAAACCAGTGCTTTTTCTCTGCTTGGAACACTACCATGGTTGTATTAAAGTTCACTCTGTTCAGGTCCTTACAACGGTAAGTAAAGTGGTTCCCAGCAGCTCTCTTGCCTGGGCTTGGTGGTGTTTGCTTTGCTGTTCCAGCTTTCTCCGGGGAAGAGGACTGTAAACACAGTGAGGGTGTTTGTATGTTTGTTTGTTTGTTTGATTGATTGTTTGTTTATTTTTCATGTTTTCTGCTTATTTCAGTATATACCACACTCTGATGTTAATGGTGGCAAAACTGAAGGAATTGCACTGCAGGTAAAGCACAAAGGGGAAAGATGAATAAAGACCCTTATTTTGTGGTTTTGGGAAAAAAAAGCTTCTCTCCCTTCAGATGAGTTTTACACTTTTGTAGGAAGTTTTATAGTTCTGATGTGTGAGCTGTGCTGGCAGTTACATTGCTGTGTAAAGCACTTTGAGCCAGGGGAACCAAGCCCACTCAGAATCACAGAATCACAGAATGCCTAGGGTTGGAAGGGACCTCTAAAGGTCACCTAGTCCAACCCCAACCTTAAAGGGTATGTTCTCAACATTTAAAGTTTTCAAGTAGTAAGTATTTGTATTTTCCTGGATACCCAGTTGGAACTCAATGCCTTTATTGGGTCACGGATGTGTTAACATGTGCTGGTTATGGCTACTGGATTCTTTGGCTTCCTGGAAAATGTCTGGAACCGCAAGTGCAGGAAAGACACAGATACAAATTAGCATTTCACATGATGGCTCCTATGGCTTCTAGTATTTTACATGTAAGTAACTTCTTCTGCTAAAGCCTGGATCTGCATCTTTGCCCTTAGTAAGTGCTGATAGATTTCTGTTATGTCTGGAAAGCAGAGCAGTGCCAAAGGGTGTCTGAGCAGAGGGACGTGAAGCCCTGCGTCCAGGCTTCTCTGTTGCAAACTTGATAGGCAACAGGAAAATCATTTTCCACCTTCCAGCACTGTCCCTGCTCCAAAGGCATTCAATATCTTTGTGACAGTTTTGGCTGATAGATTTTGAAATATTAAATTCTACTTGGGTTTATATATATATATATATATTTTTTTTTGGAACAAGAAAATACTATCACTGAGGTGAGTTTTCCTCTGCATGTGCCTTTTTGCTAATAGCCATCACTGCATCAAGACTTTCTTTTCAACCTCTCCAAGTCCAACAAAACTGAATGTTTCTTTTTTTTTTCTTTTTTCTTTTTTCTTTTTTTTTGGAAAGCTACACTGGCTCTTGTCCTATACTTAAAACTCAGATTTGATGAGTGACTCCTACATTAAGTATTATGAGTGAAATCTATCTCTTCTGTTCCTATTAAAAAAAAATCTACTGGAAGTGAGCTAGAATAAAGCCTTTCATTTATGGCAGTCCTCTGTAAGTGGTTAGCTAGTAATGGAGGCAAGACCAGCCGCTAATTCCGCACAGACTACTGAGACACTGACAGATGACAGAGACATACAAGTAAAAAGTTCCATTTCTTCCCACAAATCCCCAAATCCACCCAGTTGTCTGTACTCTGTAACTTTTAATTACTGTCATGCAATTCCAAAACAATAAAAATCCTCCCGTTACTTCTGACTCCCATCTAAGCATTTTTGACTAATGCTTTCAGCTGTATTGGTGGTGCCGAGCCTGAGGATCACCTTCTTCTGTAGACATATACATTTTATTCCTATTGCATTTGGTGTCAAGAGAGCAAAAAGGAAAGCTGCCTATGTGGAATGTATTAAGAGAGAAGAACCTTTCATCATAGAATCAACATATTATTATGCATATTAGAAGGAGTAAGGCAAGACATGGAAAAATTAACTGATTCAATAAAGTTACTTTCTAAAATAAATAACAAACTTTTTTTTTTTTTTATCTTAATGCTGACAAACAGCTAAAATAGTCAATTCTACATACCTTGCACTCCAGCTCAAGTTACCCTTACATCACCCTGAAGCATAACAACTCTACCAAGTATAGCACACTTCTAATTTGAAGAGGAAAAGTAGGTTAGGTACCAAAAAAATCTGAAGTTGATACATATAACATTCTGTTTACTAAAACAGCTTTGGAATGGATGAGCTGAGCTGAATGTTTGTCTGATGTACATTTTATCTATCTGTATAGAAAATCTGCTCCTTGGAATTATCTGGCTGTGAATCCTGCCTGTCATAATTCTTCAGCTGGAACCATTTGTAAAATTTGCTACCCACAAAGTTTTATTGTCTAAGATGGCCTCACACAATTAGAAGATTCCCTTAAAAAAGAAACTTAAAATGAGTATGTGGTAAATCTACCTGAATTTGCATATGGTTATTATCTAAATATTTTCTATCTAATAATTTTTTTAAGAATGCTGTCCTTAGTATGACAAACAATACATAAAGTTTGGAAGACTTATGGTTAATTCTATGTTGTTCATAGGAAGGAAAAAAAACTTTAAAAAAAGGTATATATCTTTTTCTGTTCCCTGACAGGCCAGTCAGGCACAATTCAGGAGAGTGCAGAATCGATATGAAGCTATTACACAACACATATGAAAAGCTATAAAAATTGACGCTCACAACTGTCATGTTTATTGAAGCAATATTAAAACAGATGAAAACAGGCAAATGTTTATCTGCTGAGTGATACTGAAAACTTGCACCTTTGAATGTTTTGGCTGTGAACCCTGACAATGATAAATCACTTTCCAACAGCTGTGGACAGCTGTTTAAGTCTGGGGACCAGAGAGCTTAATTGGGGAAGTGTGTTATAAAATTAAAGTGCCAATGGCTCATTAAGTTATGGGGCGATTTTGTGCAGCCTGCCCATAACACTGCATTCCGGGCTTTGGGAAAGGACATGCCTAACTTGCTGTTAATTAAGGGCTTGTCTAAGAATGTAGGTTTGCCAAACTGCAGTGTTCTCTGTTAAAGAAGTTGCAGGACTTACTTAGAGAGAGAGGCTCTTTATAAGAGATAGTTTATTGCAGCTACAGCACTAACTCCTAACTCTTTATATTATAAAGCCCAGGATACAACTACATTTTCTAACAAAGCTCCAACTTTTACTGCATCCTACCAGTACAGGGAAAGACAGGTTTTCCCGGGTGCCCATTAAAAAATGGAGACTGTTGGGAAATGGAGAAGGGAAACATGTTACAGGTTTGCAGATTATCTGCAGGAATGTGTTGCCCTTTTACAAATCCTAGTTTACACCGAGTTGCTAATAGAGCAGGAATCATAGTTATTTGGCTA
>JAUBNY010001036.1:2067740-2084467 GCA_032275445.1 Crypturellus soui
GAGACACGCTTTCACCATTTTTTCATTTCTCTACCCAAACGTTTTCCTTCAAGTTTGAATTAAAGATTTATGTCAAGATGTGTTTATAAAACTCACTTGCACCTCCACCTTACTCCTAAACTACTTCCATTCCTCAGAATTATTTCCCGTTTATACCAACTTCCTTAACAACATTTAGCGGAGAACTTTATTAAGATGGGAGTGACCAACAAAATTCAATCCTTATTCCTATATTTGCCCGATGCTCCAAACACATTTTGCTAATCAGACCTATTTCCAATGACGTCTTACCAAGGGATGCTTGAGATCAGAGAGTATTCCCACTTACCTAATTACAAATCTGCAGTAATGCACTGATTTTCGGGGCAGTTACTGTGGATTTACATGAATGTTACTAGAGCAGAGTTTGTCCTGAGGATGCAGCCATGAGGATGCAGCACACCTGAAGTCCCTCTCATGCTGCTTGGAGCATGACTGTCACGCTGTACAACTGTAACAAGCTGCAGAAGGGCTGGGTTACTGCTACATCTGCAAAGAAGATGTTCTCTGCAGATTGGTTATTGACTACCTCCCTAGTAGGCTGTATATCAGTTTTACTGTTAAGGCAAATGTCACCTACATGTGTTTTGTGAAAGACTGACTCTACTATTACTAAATTTGAAACGTCATACTGCTGGTGAGAAAATTCAGCAGTTGCTCCTGCTGAAATTAGAAGACTTGCAGTATTTAAAGGCTATTTTTATTTTATGCTTTTGTTTTCTGTGTAACAGGCTCACTCTAGAAGCCTCTTTCTCCAGGAGTCTAAGTGCCAACTGATATGTTTGTTCACACATTGCTGCTATGTGAGCTGTTTATTGCTGTATGTGAAGTGTTTGAAGAAGTATGGTGTAAATATTTTCACAGAAGGAAAAATAGACCTTTCATGTCATTTAATTAAAAATTCTGTGTTCTGCCGTCCCTCAGGAAGATATTACGTAGAATGAACCTCAGTTCAGACATGGCTAAATTCTATGAAAGTAAGTGCATTTTTTTTCAACAAAGGGAGCACGGTTTATACCAGTTTTTAAGCTCTTCTTACACTTCAATATTGTGACAATCATCCATGTGGTTGCTAAGAGCTGGCTGAGCTCCCCGCCTTGGGAATTCATTGATGCATCTCATTAATAAACTGGAGATAATGCTGTTGAGCAATGCAAGCTAGAAATATCCTAGCCTCTAGCAAACATCTGGCAGAATGCTGATTTCCCATGCATTAGTTACCATGCTCAGCGATGGCGTATACAGCCTTTCTCCCTCCCACTCTTTTTCTGTCCAGTATTTTCAAGATATAGGATGCAGTTCTGCTCATATTTTCACTGTCATTTAAAATAAGGTACTAAGGTCTGACCTGCCGAAATCCATTCATATCTCCTTAGTGGACATCCTTGGTCCCTCAAGGAGTAACCGGAGCCCTGTCAGTTCTCACACAGCTATGGTACCCACGGTATGCCTCCACACAGAAGCAAGCCTTAGGGAGTCAAAATCTCCGCACTAAAGGTGTGCCCGTTCAAGGCTTCCACAGCCTTTAGTTGCTAATTACCACTCTTCCGGCAAAGACAAAGTACAGGCAGTTCCCAGGTCTCTTTCAGTGCAAATAACATCAGTCAGCTCAAATCTCTTTCAGCAACGAATTAACCTAATCTGTTCTACTCTGTGCGGAGACAAATGAAGAGCTGTCACGGGGACATGTACTTCATCTCAGGTGAAGGATTAGGATGAATGGATGAGAGGCAGTAACCTCGTAAAATGCTACTACCCTTTTGCAAGTGTGCATCTCACTGCAGGCAGAGTTGCTGCATGGCCCACTCCATTATTTCTCCATGCACAGTCTCTAAAGATGGAAAACACATGCTCACATCCTCACATCCTCACATCCTCTTTGTGGTTTTGGCCGGCAGGTGATTTTGGTTGCCTACAGCCATGTCCCTGACGTGGGCCAGAGGGCATAGCAGGAGCAGGAAGCAGACATGATGTATGGCTGAGCATACTCTGTATGTGTGCCCTATATGCACTTTGGCTGGACACAGCAAAACAGAAATGTGGCAGCCTCTTAAAGCTTATATGAGCAAAACCAACAAAGCACTAGGCATGCCTCAGTGTAAAGAGATTAGGAACCATTCTCAGATATATTTGGGTTTACTAAAGAATGTGTCTTGCATTCCACATAAGTCATGGTTTCACTAGTCTGTATTTTCAGTCTCGCTGTGAGTTCTTATGAGAAACTTGACATTCGTTTGCAGAAATACTAATAAGAAAATGCATTCCAATTATCATAAAACATTGTAAAAAGCACCTCAGAACTCTCTGTGATTACAACAAAGGAATATGCAGGAATATGTTTGGGCAGTCTGACTAAACCCCAAAAATATAGAAAGCTGGATCATCAGCTAAAAACATTCTGGAGTTCAGAAATTGCTCAAAGTGATTTTACTTTTAGAAAGGTATGTGAAGATAAAAATGCAAGATGAGAGTAGAACCAACAGAAGCACATTAAAAAGTACAATAATAAAAGGAGTAAATAAGTTTCCAGATTTGCCAAATGACAAATCGCAAAAGGAAAGAGGAGGAAGGAAAACAGTTACTTAAGGGTCAAGTTCAACTTTGAGGCTGTAGCCAAATTCACCTTTGGTTATGTTTTCTCTTGAACTCAGGACTTCAAAAGAGCAGACTGGTGACTGACATAATATAGACAGAAAGGTATTAGGGCTTCTTAGGCTAGTTTTGATGATATTCGGCGATTTGACAACATTCTCCTATCAGCATACTCTGCATTGAGAAATAAACCAAAGAGGATTATATGTTGAATGGCTTCTTGGGCAACTGTAGATGTTTTAAATTTAATAGAATATTCTGTCATATCCAGTCCACGAGCTGCAAAGACAGGTTGCATGTGTTGGCTTGAATAGTAATCCTTTTCACTTACACTTTGCTCCTTTCAGTGCAGATTTGGAGCGCTCTGCAACTCTGTACGAAAGAATTTTCATCTCCTTTCTGAGAGGATAATACTATATTCCTATGCAGAGAAGAAAACTCGGTAGGGAGAGGTTAAATTTATCAGTCATTTGCTTGAGTTAGAGCCTTGTCCAGGAAAAGACCTTAAGGACTTTCTTTACTGCGAGACACCTAACTTGACACCCGTGCTAAAAAGCTTTTTCTCTGTTGGCAATCATGAAGCAGATTGGAACTGAAGTCTTGATCCACTGCTCTGACCACAAAATCACACTTGTTTTGTTCAGTGAATAATTTTACATAATTACACTTACATATTTTTTTCTACTAAAAATGTCCCTTTTATAATGGAACAACTAAACTACATTCAAGTAACTGAGAAATTCTAAATTGTGCATTTATTGAAAAGAAAAAAAAATTACCTCCAAAAAAAGAAATGTGTATGGATGTTCTAGTTCCTTAGGTATCTTAAGCTGACAAATTTATAGAAGACATACTGGCTTTAAATGTTGTCAGTTTTAACAACGTATTCTCTTGTACAAGTCACAATATTTATGCAAGTTTAGTTATTTTCTATATAGTCAGTATTTGAGTGCTACAGAGCTTTGATGGACTCTTATGTAAACTAAAACCAAATCTTCTCTTCTTCGTGGTTTTACTGCTACTTCTCCAGCACAATGTCAATCATTCTTCTCTCAGCGGTCACTAACCAGGTTATTTGTGTGTTTCCACACTGCTGCATCACAAAACATCATGCCCACTTGCCTCAAAAAGATAATATCTAACACATATGGAGACTGCCTTTGATCTCCATGGTCTATCTAGAGGTCACAGACCTGTCTTCTCCTCTCCCTTACTTCAAATAGCCCCTTTCATTTACTGTGAAACTAAACATTGGGAAGACAAAGGCAGGAAAATAAAGGCCTTGATTTAGTAGCAGCTTATGTGTTTGGCTATTTCAAGGTAGATTTTACTCTCTTAGCCCACATTATTAATTGCCCTGCGTTTCCACATCATGGCATACTGTATTTGTTGTCATGCATGCAGAATGTAAGCCTTCAAAATGCAAGCTGCTTTAAAATGTTTTTTACATGCCTGGTTCATAACCAAATAGCCATAGAAAATCCAGTAACTTGCAATATTCAGCACTGGATCCAGCTCTGATTGAACTGGGAAAGTTTGGTACTTTTAATATTTTTGGAAAACAGAATTTATATTTATTAATGTAAAGTTGTTAGTGCATCAGAAACACATTAGATCATCTGGCATGCTGTGGTTGGGAGGGTGAAAGGAAAAGTGGCTCCATCAGAAATCTCCATCAACTTACAAAATAACAGGCTCTTTCACTCTATCTCCAAATATAGATGGCAAAAACTTTAATGTCATTTGTCAAATGAAAAAATAAGAATTTCACACAGAAAAGCCAGACATCCCTTTTTGCTTTTACTAAGAGCCTGATTCAGAAAAACATATGGGTACTTAAAGAGGGACCTGAGCAATATGTAATCACGTAAGTTCAAAACAGCAGTCTTGAAAATCAGTGTTCAGCTCTGGCCTTACCATGAGGGCACTTCAACTGCTCTGCACCTCTGGAGGCACCTCAAGTTCTTCTCTGTGTTCTCACCCTGACACACAAATCCTCCCCAACACTCCACGTACTGCACTCTGCTCCCTGTACTTACTGACACTTAATAGTTCATAAACAACGGGCTCATCTGTCTCACTCTCCTCAATCATCTCAAGTCAATAAGAATTTTCAGAGTACATTTAATGGATGAAGGTGTCACCAGAAATACTGTAGCAGTTACAGATTTATGTTAACACAGCAATTTTCCCTCTAAATTAAAATATGCAAGGGCCAGAGTAGTCAGCTACCTTTTCCTGTTATCTTTTGTGATGGAAGGATCTGAACTGCCCCAGAAAAAAAAATGCTAAACATGAGCTTATCACATGCTTTGTAAGAAATTTGGATAAATGGTATTTCTTTTCCATTTAAAATGTCTAGAAAAAGAATTTGATACCTTTACACATATCTGTACAACCCCACAGCTTGGTGTGACTTACAAGTGTGAGTAGGAAACAACTCACAGGCTCCCCCTAAAATTGTGAAGATTATTTCTTCATTTTATGTTAAATCGTTGTAAGATAAAACACACCTTAAGAAAGGCCTGGAATCCAGATGATTTCCCATTCTCTTATATGACTGAAGTCTTTCTCTTACTTTCATGCTGGCACTATCACAAAAGCATTTTCTGGTGGAATCCAGAACAGGCTGCTTTTCTTGGGTACTCTTCAAGGAGAGAAGCTCTCATTTCAGGTGAGAGAGATCTAAAGGGATCATTGAGTCCAGACCAGGCACACCGTGCATGATGGTTTCAGTAACTGGAATATTAGTTGAGATGTGGCCATTTTTTATCCACTCATCTTTCAGAAGAATTATTGTATTGCTCTATGTTATTATAAACCATGTGTGAGGTGTCACATTTGGGAAAAGTTTTTGTGCCAGGGATCACCAGTAGAGGCCAATGCCAGTCATCAGAGATATTAGAAGATACGGTCCTCTGGTCTTTCTCTAATTTGGTGCCTGCTTGGAAGGATAACTACCTTTGTTCCTGTCTTCAGGTGTCTATATCTATGTCTACATCTATATGCCCCTCAGCAATACACAATGCATCCAGCATCGCATTGCCCACACGAAACACTGCATTTGCTTCTCAAAGACCAAAGCGAAAATGGATATATGCAACGCTGTCAGGAGAAAGCCGTGCTGGTGTGTGTTCTCTGCATGAATCTGCATAAGCCAAGTAGAGGAGATATGACTCCACAATCAGAAAAATGCAAAGAAATATTATAGTGCCAGGACAGAAAGCAAAATTACTACTCCATGTGCATGTAGTTATGTGTATACCTGCCAAAATAATAATAATAAAAAAATTAGAATACAAAGATAAAGGGAACTGAATGAACTGAAAAAGTAGATACAAGAGGTTTGAAGGCACTGTGGAGCTGTAATATAAAAGGCCAAGTAGATGGAAAGAGAAACTCTGCTTTGAGAATCTTCACCTGAGAACTTTGCATCCAGATTTGGGCTGATGAAGTTTGAGAAAAGTTCTACTGGAAATGGAACAGAGGGTAGTGAGGCAGTGAGTGATTTTAGAGTTTAAGCCTAATATGCAGATTACGTCCAAGAAAAAAAATAACAAAAATAATTAAAGTCATGGGAACTGGAGAGACCTCAATATGAAGATAGATTAAACATACTATGACTGTTTTGTTTGGAAAGTAAACGGAAGTAGGGCATCAGAATTAAAAATAATAATAGCTAGAAAGCAATGTAGTCTTTCCAAATGTAAAGAATGAAAAATAATTAAAGGCCAGCAGTTGAAGACTAGTGATCTTAATATATTCTTCATGCAAACAGTGTAGTTAACTCTCTATTTCATAATGTTATTTTTAAAAGTTGCATAGTAAAATTAGAAAGAAAAATAGACATACATGAAGATAACAGAAACTTCTGCCTCTGGAATAATGAGGACAAAACTGGAAGGGACAAGGAAAAAAATTCTCTCGGCTCCTAGTAGGAAGAGTAGTGTCTGAAGGAACTTTTCAGCAGATGATGATATTTATAAAGAAAATATAGACAGGAAGTAAGGCCAGCAATCATTCATTGGCAATTAAGTTTCTCACAGCCTGGGAAATGAATCCTTTCATGCTGTGGGCTATTTAATATAAATTAAAACTACCTTCTATTTTTATTCACTGAATTCATGTGCCATTGTGAGACACCAAATGACTGAAGACATCTCCACTAGATAGTAACAGTAGAGCGTATAAATTAAAATGCTATCTGTAGGCCCTTCACATTTTTTCAATGACTTTCTGCAAGGGAAATGTCCAGTAGTATGAATGAAAATAAAATCTTCCAAACTACTGAGAAAGACGAAAGAAATTAATAGCCCATGCTAGAAGTATAAACCTAAAATCTAAAATTTTTTTAAGTATGTTAAGGATGAAATGTGCAAAATGCGACAGGATCCGGCCAAACGACTAGCTGTAGTTTGAGGTGGTCTGTAGGGAGTTATTTCAAGTAACTTCATGAAGAATTCATGAAGAAATTCTCTTGGGAATCCTGTTCTGCAGAAACCCCGTGCTCTTCTCTGCCCACTGCTATATATATCCATATGCAAAAAGGTTACTTTGAACATTACTGGAATATTTTTTGATGATAGTTAGAATCTCTCAGTTTCTCACTAATTCTGTTACCTGAATTAGAAATCTTTCTAGCAGCTTTTGGTTTGGAAAGTGGTGCAGGTCTAGATACAAAACATAGAAAGAGTGATCTATTATGCAAAGAGCTACTATATATATTTAGAGTTACAGGACTTTATGAGGAATGATAAATTCCAGCCCACCCATGAGTTGAAGATTTACAGAAAAATTGCTTCTGAACCTGGAGAGTTTTTAGTTTTGCTGTATGGAAAATTTCATGGCGGTTGATGGAACATAGGGCTGGAAAGAGCCTCTTGGGTCTTCAAGACAGACCTCATCTCGAAAGGTCAGTGACACATAGCTCCTATGATGCACTTGAACAGCACTTGAGCAATGAGACAGATACATCCGACTGACTTTGCCATTGCAAAATGAGATCACTGGATAGCAAGACTACTACCTACCCTGTTGCATGTTTAGGTATACGCTTTGTCCTCAAGTCTTGCTGAAGAGCTTGGGGCAAGGCTGTGTTGCTACTGGAGAAAATGTCATGTAATCCCTTTCAGAAACTGAACAGCCACCATTTAAAAAAATACTATTCATTTTCAACAAAACATGCTAAAAACTATTTTGTGTTTCTACTCTCATGCTAGCATTGGTCTTTGCTTTGCCTTCTCTCAGCCTTTCCAAGGCTAGACAAATCAGACTGCTTTATGGTTATTTACATCCTGCAAGATTCAGAGATCTAGAACTGGCAGATACCTAAACTAGGAAACTCATGCATCGCCATGCATACACAGCACAGATTTATCACTTTTTGTGCTTCTCAGCAGTGTTTGTTAGTTTGCCATAGCATCTCCTGAGCATGGCTGTACCAGTCCTCTTCGTTCAGTTTGTGTCTCAGCAGCTCTTCCTTCCTCAGCTATCCAGAATTAGCTTGGATGGAAACAAACTAGACAACTGAGGATGAAGTCTTCATTTTGCTTTGTACAACGGGTTTCTTTCTATTTCAGCTGCAGCTAACAAACTATGGCTAGATGAACATATATTTATGAACAAAGTTGCATAAAACAACCCCAAGAAGGCCTTTTCAGTACAAGAGGGACCTAAACTGTATTGAGTATTTGCTGTGTCAGTTTGTAGCTGTAGCTGAGCGTATATATTGTGTCTTTCCTCAACTCAGCTGTCCTTGACCCAGATGTCCAGAGACATTCTGTAAGGTTTAAAAAGTTGACAAGCCAACTGCATATAGTTACCTGATACAGAGCTAATGTAGCTAATTTCCTCACTTAGGGCACTGTTTGTAAAGTTCCTAGTACCCACATTAGACAGGTGAATTTGTGCACGGGAGTCTTAAACCAGTTATAAAAAATGGTGGAAGATTCTTACTTAATTCAGGGTGATTTTCTGATATTAGAAGGCTGTAAAAGGCAGTTCCGAACAAGACACATGAGGCATTATGAAACACAAACACTCAAAGGCAGCAAGACCTCTATTTGTCATTAATGGCTGTAGTCAGCTCCTATATGTTTATGGGGGTAAGGATTTTGTTGTGATTTTGTTGTGATGCTGGATTTCATGGAGGACTTTGGGAGACCAAAAGCACTATAGCACCTTATTCACCTTATTCGTTTATGACTGTCATTAAAACAATATTCAGGCAGCTTCGTTGTGTGACCCGGCAGTCATGCTCACTCTCCAAACACATTACGGCTCCATCTCCATATAGATGGCTCCATTCTGGCCATGGCATGGATATTCTCCCAGTCCTGATGGGGAAATTGCCACAGGGATCTTGTGAGAGGAGTTGCAGTGAACAGGGTATCTGACAGCCTAAGCATCTACCAGCTGTATTAACCTGCTAACAGATTCTCCTTTCTGCCTCCTGCTTAGCTTATAGTGACAGACAAAGAAAAGCAAAAAAGGGCCCATACTGTGATACACAAGTCCCACTTTAATATAAACTGTGGAGATTCTCAATAGCTTCTTCACTCTTTCAGTAAGAAGTGAAACGATCAGCCTATCTTACCTATTTATCTTCCTCCTCAGACACTAGTATTGTTCCACTCCTGACAGTAAGATTCAAAGAAGGAAGCAGTTATTGTTACCTAACAAATTCTTGCTGATCATAAGCTTATTATTCAACAAAATAAACTTTTTTGTCTTACTTATTCCCTGATATACCAGGCCTTCAGTTGAGAGCTGTCTTCAAGCAGACAAAGAGAACAAGGCTGTAGAGAAATAATTTTTAATTTTTTTTTGTCATTGAAAGAAATTACTCATTCCAAATATTGATAAACTGTACAAAAATATGATATGTTTATTTTGTAACTTGTTGAATGGAAACTTGGTTCTGAAGTCAGTGAGTACATTTCTAAGAACTACTTATCATACCAAAAACAAAACAAAACAAACAAAAAAAACACACAGACACACAAAAAGACAAAGATAGCCACAAATAAATAGTTTTCCCATCGTTACAAAACTGGTTTTTAGAAGTTAAATTGTTCAAGGCTAATCAACCTAATCTGAAGGAGAGGAAGTTTACCCTCCATTTCCCAACAGATTCTCTTTAATTTTGTAGTCACATTGACAGGTGGCCTCATCACTCAGGCATTACAGACCACCTTGAAGATATCAGCACTGTTGGCCTTTGAAGTCAGAATAATCAACAAGCCATTTGATACTCTATCAGATGAAATGGCCCTGTCAGAAAAGACTGGCTCTCAGGTGTACTGATTGTCTATCGAACAGAGATAACTTGATATACTTCACTATGATGCAGATTCATAGACCTTGTGAGATGCTATAACAGATGTCTTTTAAAGTAGCTTAGAAATATTCCCAAGCCATTTCCTACAGAAGTTATAATTCCCTGCATACAATATTCCCACAATACCTCAAATATCTGTGATGATATGCAATGTGTAAACTATGGTTAGGATCACAGATGCTCACATGACACATAGACGTAAAAATCCTGCTAAAGCTTTGATTTGGATGTGACTCAGATATTAGGTTGTAGATGCTACTAGGAAAGTCACTATTGTTACTGGTTTTCAGAAGGAGGGAAAGTAACAGTCACTGTGCAGGAAGCTGTAGAAGATTATCACAGTGGTATTTTCAGAATGGGACAGATTTTTCTGTCCTTTAGGTTGATGCAGAACAGTAGTAAATGCTTTTGGATAACTTCGACATCTCAGTGTATTTCCTCTTTGATTCTAATAAGATGAAATGTACTCAACAAATATGACTTTTAAAATAATTATCTCAAATTCCACTTTCAGATGTCTATATATGTATTTATTCTTGCAGTTAACTTTAATATTGGTTGGAAAGATATACACACTTCACATATCTGTAAAAGGTAAGACTCAAAAGAAAAAAAGTTTTGTTTGCAATTTCAGATATAACAAATATTCATCTATTGAGGTGTAGAAATGAAATTCCTTCTCAGTGAACTAACATTTTGTAATGACTCCAAAACCATAGGAATAGAATTTAAAAAATTTACAATCATTCATTTATGTTTAGATTGAATAGTAGTTGAAAGCAAAAGAAAAAAATGCTGAAAATAATATGAAATATCTTAGTGCTTACCCAAGCATTTGACTAATCTCCAAGTTTTATCTAGGCAGAAACAAATAAAATACTTATTTCAACAATAGCAATAAGACTAGTGATATTTCCTAGCAAGAGCTGAGAAAGTTACATTATAGCTATATCTATTTATATGACAGGCAGTACATTGTCCTTCCCATGAAAGACCCTTGTTTATTCTAATAGTAATTATTCATCAGGGACAATCACAGAATGCTCATTCAATAGTAAGTGGCCTATTTAATATCATTAGTGCAGCTCAAGGACTTAAAACAACCATTTCCCAGTTTGCAGGTGTGTCAGGTCTTGCAGTCTGCATGCGGGATCACACAAGAGTTCCCAGCAGAGACAGCTGCTCTGATTTATTAGACCTTTGGAGACAGTATTACTCTTGTTATCTACACATAATCCCTTAAATTTGTTTGACAGCTAAAGCCTGAAGCAGCACCACTAGACAAATCTTCACATATCAGCTTCAATGCTGACAATGAATACAGAAGAGCTGTAAGGAAAAATGGACCTTAAATATAGATTACTTTGCTCAAGGAAAGATTAATCAGTTTTTCACTGGGACACATTAATGGTTTTTAAGTAACTTGCTCCTGTTAATAATTATTCTTCATAATCTCATCACTTGTAATGGCTACTTTCATGGTAAATGATATATGGGAGATTTTCTGTGCAGGGTAAAAATAAATCAAGGAAACATACACAGACAAAACCTCTATAAAGATGGACTACCTGGTGCAATTCCATGGATTGACTACAGCTGAGGCTTGTCATGGAGACCACGGGTGATGTAACTGCTGACTGCAGTGATTTATCAGAGATGAATTTGTTGCATTATGTACAATACAGTGTGCTTGACAGGCAAGACACAGCCCCAGCACTTAGATTCTACTGTCCAGATGATTTGTATGACAGATAAGCAGAGATAAAAAGGAAAAAAATGTGTTCTGAATGTATGTAGTTTAGGAAAACTTGTTTCATATTGTTTCAATGTTTCATATTGACCCTTTCGATAACAAATTATAAAGAACATGCTTACAAAATATATTGAAGAATAGTATCTCCTAACCCTAGAGACTGGAAGGCCGAGACCCACAGACAGTTTAGGAAAGATTAGCAGGGGAGAAAGGAGGGAGACTTGCTGTTACATGAAAGAGTGGCCTAGATGCATGGGATTTTGCCACAGGAAAGGTTTGAGAGCTTGTAGGTCAGAGGGAATGCAGAGGTAGTAAAAGGACATCATGGTCAGGACATCTGCTGCAGAACGAGCCTGCCAAAAGAGGAAGTGGACAAGTCTCCTCATCACAGGAGACCTGTGGTGGATGCAAACAATCCTGGAGATCTCTGCAGAGGATCAGACAGTTTTTAAAGGCAAGTGTGGGGTACACTGACTAGGTGAGGTGTTCTCCAGCTCCTGCTACTCAGGTAAGAGAGTTTGGGATATGACAGCTAGTTGCAATGTTTAAGGAGCAGGTGGAACTAAGCAGCAGCAGACTGAACCCCTGGGTGTCAGGAGAGCAGATTTTGTCATTCTGGGATCTGGTAAGAAGGACTCAGTGGAAGTCAGAGGATCCCAGGACAGATGGTCAGTCTTCAAGGACAATCTACTGAAGTGCAAGAACCATCAATTCTGACTGCAAGTGTATGGCAAAAGCTGTCTAAGATGAGTAGTCTGAGTGAGAACAGATCCTAAAAATAAGGATATGAGATATCGAAGGAGGAACAGGCAACCGAGCAGGAATAAAGAAACATCATCAAGGCATACAAGGATGTAACTAGGAAGATTTAAAATTTGGCTGAGGTTAAAACTGATCAGAGATGTGAAATGGAACTGAAGCTTCTATTCTACAGATTCATTGGCAGGAAAAGCAAGACCAAAGAAACTGGGAATCCACTACTTAATGGAAAAGGTGACTTGTGCTGAAGGATATGGAAAAGATTTAGAAAGTAAAACCTTCCTCGCTTGCCTTCACTGCTCACAGGCCTCCTGATTATCTGCAGATGATAGCAGAGCCTGGGAGAGGCAAACATTACCCAAATATCTAAGGAGGGACTACTTCAATATGCTGGGCATACACAAGTCCATCAGAACAGTCAGAAGACATCCAATGATACCAAAGGAGCCAACTTAAGTCACTGAAAGGCACTTGGTTATGCTCATAATCAGAAAACAGGTGAGGAGGACCATGTGGGGAACCAGAAGTTGGTCAGCCAAACTACAGTCTCTAGGACCGTTGTATAATACAATCCTGGAGGCCATTTTTAGGCATCTGAAAGACATGAAGATTGAGAATAGCTGGCAAGGATTTATCAGACTTCTTCTATCTTCTATCTTCTATGATGAAGCACTTGGTTTTGTGGATGAGGAGAAAGCAGTGAGTATCACTTACCTTCAGCAATGCCTTCAACACAGTCTCCAGTAGTATCCTCATATCCAAACTGGGGAGAGATGCATTAAAGGGGGATATAATGTGGCTGAAAAACTAGCAAGATCTTTGGCCTAAACAAACAGCTGCCTGAGGTTAAAAGCCTAAGTAGCGTCTGGTTGTGAATGCCACCCCTCAAAAGCTGATACTGGGACTGGCAGTTTATCTTAACGTTATGTTCATCTTCACCAGGCTCCTTGGTATCTTGAACAATGACTGTATCCCCGCATCAGATGTGGGCATGACGCTATTCTGGTGGAGTTCCCGGTGTGCAGGAGGGCAGCACTGCCACTCAGAGGGACCACAGCAAGCTGGAGAAATGAGCTGACAGGAAACTCAAGAATTTCAGCAAAGAAAAATGCAAAATCTTTTATCTGAAATGGAGTAGCCCCTTACAACAGTGCAGACGGTGCCAGGATAGATCAGGAAACAGATTTGCTGAAAAAGCATGTGGGGTCCTGGTGGACAAGTTGAACATGAGTCAGCAGTGTGCCCAGGGGAGGTCACTGGCACACTGAGCTGCATTCAAAAGATCATAACCAGCAAGTCTCGGGAAGCTGTCCCTCCACCTGACACTGGTAAGACATATCTGGGATGCTGTGTGCAGTTTTGGGCCACCTAGAACAGGACCAACAAACCGAAGAGTCCAGAATAGGACTGCTAGAGTGATAAGGGGATTAGAAAATATGATGTTATCAGAAGAAGATTTTTAGAGTTTTGTTTACTCTCGAGAAGGGCATGTTGACATGAGATGTAATTGCAAGAACCTGACTATCTGGAAGAGAACCTGTAGTGAAAATGGACTCTCCAGAGGCACACCACAAAAGAGCAAGAGGTAAAGGCCACAAGTTGCAGGAAGGAAGGTTCTGATTAGACATAGGGAAAAATGCTCACAGTAGGAGTGATTAAGCATTAGGACAAGTTGTGGAATTTTTATATTCAAAAAGCCCTGAGCAAACTAATCTAACATTAGCCCTGCTCTGGGAATATCACTAGATGACCTTCAGAGATCCTTCCACCCCAAATTATTCTGTGATTCTATGGTCCGGTGCTCAGACTTTCTCATGCCAGGACCTGAATGCACAAATTTACTGCAGACGCCTAACGCATGCGACTGAAGCTTTTCAGAAGTTATACAGTAGCACACTGAACATTATATACAAAGGTCATCTCTTCCTCCACCTGAGGTATCGAAATTAACCCTATACTGGAGCCTGCTTCTAAGTCGACTGGACCTGAAAACATATACTCACAAATCTGGCAAAAGTAATCCGTAATCTGCACAGTAACTGAGCAGATGAAAAAACTAGGATTGTTCTTGAAGAAGTTGTGCTCCCGATTTGTCATGTATGTCACCTGAACTGACAGAATGCTAGGACATGGACTCAACATCCATTTTGACCTCGAAAGGGATTCAATTAAAAAAATTTTAATATTACACATAATTCTTATATCTTACATTTTATGTTCTCTTTTTTTTTCTCAAATTCTGTCTGCATCAGCACAATTCTGAATTCTACCTGAGTTCTGAATATGCAATTGATGGTAAGATTCAGTCAAATGCTGGCTGTCATCTTTAATTACATATCAAATGCAACAGGCAAACAGAGAAGTTTTAATAGCAAGTGAAAACACTGTCGAACAAAATTTATTTCCAGATGTGGAGAAAAAGGTTTTCACTTCTTCCTCCAATAGGATTTGTGCTCTAATGCCTTTCAACGTAATTTTTAAGACATTCATTTGTTATGTAACATCCATCAATTATAAAACATATTTATGAGGTCTTGCTAGCAGTCGTTAACAGCAGCATTGTGGGATCACATTTACAAGGTCTAATGAAATGGGAGAGTAAGAATAATTGAACTGAAATTGGTAAATGAAAAGTCATTCTGAGGGAAATAAAGGTGTAAAACTGATGAGGTCTGACATGCCATCAAATGGTGAGGATTAAATTAAGATCCAACGGAGACATATACAGTGCTTATTGTAAGTGTTTAATTGCAAAAATAACAAATGGCTCACAAAAACGCGCGTTAAGCTTTATCCCTAAATGAAACCTACAACTAAATGAAGTCATATGGATAAAGCTTTTCCTATCTTGACTATTTATCTCACATTTTTATGGTTTCTTTTGCTTATTTGTAAAACATAAAATAAAAGTAATAGGTTTTTCTTTCAAACGGAGAGTTAATTCACTGAATTCAAATCAGATGCTTGAAAACTTTTAATCTATATTCTTAAGAATAAAACAAATGCATCTGGCTCATTTTCATAATCAAAATTAGACATTAGATATGTTATAAATATAAAAATTTAGGAGTTTCTTCTGCATTAAGAAAAAGCACTTCTTAGTAGTAAAATCTGTCATCGGTGAGCTGAATTTTAGGATGTCTTGCAGAATAAAAATGTTTCCAGTTTCCATTTTTCTTTTACTTGTAGCTATAGCATGTTGCTTTCCTAGCCTAATCTAAAAACATGATCTATATACTAGGTGATAGAAAAGTTTTAAGTCATTTGGCTTAATGGATAAATTAAATTAAAGCAAATTAATGAAGATAGATACGTTCATAACATTATACTAGACTAAAATGCCCCTTTTCTCAGGATTGCTAAACCTACAACCTGTCTTCTCAGATTGCCAAACTCATCTCTTTCTTACACAGATTACTGACCTGAGATCCTTGTCTGTGGTACACACTTCAGTTTTTCACAGTAAAGAAAATAATCAGAAACTACTGGTTGGTACATGTTATTTCAAGGCAAACTTGAGATAACAAATAGACCATAAACGTCTGACCAGAGGAGATCTCAGTACTTTGTTTGCACCCCTGCAAAATGAATGTTATCGGACTGTGAGGAAATAAAGCTCACAGTTGAGTAATCAGTATGGATTGCAGGGTTTTATATCTGTCTACATTTAGACTGTGAATATACATAAATTTACAAAGTAGTCACTCTAAATGATACAAAAGAGACAATTCTGTTTCCAACTATCAAACTGACTTTAGGATAACTGCACAATCTCCCTGAAACTCTTCAATCAGTATTATCACTTCATCTTTCCCCAGAAAAAGCTTCCAGACAAATATTTTGCCTGGATTGTATATTTTTAATGCCAAAATGAAAATAAATACCATAAATACATTTATTTTCCTGTCTGGAGTTCGTCTTTATGAAAGATTTCTTGGATACTAGATGTTACTTTAAAATAGGAAGTTACTTGTGTGATGAGCACATAAGGACATGAAAAAGGTTTCTTCTCCAGCTTGCAACACACTGAGGGACTGTGTCTTTTGCAGCATCTACGCAGATGCCTCTGGTCAACTGCATGGGCCACCAGGGAAGGCAGCCTTGAAGCGCAAAGACCCAACTCTAGGTCTCTGCACCTCCCAGTATGGGAAAGGTTAACTATATGCATTTTTTTGTGTGGAATTAATAACAGACCTAGAAAGGACTATTGTAAACATGTAAATCAGAAAGAATTATAATAGTCTA
>JAUBNY010001036.1:2084567-2107218 GCA_032275445.1 Crypturellus soui
GAAAGATTTCTTGGATACTAGATGTTACTTTAAAATAGGAAGTTACTTGTGTGATGAGCACATAAGGACATGAAAAATGTTTCTTCTCCAGCTTGCAACACACTGAGGGACTGTGTCTTTTGCAGCATCTACGCAGATACCTCTGGTCAACTGCATGGGCCACCATGGAAGGCAGCCTTGAAGCGCAAAGACCCAACTGTAGGTCTCTGCACCTCCCAGTATGGGAAAGGTTAACTATATGCATTTTTTGTGTGGAATTAATAACAGACCTAGAAAGGACTATTGTAAACATGTAAATCAGAAAGAATTATAATAGTCTAGTGTTATCATCCAAACTCCTATACAGCAAAAGTCAAAATTTTTCTGTTAGGCAGTTCCAGTTTAAAGGTAATTATTTTTTCCTTACAACATAATACAGCTCAGTAAACTGTGGTTGTAATGGAGTGCTTATTTTAGAAAGTCAGACAATCTTGATTTAAATATGCCAAGTGACAAGTTTACAACATCCCTTGGAAATCTGTTCCAATGGTCAATTAGCCTCACTTAAAAAGTTGCATCTTATTTCTAAATTCATCTTATGTCAACCTCAGGCTGGTTGAGTCTTATTACACACTTGCCTCCTGAAGTTCCTAAAACTGAAGTAGCTACAAAGTAAATAACATTCTTTGGTGTGTAGGGTTTTTCTCTGCTACCATGTCAATGTCACTGAGAGGGGAAAAAAAAAACTTTAAAAGAGCACATGGTTTGAGATGGAAGGTTTTCTTGATAGGAAACTTGAACACCAGTTCATGCATTTATGAAAAAGCAGTTTGCACACATGCAATAACAATGCAGTAACTGCTCATCCTGTTGATGGAAGTTGTCTCAGAACACCCACAAGCTATGACAGCACATTGCCAGGGATATCCAGCCATTTTTCGCTCAGATATTTACTTTGTGCAGACCTGTTTGTAAATCTAGCCCAGATTCTGCTGTTGCCATGAGGGGAAATAAATCATGGGGCAACCACTGTTGCTAGCAGTTGGGACAGACCCAGCAGGTACTAGTGGACACTAGTGGATCATTTAGCATCTCCAACACTGCTGTAAGCAGCAAGACTGATTTTTCAGTCTTCAGCACTTCTTTTCCCATAGGCAGATTGGCTCCATCTCTTACCCAAGTTTGGAAAAAAAATTTTTGCTGAGAAGACCTGATTTTTGAAATCTAGTATTTCTTTGTGGAAATCCAAGTGCCAGTTGTAAAGGATGAATGTACCTACTTTACTAGTTGATAAAAAACTACCTTAACAATGTTAATAACACTGCAAGGCTTTTTTCCTTTCCAGATTTTTATATCCTTCTCAAGGTGAATGATAAATCTCACCAGCTTGCTAGGTGATTACATAAATACCTCAGAACATTTATGCTGAAAAGTCCTTCTCAGACTGCTTATTTTTTGGAATGGTTGTCGCACATCAAAATCTGTCAGCAAGGCAGAATGAGTACAGACAATGCCAACTTGTCTGTTTGTTTATACTATATTCAAACAATTTCTCTGTGTTTATTCCTCTTCTGTTTTCAAATTAACACAGATGTTTTGCTCGGGAAAATCATTAATTGCCTATCACAACAAAGTGCTTGTAGTGAAGGACGAAATATCAGCAGGTTTACAAGTTGCCGGCTTCCCAAGTGAATGAAAGGAAGCACCTTGGGCACTCTCCCATGCTGCAGGCTGACATGTCATTCCGCAGCCTCCAGCCTGACCTTTTTTTCACATCAGCTGAATAACAAAGAGACTATGCTGCTGGAGCAGCTGCTCTACCTCCAGGCAGGTAACAGTATCATCTTCATGAATGACATCTATGCCACATTTGCAGCATGTCAGGAAGTCCTTAAAACTCAGCAGATTAAAACAATGCAAGATTTTCATATTGACCTTGAGGTGATGATCAAATATGGTCACTTGCAAACTGCGGACGGGCAGGCCAGCCTTGGTCCGTGATATATTCACTCTACTTTTAAATGAGGAAGCAGAAAGGGGACTGCCATATTCGATAATAAATCTATTTCTATAAACTTATTCATCCAGGCATTACTGGATTTTCATAAAGTTTTTCATAATCTCCAGGTATTACCTCTTTCACACATTTTTAATACAAAATATTTCACCTTGTTCATTTATTTAAAACAAAACTATCAACTAGACTTAGAGGTCAGCAGATAGATGTTATATATTGCTTACACACCCTATCGTTATTTTTTAGCAGCACTGAAAATTTACTATTTAATAGCGTTCTTTGTCTTACATCTCCTGTTCAAATCCTAATCTGAGGTACAGTTTCACCTTTCTTGTCATGAATTATTTTATTAATAATTAGAAATATTTTATAAAATCAAAAAACAAAAACGTTGTAGTGAAAAGGTCAGCACTAGTATTTGTATAGCTATTTGAATTTGTGCAAACCAAGAATTGAATGTACTAAAAAATGCTGGAAGAATTAGAATTTGTATGATTTAATGGGATACCTCCCACACCACTCCCTCATCTAGAGTAATAATGTAACCAAACACAGGAGTTAGTGATTTATAGGTGTTTCAACACCTAATGAAACGTTTAAGTAACTACGCACCCTAAATTATACCTGGTAGATTGATCTTTTAGGAATGAAAGCCATTGTTTAGAATGGTGAACTCCATATGCAGCTGGTAGAAATAGTAAGGAAAAATAGTTTTATCATAAACATGTTGCTTTCTGGCAGCTACAGTATTTGGCTGTTATAGGAGGTCCTTCTCCAGTTGTGTTTCATAATCCTCAGTCTTCTCCTGGAGTTAGAATAATTGAGGGTGGAAGGGACCTCTGAAGGTCACTTAGTCCAACCTGCCACTCGTGATGAGGTCTTGAAGTAGCCTGCAGATTACAGCCTGCTTAAAATTAAACATTTTCTATACCCCATCACCTTAGTAAATCTTAGTAAGCTGGGGGTTGCTTTTTGAGTTCTGGGTTGAGCCAGTATCTTTAACTGCTTTTCTGTTCATTAAAGTCTTAACACTTCTCAGAAAGTGAAAGGCAAAATTCAGTGCAGTTCCAACATGCACGAGGATGGCAAAGAAGAAGCGGGTCACAAAAGTAGTATGAGGCACTGCTAAATGGGATGGAAGTGAATTGTGACTTTCAGACGATGTTAAGAGTGTGGGAGTCTGTAAGAGACATACTAGTTTTCATGAGGCCTCATGGTCTCTCTCAAGCCTTTTGTACTCCATCGGGACATGACCTGCAGGTTTTCCTCTTTCGTCACTCTCGAGGTGTCCTATGTTCCTATTGAGACTGTGCAGCTAGAACAGTAAGGAAACAGCCTGCTGCCTCTTGTGCTCCATCCCTTTAGCGGTATTTTGTTTGTAGTCCTCAGACAATGACGTGTTTTGTTCAGGACTTATCTTCTACCTTACAAACACCTTCAGGTCTGGTCCCTCGACAGGCAGACAAATGTTTGTGGATACTTGAGGGAAATCTAGCTGTTTAACACAGTCAAAGATTTGACGACCTAGAGTAGATGTCTTAACAGTTATGAAAAATAACTGATGAAGATAAAGCCACGTATGGAAGTAAAGGTAGAGAAATATATGGTTTAGATAGAGAATTAGGTAGGACTGGATGCCTATCTCTGATGTTCTAACCTTAAGCACAGTTGCAAGGCCTGATAGTTGGTTATCATAACTAATCTTAATTTTAGTAATTTAGGAGTTTTGTTTGCTTCAAAGTAAATATATATATTCCATACTCTTTGCTTTTCATCCTTTTCCCCAATATCTTACCACAGTTATTATAGCTTTCTGAGAAATGTCAGATAGAAAGTGAGTCAGATATGCCAAGCAGTGAATACCACAATGTTGGTTTCCATAGCAGTAGTAAATGCCACATGGAAATAAAAAGAATATAAAATACAAGTCCTTTTGCAGACCAAGTAGTTAATATACATCATTATGGACCTGAAGTTGGGGTCATGGCAAAGTCTGCTCAAAATGCTGTCTTTCTTATGTTAACTCTAATGCATAGGCCAGTATCAGCTCGGATAGCAAAGCCAGAGGTTGTCCTGTGCCGGCAAAAGAAATGTGGGGAAGATCAGGTATAGATAATTTTATTAAGCAAAGGGCCAGTACTTTAAATGCTCAGAATTTTTAAAAATTGAAACAACTTCAGAAACAGTTAATGAGGGATAATTAAATGCCAAAATTTTATATTTAATAAACAGATTCCAACAGGTAATTACTTGCATCAACTTATCCGTTTACAACCAACCAAGGAAGCATATTTAGGATGAGAAATAAACATCTATATAATAAGACTTGGCTAGGAAATAACCATATATTGCTCCTTCTAAAAAAAAAAAAAAAGGTTAGTCCTACCTACAGGAGAATGAGACATTAGAATCTACTAATTAAAGATAACTGATTCCCCCAAGAAGGGGAGCTCTTAAAATAAGAAAATTCTCTAGTGCTGCCTCATGATTGGAAAAAAAAAAGAATGAAAAATACCCCTCACACAGTAGTCTTTTTGTAAAGATTGGATGAAAGCCGGGCCCTGGCAGTTTGGGATGGGAAAAAAAAAATAATTGTGTATGGAGACATGAGACAGTAATAACTCACGCAGGCTACATTGCTTCATGCCAGATAAAATAAAAATGAAGCCAAGTGAGGCAGAGCTGCTGATGAAGCTAGTGCCATCCATTTTTCCCCACCAATTAGAAAGACCTGTAAGAACAGAATAAAAACCCCTTATACCACACTATCGTTTCCACTCTCTTTACATCTGATCCAGCTATTCTTAAGAAGAAATATAGTTAATACTCCTAGGAGAAACTATTTTGATTGGATGAGCACACAGATCTGGACTAGGTGATCAAAGTAGAAATCTTTGGTGTAGGGAAAAAATAATCAAAAACTGTGGTTTGAGGATAATCTGCAGGGAGCTACCATCCTCTGAGAGCCAGCTGACAAGATGTATTATAAAGCAGAAGGATGATTGTGGGAAAAAGAGATATCTTTTATTAGCAAGCTTTAAGGGCTCTGGAAGTTCTTTCCAAGACTCAGATCCATGCACGCATGCTTATGCACACACAATCTTTTACATATTTCAGATTTGCTATTTCTTTAACCTAAAATAGATCTTCCAGAACCGTTATAAGCGCATGAAAAAAATATAAGAAAAACAAGCCTGTAAAGGGCAACTTAATGTGCCTGTGTTTTAAAATAAAATTGTACTTTTATTATTAATAGATGTATGATTCCACTGTCTTCAGCATTGTCATAGCTGATGAGATCATGAAAGTGAAATCTGCTAGAAACTGTAAAATAAATCTTATTAGTGTAAATATATTGTCCTTGCTGATAAAAAGGCAACAAAAACCTTATAAAATAAACAACTGTTTCATCTTGAACACAGCTGAAAAAATCTCACAGTTGTTTTAACTTCCACTGAAGTTCTTGCTGTTCCTACTCAATAACATGTTTGTAAATTGATATATAAAACTCTCTTTAAACCTTTTATACAATGAGCATATAGCTTTAATTTTAACGAATTTGGGCACATTTTGTACTCAAAGTTCCTTCATATTCTTTGCATAATATACACATGTAAACATATACATTTTAAGTGTGCATACACACACAGAAACCAGGATCCTTTGAGTATAATTCAGAAGTATATAATCACAATTAAATATATTTCATGCAACTCTCCAAGACACAGAAATCAAGTGTCATATAAAACAAATATTCATGAAAGGGCATTCAAGATTCCTAAAATGATTAATGTCACTGCACCACTATAATGAATTAAAAAATAATAATTATAAACTTAAAAAATTCTGTAAGAAATTCAATATATCTCTATATAAGGTTGAAAGTACAACCACAATTATTTTAAAAATGTTCCTAATACTTTCCTAATCAGTTATCTTACTATTATAATCAAAACATTCTTTCCAGAAATCTTTTAAGGCAAATTTTAAAGGTAAATAAAGTAAGGCTTGAGCTGCAAAGCTGTGATCTCAACTGAAAATGATAAACTAGCAGTCATATATGTCAGAATTGTCACACAGATGTTTTCATGTCTCCTCTGTATTTTAAGTGACTTTTAATGATCATTTCTGTTACTGCTGAAAAATCTACTGAAAAATTGAAAATTAATAAGAGCTTCTAGACACATTTCACCACTTTCTAAGAGTCTATAGGGAGGTAGAGAACCTCAAGCTAATGAAGTGAGTAGGAAGGGGTTTTTCTAATAGCACAAAATATTACAATAGAAAGTATTGAAGTATTGTTCTTAGATACCTTCAGAGAAAAAGGAGTGACCAGTGAAAATCTGACAAAAAATCCAGTTAATCAATAGCTACATGAAATACCATTACTTGTGACTATTTAGGAGTATAAAAGGACATCTGATGAAATGCATTTATCACCAGTATCACTTTGTTTTTATTTATATAACTATTTGAATTGCTATGTTTATCTATATATATATATCTTAAGAGATATTAGCTATCTATTTTTTTTAATCAGCAATTTCATGAAATCACCCAGGAAAAGTTTTCTGGAGACCCAATATTTGGCTTTTTTGCAAATGATTCTTGCTTTCAAGCCCATGGTTTAAAATTTAGATTCTTTGATCACAGGAGGTCATGGAAAGGGACTGGAGCATTTCTCATGAGAAGAAAGGTTGAGAGAGCTGGGACTGTTCAACCCGGAGAGGAGAAGGCTGAGGGGGGACCTGATCAAAGCACATAAATATCTGAAGGAAGGGAGGGTGTAAAGAAGATGGAGACAGATTCTTCTCAGTGATGTCCAGGGCTGGACAAGAGGCCATGGGCAGGAAGTTCTCTCTGAATCTAAGAAAAATAAAACCTTTTATGTGAGAGTGAACTCACTGGAACCCAGAGAGTCGCCATCCTTAAAGACACTCAAAGGCCATTTGGGCACAATTCTGGGCACCAGCACTAGGTGACCTTGCTTGAGAGGGAGGTTAGACCAGGTGGTCTCCAAAAATCCGTTCCAAACTCAGCCTTTCTGTGCTTCCATGAATATACCCTGCTGGCTATAATATACATTTCAATAGCTAACAGAATGGCCTATGTATCCTGCAGCAAGTACAAACAGTGTAGCTGGTGCGAACACAGGGGAATATGAGTGCAGATATACCCTACAGAATCCTTCAGAATATTTATTTAAATGTTACTATTTCCCTGTCAACTAACTTTTTCCTTTCTATGTTTTTGGAAAGCCCATAAAATGTTACCACATTCATTTGAAGCCTTTCAATGTATGCTTAAATATCCTTTTGCAGTATTTACTCGTTTCTCATTTCAATTTACCTTAAAACCTGACAGGATGTACAGAAATGAGGTTCCATGTTGTTTATTAATTCACTTTTAAATATGTCACTTGAACTAACTCTTAGACCTGAACCTCACCTTTCAGATACACAGCCAGGGTTTGATAGTTCCAGTTTTTATAAGGTGAAAAGATTTTCCTAAAGCTTTCTGCAGCTGCAGCACCTCTAAGCACGTTCAACAGCAAAGATGCAAACACAGAACGCTTATGAGCCCCACGTTTCCCGGCTGTATAATTAAACTGAAACATTTCAGAGTACCCTCCTCACATAGTGCTGTTTCTATTAGTTTCTAAAATAGAAATAGGTGGTAAAATGTCTCTGTGCCAAGTTTAACAGCATTTCCAAACGCCAAGGGCTGGATTTTGCGCTCCTCTCCTAGCCCCACGCGAGCGAAGCACCAGCACCCTGCCGCACACCCCGCACGAATGCCGTGCCCAGGGCAGCACACGGCTGCTGGCGACCGGGCAGCAGGGAGCACGGAGGGAGCAAGCCCTGCGCGCGCCAGACTGGTGGCACGGGAACCAGTCCCGCTCGCTGCGCCGCGCCAGGAGAGGTGGAGCGAAAAGGCAAGGAGGGAGAACACATGAAAGAGCAGCCCCCCTGCAGGGCCAGGGCCTGAGGGGGTAGAGCCGTGTTTGTGTCGCTCACAGAGCCTGGCTGATTTGGGTTGGTTTTGACACTGTCTTTTGTAAGCTATGCTTCCAAAAGAAACATTTGTGAGAGGAGAAGATGAAAGAGGTGTTAAAGGTAGTACTGACTGATACCCAGGTTAACACTGTCACTTGCCCAGACAGCCTGGCCATGTCTTTAAGAGCCAAACGTGACTCAATATTGTGTTTGCTGATGGCACAGGATCATCAGAACTATTCTAGCACTGTGCTAATACTCAGAAAAGATCTGGAGGAGGCAATTGCAAAGCTAAATTAAGAGAGAGGAAGAAAATCTTTCTTCCTTATTTTTTCCATGAAAACTTCTCCTATGTCTTTGTCGGAAAGCACAAGTTTTGCTGCTTTACAGGGGACAATGTGTTCATTTCAGGTGGTACATACATACATGCTCAAGACAGATGCAATGCTGAGAGATGCCGTGTCTATATGCTTGCAAACCAGGATTTTTCATTTTTTTAATTTGGCAATCTATGTGCAGGAGGTCATACATTACCTCTCAGACACTCCCAAATTGCAAGTGGCTTTAGTAGGGCACTCATAGCAATGTAGATACCTATCAGGTTCACCTTACTCACGTGTGAGTTTAGTCCACCAAGGCTAATAACGTACTACTAATAGATAATTTTAATTCAGGCAGTACAACATATCCTCCCATGCCTTGCTCTTGAAATAGTGAAATCATCCTTCCTCAGACTTTCCCAGGAGATTCAGTTTGATATTGGCATCCAGTATTTCAGGCCAAACAATTAAGATTTGGCTAACACATGAAATGGAGTCTTTGTACAGACAGGTTTATCTAATCACAAGACCATGTTACCTACCATAGCTCTGTGAGCATTTTAAACATGAATACGGTATTACAATAACTATCTTAAGCAAAAATGATCCCAACAAACTTGGATATGTCCAAAAGCTACACAGCAGCTTTCTTTTCAGGAGATGGACACATAAGCAAGCATTAATACCAAGACCTGATCATAAAGATGATTTGTCATGAACAATATTTCAAGTCCTTCAAAAGGACTGAAATTCCATTTAGCATGACAGATAGAGCACATATAGAAGGAATTATTAACCAAGCCTCCATAGCATTTTAAGAGTTGTTTGGAAATATCAGCTAATTAATCTATATAGCTATCACCTATAGAACCACGTGGGAAGCAGGAAAGTTGTGAGGGCAAAGAATAAATTGACTGATTAGGACTTACAAGAAATTCTTAGCAAAAGAAAGCTCATGGGCTCAGTAACAATCCCAGGCGATTAATAATCTAAGGAAATATTGCAGTTGCTCAGTTTTTCCAGCTAACACATTTCATGCCTGACAGCCACAGGTAGGCCTATCTAGGAAACGAACATGCAGAGCTATGTGTGTATCACAGCTGATCCTTATGGGGCATGTTATAGCTTCATTTCCGTATTCAACTGTGTTGAAACCCTTATCTACCAAGGAGAGTCTGAGACAAAAGGGACACAGGTCATATTGTACCGGCTTGTCTTTTTAATAAGCTGTTAGGATGAATTCAGTACTTCTACAAATAATTACAGAAGCTCAAAACCAAGTATTTGGTCAGAATATGTGTCTATCAGAATTGAAAAGCATCATTAAAGGAGTTCATTTTCCCAACTTTCTGGCAATTTTTTCAAGATTCTGGAAGTCTGTAGAAAAAAAGAAATATGAGGTCTCTGAAATGAAAAAATAACATAACTTTTTCCATTGATCTTTTTTTGTTCAATTCCATTTTCTAACACAAAATGAAAAATCAGTATGGAATAAATGTTTATATTTTTCATAATTGTTTCTCATGCCCTGGTGTAACAACTGGAATTTTATTTCTGGACAACATACTTCTTCAAGACAATATTAACCAAGATCTTGGAGTCTTAAAATTCTCAGAAATATTTCTGTGCACATGCATACAAATTGCATACGTATATTATATATAAATATTTACATACATTAAAATACTTATATTTTGATTTGACAAATTTAAACTTACATTCTTCACCTTTGAGAATATGAAAAGAAAGGTGCTTTTTGTGTTTAGCTCCTCACTGACAGGTTTACCTGTCAGCCTGTGTTTAGCTATTCCAGTGGTTCTAGTTGATTCACCAGCGGTTCTAAGACAGAAGCAAAGTTCCTCTTTGCACATTCAGACCTAGGCAGTATCTACATAAGCATCCTCTAGAAGTGTATAGTTCTCTGGAGACCTTCTCTAGGTGTCCCTGCTTGAGTAGGCGGGTTGGACCAGATGAGATAGAGGTGCCTTCCAACCTCAGCCATTCTGTGATTCTGTGTGTGTGATTCCCATAGAGGGGAAGCTCTCTTGTAAATAAAACAAAACAAAACTTGGGAAAAGTAATCTTGCATAGAAATAGAAAAGAAATAGAAAATGACAGAATAGAAAAAGCAAGAGAAGCCATATGATCAATGGGATTTGTGAGAATGGTGTAGTAAATATGTGACGAGCATTTCAGCCAACAACATAGAACAACAATTCCAACCCTTGCAGTAAGATGCGAGTTGTCAGTGCACCCACATAGAGTCTGAATACTTGTACCCAACCTTTCAGGGAGGTGTGTGCCCATATTTGTGGCCAAAGCCAGCAGATCTGCCAGCATGCACCCAAGGAACTGCCACGGAAACACACCGAGAAGCAAACCTTAACACTGTCAGTGGGGCTGCAGGCCTCTGTTTGGCTCTGGAATATCATCAAGGAGAAAATATCTCTAAAAATGTGGACCTGCCTGCTTTGTCACAGCTGTGATGTAAATTGAAATTACTCTAAACTAGGCACATTCTGAACTGGAATTTCAGCACCTCACTTATCTCAAGCAAAATGTAATACTGGCAACTAAAAAATAAACATCTGCCAATTCAAATAGACTGTAGAAATAATGTCCTGAAACACAAACACCTTCTGACAGTTTAGGGATTCTAGGCAGAGCTGGTAGCAACTACTGCAGCTCAGTTGCCCAATACCTACCATTATCAGATGCTGTCGTATTTATAAGACTTTGCCAAGCTTTAACTGTTCGGCTTGAATTTTCCCAGACAAGGTATCTGTCTGAGGCTGACTTATTTTGGAAAGTTTAATTAGAATGGTTCAGTCATCCAGTCATTTAGAGGAAAGCACAATGTTTTGATCCTACTAAAATATAAATAAATCCTACAATAGCTTTGCTGAGAAGTTCTAAGATGCTTGTGCCTTGGAAAGGGAACTTTGGTACTGCTTCAACACTGATGAAATGCTATTTGATGTCCTCCTATTAAAAAAAAAAAGAAAAAAAAGATAAGTAAGTCTGGCCAAGACTTAAATTTCAGAAAATAAAAAAGATGTTTATGCTTTGTAGATGAATGTTCAAGACTGGTAGCTAAACTCTGGCAAGATCTAATTTTCCTTCATTCTCCTCCATCAAGCTGTGGCAAACTGTCATGGGGAGGCAGTTTCACTGATAACGAGCCTTCATTAATTAACAGCTTAGAGCTCAAAGCCACCATTGCACAGCTGAGCAGCAAGCAAGTTTCTGTCCAATAAGAGTATGAATTAGAGGCTCCAGACTGAGTTTACTGGTCTCTAACAAAAAACATGCAGGCAATTTCACAAGATTTTGAATCAAAAATCCAGCATCTTCAGGCCTTTCTTGGGGAAAGACTACCCAGATGTGTGCACATGAAGGAACGGGACTAAGAAATGGGAGTGGATTAACACAGTACTGTTCCTGAGCCTAATTCTGACATCTCTCTAGGTCATTATTAGCTTGGGCCCAGAATGTTGCTAACACTGAAGCAGCTACGTGGTTTCCAGCAGGGATTGCTGTATATGGCCAGTTTGAAGTTTGCACAGAGGAATTCAAGAGTCTGTTCATATAGCCATGAAGGCTCTTTCAGCTACTACGTGGCCAATATCCTTGTGGAGTTTTGTTTCAGTCACTTTTGCACCTGCACTATGGGACGTATATGAAAGGGAGAAGTTGAAGGAGCCTTTATCCAACATCCTGGAAACAAAGATGTTCAAATTAGTTAATTGTACTGCATTCTGATGGAGACATTTTAAGATAATCATCAGAGGGTGTTTTCATCAAAGCACTGAAGAAAACCATCTTTCCTCATGTGCATGCTCATCTCGAACGAGGTTTTGCACTCAGCTAAATTATTGGCACTTGTCTTGCTTCTGAATTTCTTCTGTGGAAGTTCAAATACCAATCTGAGTTTTTCAGAAGATATGCTTCAATTCAGCCACAAGTTAGTACATGTGGATCAGTACTCACTGGATTAGATTTTGTCGCCTACTATAATGTTGACCAAACTAGATGTTTTTAGAGTTGCCTAGTAATTTAAAAATGAATGATTATGAAATTGTTCTTCAGTTCTATAATGAAAGATGATTGAAAGTGAAATATAGTCTTGAGCACTGTGTAAGAAAGGTTTACTTCATTGGCACCTTCTCTCTATAGAGCATAAGAATCTTAGAAACAAATGTTCTCTTCTAAGTACCTACAAGGCAGAAAAACATGATCTCTCTTCCTTTCTTACAGGAATAATATTCCTAGACCTCTTTTCTTGGATCTTTTCTTCAAGAAAAATCAATAGGAAATCTTGCCTCTTGGCTGCCACTGCTGTCGCCACACTACCATTCACCTGAAAAATGTTACTGCTTTAGTGATTTACTAGACAGGAAAAATGTGGATTTATTGTTTTCATCATAGTTCTGCTGTAAGGTAGTTTTCTAGTAAAAGTGTAACATTACTTCGATGCACTGTGGTACAACATGACAGGTAATAATTCATGTCAAATGACATTAGACATAAGAGGTCAGAGGTAGGATTTTGTCTCTGCTGTATGCTTTGCTAGTTAATTAAAACCTTCTAGACAGTCAGGACCTGCAAATGTGCCATAGCATCCCAGAAATCTACAAAGCTAGAAACAAACAGAGTTTCTGAGGAACTGGTTGCAGTCACATAATCTAGGCCTGCATTTGAAGGTGTCATTTAGCAGCACCATCATTGCTGGCTTCAACATCCACTATAGTTGCTGATGAGCCTGATTTACCTGAGTTCATATAACTGCAGTATTTTCTACACTGACTACTGGTTTAAAGCTAGCATACTCAGCGAGAGGAATCAGAGGGAGAGAAGGAGAAGAAAACCATCAGCTAGCTGATTCAGAACTAAATGGTGATCTAGACCTAAGGGGACAGAGCCATCTCTGTGTGTTAGTTTTCCTCTAGTAAGCTGAAGAGCCAGAGATGTGTGTAAGCAATGGAAACTCTTTGTAGATCATTCCAAAGAAAACCAACATGGGAGAGAAGATCTCAGCCTCATCCATAGGTAGATCTTTTGCCAAATCTTGCATTGAAGGATGTAAGCAGACTGGGAAAGGGTGGAGACTTTCTGCTCCTCAGAAGGGAAAAACTTTAGAAGACTGGCTATAATAGAGTCTCTGTACTTCAGATGACTGAGGAGAACAGGGTACAAGCAGGATTCACATGAGCTGCTGGGATCAGCAGTTCTGGGAAGCCTTTGCCAATGTCTTAAAAAGGAAATCCAATCATGTGGAGGCACCACTAACTCTGAACTACTTTGTGTTGTGCAGCTGGAGAGCAAGCCAAGTCTTTGAAAATAGAACTCGATGGGACTACAACCTTGTAAAAATTCAACATCATCACTACAGGAAAAACAGCGAAGTATTTGTTTTACAGGGCTTGTGCAAATAAGGATTCTGTTATATGACAGGCAGCTTTTCCCTGGAGAAGATACCAAGTGGTTATTTTTTAGTCTAATATCCACTAAAGTAAACCAAAATCTTTTGTAAATACTGCATAAAGCTACTGTTCTCTCAACAGTGAGCACTAGGTTAATGCCTCTAACAAACCTGCTTAATTTTCCCCAACATGAATACCCAACATGCCCATGTCTCTGCTCAGAACTAGATATCAAACACTCAGGACACGCGTTCCATAGAAGCAGCAGCTTATCTCCTGAATATATGCAAATAGTTGAAAAATCAGTGCAAGTTTAAAAATATAATTTTCCGTTATCAATATTGTGTCAGACATTCACTGAATGTCTTACTGGGAACTCAGACTGGGGACAGGCAAGGACAAGCTCTTGCCTTAGATTCAATATGTATAGCGTCTATAATGTTTTGTAAATCAAATATCATCTGCTTTGAGTTTCTTTAGTAATCAATTTGCTGCTCAGCATTGCTACAACATTCAGAGTTCTTCCTCAGTTGAAGTTTTCACCAAATATTAAAAGGTACTTTCATAGTGTGCAATTTTGGAAAAATCTGGAGCTATATTCTCATTTTAAGTACATGCTTTCACCTTCTTCTACTCATCAGAGAGCTTAAGCCCATGCTTGGAGTTTAATAGCTTTATGTTAAGCATAGTCTTCAGTGCTTTTATGAAAGTAAAATCTTATAACTTAAGCACGGTACAAAGTTTCAAACCTGTCTGAAATGCACATAGGCCTAACTAGTATAGATATAACAAATAAAAGCCTGCAAGGATGGCACAGGATAAGCACCAACTTGAAACAGAGATACTACTGATTAAAAAGAGAAAACTCAAATTGTTTCCTAAAAGTTAGGCATAATAAAATCAAGAATCATAAAATATCAAGTTCCTAGAAGCTGACCCTTTTGTTTTCCACAACTAGGTTGGCAGCAATGAAAATGAAAGAAAATAGGAAGAAAGACACTCACTGACATATTTTTACTGAGTAACAAGAAATGTGTTCCATGCCACAGAGCACAAATCCCCCGATAAGGTATAGACAAAATGAAGGAATGAACACTAACCAGAAAGATCATGCAGCTGTGTGCTAAGCAATTTCAGAGATGACTGAAGAGGTGAAAGATTTATTCAAGATTTATAATCGATGTCCTTACAGAAACATTGTATTTAATAATATACACATACATTTAAATACATTTTATATATTTAATAATAATGCACAGAAATAAAATAGAAATAACTACTTTAATAAATCTGTTGTGCATACAGAATACATGTTCAGATCCTAAAAGTTGAAAGTGTTATATCTAAACTAGAGAAAATGATGATTTTATACCATATAGATGCCTCTCATATAGTGCTGAATGCTGATTAGTACATAAGGACTTATCATAATAATAACTATTCATAACGAGAAGAAAGTGAGCAGGAAATGGAAAATATTTGGGAAGAATAAAGAAAGCAAATAGGAAAAATACAAATTTTATATGTCACTACACTGAAAGTTACAGATGAACTTTCAGTATATTAGAATTTCCTGGCTTAAATACACTTGTTTTCTCAACTCAGGGGCATCTCAGTATTTCTTATTGTTTTCCTATTGTATTCCAAAAAAATGAAAAAGACCAATTAGGCTTTTGAAACCTGTAAATTATTTGAGACTTTCAGTAGAGAGGGTTAGTCAAAAACCTCACTGGAAAATGTTCTTTGCTGAAATTTTATCAAATTATCAGAGCATTTAGCCATCTATTCTTGCTCCTTTTTGCTCATTTTCAGTGTATCCTCACATTTTCTTACCTATGCATTATTTTATCAAATTTTGTGTGGCACCATCTTTCCAAAAAATAGTTGTTAAATTTTATGTTTATTTTTATTTTCTGCTATTTCTTTTCCACATTATTAAATTTAAGTTATTAAATTCAAATTTCAATTAAAATACAGATAATTATTGTGAGAAAACACAACTTCCATTACTAATACCAGCTTTCAACTGTTGTATTTCTTGATAAATCAATTGCTTTTTTTTTCTGAATACTAGTCAATGAATAAGTACATTTTATTTGGTCTAAACAATTATTATTAAATAACTTATATATATATATATATCTCCTGATTTTTTAGTTCCGTGTAGTGGGATCCAATTTGAAAGTAAAGTCCTAACAGCAAGAAGACATTATTCCAAGATAAATGTCAAAATTATGGCTTCTGATTCCAAAGGAGATGATGTATCACAGGTTCTCACTGTTTCTCATGCAGCAGCAGTCAAAAGAATCCCTGACAGAAAATGGGTGAAAATGAGTGATTTTTTTTAATGATCCTTTTCATTCTAGCTATTAGGTGAAGATTTTCTGCAATGAATGAAGCCATTGTTGATGTGTCCTTATATTTCTGGGAGGTCGGAGTTTTTTAGGGGAAGTTATAGAGACCGGAGAGAGGAGCAGTGTTCAGGATGAAAACACATAGCTTCAAAAGCAGCAGAACAATCTGCTCATATATAAATAAATACAGTGGGTCCTTTCCTTAAGAAAACAGGTACAATAAAACAAAGAAATTGTTATTTGTCTAAAAGAATACCACCCACTAAGACAACCAAGCAGTTTTCTCCACCATAGATCTGACTTCCTTACAACCTGGCCCTGTGTCAAAAGAATAACCTTGGTTAAAAAAAAAAATCTAAACTCTATCCTCCACGGTGCATGAACATACACAAACCAGCTATTTACAAATGCTCAAGGAAGTTGTTGACAATGTCCTGAAAAGGTACGGTTTAAGTCTCGCCAGGTGGAATTTCTATAGAGTTACTTGGACAAAGTCTTCAGAGAATCAGACCTTGTCTGCACCGCCCAAGCAGCATCTGTGGTCATAAATGAGGGACATATTGCTGGTCATGAGTCCCCCACAAAAAAAAAAGCACTTTTCTGGCATATCGATGTCTCTGTCAGAACTTGTCCCCTTTCCAATATGCAGCACCAGGCCGGAGCAGGGCTGCTGTGAAGATATTTTGCTCCTTCACAAGTGGCTGGCTGGCTGTAGTAGTGACTAGTCTTAGGTCTAGGGCCAACCTTAATAAAATCCTGGCTGAGAGATACCCTCATGTCTTACACAGATAGCTATAAAGCAGAGCAGAGTTGCCAGAGAGGTAAAAGAAAGAGAAGAAACCCATTATTGTGCTCAGGCAGAATTCAAGGTATGAGGGTGGACTGCACGGAGACCCGCTTCCTCATTTAAAAAAAAAAAAAAAACAAAATACAAATTTTGAAACATTTTTTACCTTTGCTGCATGGGCTCGATTAATTTGATTCAAACTTGCTATAAATGGTTTTTGTTTGGTTCAAACTGAAAAAAATCAACCTAAAAATTGTGAGTATGTGTGTGTGAGTGTGTGTGTGTATAAGATACAACTATAAAAGTTAGATTAGCATGAGGCTGCAATTTAGCTTTAAAGACCACACAGTACTCATTTATGTGCCATTTTACAAACTGGCAATTACACGATCCTGGATGGCTCTGAGATAATTCTGCCAAGTGAAAGCACCCATATCTTTGCAAATAACAGGGATCAGCTCACAGTTTTACAAGCTAAATTGCACATATCCATCCAATTTGTAAACCTACCCAAGTGCTTGAATTTTCAACACATATTCTGTTTTATAAAGCTAACAACTCAGAGTAGGTATGATTTCTCTTTCTCTTTCCCTTTCCAGATCCCAGATGCTCTTCCAGGTAGAAGCAAGAGAGCCAGGCCCTGGCAATATTGCCTATTGATCCAGCTGTACAGAGTCAGATTACTTGGAAAACAAACCTTCAATTTTTCACTCGACTGACGCTGCGAGGCAGTTGCTTTTAGGATCATTACCCTTGTCTGTAAAACAGAGGAATGTGAGAATGTGTTTGAGTAAATTTTGAACCCATTTGAACTTTGTGGGTTTGAAACTTACTCCCAGAGTCAACTCATTGCTTTCCATGAACACGTCACCTCCACAGCTAACCAGGACATTCACTCCAACACTCTGTGGTTTAGCTAATCAATAAATCATCCATAAATCACCATAATGCTGTAATGAGTGTCCCGAGAAATGCCCCGTTGCCAACGCCTTATCATATCTGAGAGGTGCTTTAAGGTAGGAAAATCCGGGAGGCACATGGCGTCCTCATGATATTAACTGACAAGGAATTTATGCCACTCATGCTAGCATGGGATGCCATACCTCTGTCTCTTTACCACAGAAGCTCTGCTGTGAAACATATAGGAACTTATACAGTGTTTGGATAGAGGGGGATTTAAGCTTAGGCGACAGAAGCTGGACAAAAAAACAGCCATAAGCCAAAAGGAGGAAAATAAGCATACAGCTTTTCCACACTCATAAGTTTCCCTTTCATTCATCTCTGCCACACAGCATTCAAGAGAGAATTTGTATAAGAGGAGTGTTAAAGGTACGAGCAGGCCTAACCTATGTGAATTGTAGCACCCAAGTATCAAGAGTGTGGGCAGGTCTGACATTCTGGTTATGAAAAGAGATCACACACACAAAAGGACGTATTGATGGATATGTCAGGTGAGAAAGGTTTTCTTCTATCTATTTTTTTCTTCTTTCATATCTAGTTAATGCAAGCTTAGTTTCTGCAATGAAACTGCCCTTTCTCCTTGCTTTTTAAAGTTATTAATGAGTTGTAGCATTTCTTTGAGGATTTGGGAGCTCTTTGAGAACTGAGAGTCTCCCATATCTCAGCATGCCAGATCACCCAGGACTGGTTTTCACTGGACAGTACATTTTAAGCTTTCCTTTTTTTTGGAGAGGACGTCAACTCAGAAAGGACACTCCTGGAACCTCTATTTTGAAATATAAAAATAGATATTTTGAAATATGTTGAAATAGAAATTAAATGGATAGAGTTGAGGTGGCATACTGCAACCTTTATTTATTTTTTGTCACATTCTTCAGAGCTCTGTTCTGTTAAATCAAATCAATGTGAGAATCATGCCTACTTTCTAGCACAAACCTGTCTCTTATGGAGATTGAGATCTCATCCAAGCTTCAGTTCCATCAACTACCCATCCTAGATTTGTTATCCATAAGAGGTATCTATATCTGCTCTATCAATGCCTTTTAAAGACTAAAGAAAGAAAAGCAAAAATGAGGAGGGAAGGAAAAAAAGGAATTTAAAAAAGCAGGCTTGAGAGATGGAGAAAGTCAGTCTCAGAAAACAAAGTAGGCTTTAAAATCAAATACGTGAAATAAAATATTTAGCTGGTCTCAGGTATGCTGAGCACACAAAATGTCCTCATAAAACACTGTGACGATATGAACTCTGACTTGTGAAGTTCTGATTTTAAATTAGCGATGGCTGGAAGGTGGGGAGAGGTGCACTAGATGAAGATCACTGTATTAACCCGCTTTCAGAGACAGAATACTGGACAATGCAGACCTCTGGTCTGACCCTGCACTGCACCTCTTAACTTTTTAAGACCTGAAAGTGATGCATGACATAAATCCAAGCAGCAAGGATTTAAACAGAAGTGGCCAGAGTGTCTAGATACTCGGATCTACTAGAAAGTGTGTGATCAAAACCCAAATCCCTGCTGAGGAACCAAAACTGATGAGATCAGTCCAGACACAGGGCTTTAATTCGGCTCAGCTTTCACACTACAAGTTGTAAAGTAATTTATCACTGAAGAAACCCACATATTTGTATCGCATTAGCAGAAATTTCCCATGAATAAAACAAAGGTTTTTATTTTGAAACTTTCCTTCAAACATAAGAGGTCTCATAGTATTCTCCCGTCCCCCATAAAGTGAAGAACAAAGATTAATTTTCAATTTATGCAGTGATTTTTACAGTCAAGCGTAACAAATAATATAACATATTTTCCAGATGTCCAGAGTTCCAAGACACTATTAACGGGACGAGGCTGCCCTCTTTTGTACAGAGAGAGATCTGCACTGGAATGTACCATTTCAGACGGAAAAACACATGAGGTTGCTGTGCTCTCTATGGAGGGAGTGGAGGTATAAAATGGCAATTCTTACACTAGAACTAATCAAATGGGGCAATAATGTTACTACGTAAAGTTGACTCTCTTGGTAATCAACATATTTTGACTTTGATAGCAGTTCCCTCCTTCACTCTGCACAGTTTATCCACAAACCTACTTAGATTCAGAGGCTGAAATATATCCCACAGGGCTGAATATGTTTCTGCTTTATAGGGAGACTGGAAATTTAACTGTGCCTTGGTTATTCTTCCTTCAAGCTTTGCTCCCATCCCTCCATACAACCATACAGTAAAATCTGTCAGATATGTAGCTGCGCTAGCAGCCCCTTGAATCCTGCCCCACTATGCACTTGCAGAGTAACAGGACCGTCCATGAACTGAGGCATTTGTCCCCTTCCTCCACAACCCTTCTTTCCTTGTTGGATATACAAAAAAAAAAAAATAGTGTATGCTAAGATCTTCTTACCAGTCATGGTAATTTCACTAGCTCTTGACTAGCTTTATCTTGGATATGGGGAAAAATCCCAGGAGTCACAGCATTTCCTCTATGGTAGATATATGATGTGTTACTACTGCTATGTCTTAAACCTCCTCTCTAGGCAACCCACTTTCATTACTCTTCTCACTATTCACCCAAGATGCTCTTCAAGCCCTTAATTTTGTAGTGAAAGGTGGTAGAATGATTGAATGGGACTTCAAATGTTGTTAAATGTCTGGTAGAAGAAGCAGACATAACAAGACATTAAATCCATCCCAAAGATGGATGTGTGCTACTGAATGAAGATTAGAAGTACGACATGTATAAAATAATCAACTAGCCTAAATCCCCTGAATTTTTCAAACAAGAGTGGGAGGTCCTTATTTTGAAGGTTTTTTTATTATAATTTTTTTGGTCCTGTCTAATGCCCTGCACAACCAGTTGTGGAACAGGGGTAGAAATATTCACATACAAGACACACATAGGTAAAGAGGAGCAGTCAGGTCACTGTATCAGGCAATAAAACAGAACCTGGATTTCACACCCCTAAAGACTTGGCCAACAGGGCTGTGGAAACTTGGTGATAATAAGTCCTTAGCAGATACCTCCCACCTTGAACACAGGAAGCCAAAAAGGAACAGTGGGGTCACAGTTCCTTCTGGTCTTCTAAGGAAGAAAATACAGTCTAAATGTGGACCTGCTTTGAGGCAATATGAATAAGCCAGCAAAAGCTGCAGAGAATATTAGATGTGAATCTTCTCCCTGGGTAAAGAACCCCCACATAGCCCTCCATTTTCCCTAACAACAGTGTCAAATAATGTTCTGTATGGCTAAGCATTTGCCCTAACCACACTGCTTGTAATTAGCAGTGTCTGTTAATCTAGGCATCTGAGACCTGCACGGTTTGAGTAAAAAGTGCCAGGGCTCAAGTGTTTATGAGCAGTTCATATACAGCAGGAAATTTCTTGTTTTTCTTGAACAGTTGCCCTGCCTCTACTTGCCAAAAAATGCATGGTGAATAGTCATTACCCAGTTTAATAGAGATGTGGGCTAAAATTTCTGCTACCTGGTTTTACACATAGGCTGTGGTTAGAGGGGAAAACAGAGAAAAGTCTCATTGCATTCATGTTGGCATGCAATTTAAGTGAAAGCAAGACTTTTAAATGAATCACTCTGTGTCTACCATCTTAAAGTAGGCTTTTTCAATTCTTTGCCCTGGTTTGGATTAACGATAAATGGGAACAAATCCAACATAGTCAACCATTACCAATTTGGGAGGAATTTGAGAGCTGGTACTGCTCAGCTGGCAGAGAGCTGGTACTGCTCAGCCTGCAGAAGGGAAGGCTGATGGGGATCATGGACTTTCAGTTGAACAGTGGAACGGATTGCCCATAACAGCTTGGAACAGGTTGCCCAGACAGTTTGTGGAGCCTCCATCCTTGGGGATATTCAAAACTTGAGTGGATACCACCCTGGACAACCAGCTGTAGGTGACCTTGTCTGGGCACAGGGCCTGGACCAGGTGATCCCCAGAGGTCTCTACCCACCCCAACTATTCAGTGATTCTGTAATAAGACTGTTCAGATTTTTGTTCTGACAGTTTCATCTTACAACAAAAATAATTAAAATGAAGTAGTTGTGTCATCTGCCTTTCTTGTCTTTGTACTGTATCTTAATTGGCTTCCATACCTATTCCATATTTCAGAAAACAAAGGTTTTCTGAAAAGCAATACAGTCTATAACCATCTCCTTTTACAAAACTCAGCTTTCTGTTAGCAGATTATCTATCTGGTAGAAATAAAGTCTACATAGAAAAAAAGAGGGTGTCTTGATTATTATTTCTTGCATTATATATTGGGATATTTGGAGTTGGTCCATTTTGATAATTTTAAATAAAGTGTATCATACTTCATGCACTGAAATCAAAGAATAGATTTATTTCCCACAAGTTTTACCAAAATTTGTTTTAAGTATGGCCAGTGTGGCCACAGATATTGAGAGGTTTATGTTTGCAATAGCACAGAGGGAAATAGAAGGCATCGATGTGGTACTAAGGAGTAAGTGGTCCCCTCACAGATGGAGTAGTGATGTAAAAATACACATTCCCTGCTTCAAAGAGCACTAATCAGAAACAAATTCAGGCTATTAATGTTGACTCCTAGGCAAGCCAGGCATCTTCCACAGAATACCTCCGCACTGGAGCAAAAAAAAAAATCACAACTAAGTGAAAATTCCGAGAGAAGGAGTGAAAGAAAGAGGAAAAGAGGGGGGAGAGAGGAGAGAAGGAAGGAAGGGAGGAAGGGAGCGAGGGAGGGAGGGAGGGAGGGAGGGAGGAAGGAAGGAAGGAAGGAAAGAAGGAAGAAAGGAAGGAAGGAAGGAAGGAAGGAAGGAAGGAAGGAAGGAAGGAA
>JAUBNY010001036.1:2127694-2142820 GCA_032275445.1 Crypturellus soui
TCGGGCTCCCTCCCTTCCCGAGGGATGGCGGCCGGCGCGGCGCCCCCCGCCCGCGGCGCGGTGCCCGCCCTCCCCGCGCGCCGCGTACCAGGCTGACGGGGTGCGCGTAGGCGCCCTCGTAGCGCTCCTCCTGCAGCAGCTGCCGCAGGTGCGCGATGTAGCTCGAGGCGAGGCGCAGCGTGTCCAGCTTGGAGAGCTTCGTGTCGGGCGGCACCCAGGGCAGGCTCGTCTTGAGGCGCGAGAACGCCTTGCTCAGCACGCGCATCCGCGCGCGCTCCCGCGCGTTGGCCGCGTTGCGCTGCGACTGCTTCCCCTCGGCGGGCGCCGCGCGCGGCCCCGCCGCCTTCTTGCCCCCGCCGCCGCCGCCGCCGCGCGGCCGCTTCCTCTTGCCGCCCGCCGCGCCGCTGCCCTCGCCCTCGTCCTCCTCCTCCTCGTCCTCCTCGTCCTCCTCCTCGTCCTCCTCCGCCGAGGAGTTGTCCCCCGACGGGTAGAGCTCGCCGCGGGGCTGCCGCTTGGCCGGCGGCGCGTAGCGCAGCTGCAGTGCCCGCAGCTCCATGGCGGGCAGCTCCTCCGCCTCGCTCCCGGAGCCCGCGGACATGGCCCGGGCGGCGCGCCTCGGCACGGCTCGGCACGGCACGGGGCGGCACGGCACGGCACGGCGCGGGGCGGCCCCGCCGCGGAGAGTGTCTGGCGGCGCGGGGGCGCGCGGGGGGATGCGCCCCTCGGGCGCGCTATATATCGCCCGTGCGCGGAGCGGACCGGGAGGCGGGGGGGTGACGGGGGCGGCGCCTCTCCGCGCGTGGAGCCGCGGCCGGGGGCGCCGAGGGGGCGGACGCGCGTGGGGGTGTCCGCGGGCGGGCGCGGGAATAGCTGGAAAGGCGGGGCGCGGAAGCGCTTCTCCCTCCGGGATAACGCCCCGCGGAGAGGGAGGTGCCCGCGGGGCCGATGCTGCGGGGCGCGGCGCTGCGGTCACCTCCGAGGGTGACGCGCGGCGGGAGCCGGGTCGCTCCCCGCTGCTTCCTCCCCTCCTGGGCTGCTCTGTGGCGCTGCTCTGCGCTGCTTTCTCCCGCCGGGAAGAGCGGCCGCCCCCGCTTCCCGCCGGGCCGCAGCCGGGGGGCAGCACCAGGTCCCTGTCCGCTCCTCAGGGCTCCCGCGGCGCTTCGGCACCCGGGCTGGCGGCGGGGACGGGGAGGAGGAGCGGGACGGAGGGGCGAGAGGCGCGGCGGGCGCGAGGGGTGCGGGAACTGCGGTTTGCGGCGGGGACGTGGCAGGGCAGGATGTGTTTTGATAGTGTCAGTGGCCGGGGCGAGGCTGCGGAAAGTGTCAAGCGGGTATAAAGTGTCCGAGGGCTTCTCCTTCCTCAAGCAATTAATTAAAATCCAATCGGGCTGGGCACAGCTCTGTTTCACGGAGGGTTTTTTTTTTTTTTTTTTTTTTTTTCCCCCGAGGATTTGCGGTTTTTCTAACAAATTCCGTCCTGCGGTTTTGATGCAGCCCACGGGAGGGGGCACCTGGGGTCCTGTGGTAACTCGGCTCTGCAAATTCAACCCAAGATATCAATTAACCTCTTAGAAATTCCCCCCTGGCTTGCACTCCCCCAAATCCCTTCTTTCCAACGCGATTAACCAACGTTTGTTTCCTCTCTGGACTGCCCTGGTCAAGCCAGCAGAAACGTCCCCGTTTGCAGAAAACAAACGCAGCTAATGACTACAACAGGTGGAAAGATCTCGTCCCGATTTTTTTTTTTTGCTCCTCATTTTTCCCTCCCATTTCCCTGCCGACCAAGTGGAACCTTCCCCGCCGCCGCAGCCCAAGTTTCCTGGCAGTGGGCGCCGCGTTTGCGCCCAGCGCTCCCAGTGCCGCCAGCTCCGAGGTGCTGCCGAGGGCCGCTTCGCGCCGGCCGCCTAAACCGCGGCTTCCCCCCGGGGCTGCGGCTTTTAGCAGCGATATTTCCAAGGGGAACCCGGCGCTTCTTGAAGCAGGGGCGGCACCGGCGGCGGGTCCTTGCAACTGGATCCCTTGAACTCGGTTTGACACTGAGATGCTCTCGCTGCGTCCCCGCGCGCCGGGCTGCGGGGCTGCTCGGCGCCCGCGCTCAGTGCACACTCCTCGTGTAAATACATACATATATATAGAAAAGATACTGCAGGGGAAGAGATATAGGTTTACTTTTTCTCCCCCCGCTTACATCTAGATTGTTTATACAGGTGCGGGCTGAACGCTTTCCCTGCTAAAGATTGATGGAGGGAAAGTGCTGAATTTCTTTAAACAAAGAGAAAAATGGTACCCGGCCTTAAAAGCCACGATGGCAAATCTCACCTTTGGCGCTTACCTCTTCCTCGACGGATTAAAGGCTGCTCATAATGGACATTTCGCCCGATTTAATGGTAAAACGGAGGAGCAGAGTCGGGGGAGGCGAGAGAAAAGCCAAATTCTCAGGTCGCCTTTGCCCCGTTTTGGGTTGGTGTAAGATAGGGAAATGCGGTGTCTAAGTTAGAAGGGAGCCTCGCGAGTCACTTCGATTTCGCACCCGAAGAAACGGAGCGTGAGCGACTCCCCTGAGACCGCTGCTGGCTGCGACCCTGCGCCGGGAAGCCCTTCCTAGGACAGAGGCCGTGCCGGGACCTTCCCTTCGCCCCCGGGCAAAGACTTGCCCGGGAGCTTAGACGGGAGCCCGGGTGAACCAGCGGGAGGCGGCTACCGCGGGTAGAGATGAGCCCCAGAGCGCTGTGTCTCTGCAGCAGCGCGTTGGAAGGGGAAAAGCAGAGCGCGAGGGGCTGCCGCGCGCTGCTGCCGCCGTAGGAAGCGCAGGTGGATGCGCTGCAGCCTCTGCTCCGCGCCAGCCACGGCAAACTGCACCCTGCGAGACGCGGCGCGGGCAGTGAAGGGAGAAACGGCCCCGTTATCCCCCCGTGCGGGGCTCGCAAGCGGCGCCCGAGCGCGCGACTCGCACCCGGAGCGGGTAGTTGCTGGAAATGTGTGTGTGTGCCTGGGGGAAGCTGATTTCCCCTCGGGGGGAGGTGGGGAGGGGACTCTTCTCTTCAGCAGCACAAGGCGAGAGCATCTTTCCACTGAAAAAGAAAGAAAGAATCCCTTGCCTTTATTTACACCTTCCTCCCTTTCCCCTAACATTGCCAGTAAAATACCTCGGGACAGACAAGGAGACTTTATGAGCTGCTAAGGATCGCTGTCCCCAGGGTTTTGGCCAGCAGTGGTTTTTGCTCAGGTATCCCCAACTCTCAGCGCGGCTTCCCCTGTGGAGCAGCCGGGCAAAGTCCCTAAATACCTCCTGGCGCCAGAAGAAAGTTCTCATGTAATAGATACCCGCCGGTGTGAGAACACGGATTCTGCTCACTTTGTCAATCAGCCCGGTAAGTGAGGAGGGGAGATGGGGATTTTTTTTTTAATTAAAAAAAGAGGAGAAAAAAAAGTTCTTTTTTCACTACTTTACACTATTTTTTTTTTTTTAACATGGTGGGGGTGGTACTGCTGACCTAAAAAGGCCAGCAGTACAGTGGTGGTGTTTAAAGTGCAGTTTATTTCTTCTCTTGGAGCAAATTAGCTGGAATAACAAGCAAACACCAGGCAAGAGAAGGCGCTGTGTTACTCTCCTCCTTGTGTTTCAGTCTGAGAGGGAAGCCCACCAGAGCAAGACGGAGGAGATGGGGAGAGATAACACGGCTACAGCGCTTCATTATACTCGAGCGCTCCGCCACCCTCGCTCGCTTTGGCCGGGTTACGGCAGAGCGGGGCTGCTCTGGGAGCTGATAGTGAAGTCAGTGGGGGCTCAGGGTCATGGAGAAACAGCCAGAGACAGATCCGTGGTCAGGGGAGGGAAAATCACTGTTTGGTCATTCACAGTGAAAGATGCCCCCTCTGACACTCAGCTGAATTGATAGGAAAGAAAATAAAATGTATGAGGGTGCTCTTAAGAGGTAAGCTTTAATCATGGGATCGTGCATGTAGTCCGGTGACATCATTCCCCATTTTCCTCAGACAATGAATTCTTCGTGGAAGGCACCTCAGCAGCCTCTCAAACACTTTTCGAGCAGGCAAGTTAGTGTCTCGCAGCAGCTGACATCGACAGGAGCTCCATGTCTGTCTTGCCCCGGGGAGCGCAGAATGGGGCAGAGCCCTCCAGCTGTGACCTGCCCAGGCCTAGCAGAGGGGCAGGATCACCTCCCTCCTCAAGGAGGAGCTGGCAACGCTCCTCCTAACGCAGCCCAGGATGCCCCTGGCTTCCTTGCTACAAGGGCGCCTTGGTGGCCAAGTTTGACTTGCTGGTGCTGGGAGTTGTTCATCGCCAGGTGCAGGACTTTGCACTTGCCCGTGTTGAAGCTCATGATGTTCCTCTCTGCCGATTTCTCCAGGATGTTGAGGTTGGTGTGGGTGGCAGCACAACAGTCTTGTGTCTTAGCCACTCCTCCGAGTTTTGTACTGTCTACAAACTTGCTGAGGGTGCATTTGGTGCCATCACACACATCATTAACATAGATGTTAAGCACATTAGCCTCAGTATAGACCCCCAGGAAACACCATCAGTGACTAGGTATGAGTATCTGAGTATAATAGTCACCTTTTCAGCTATTTTAATTAGTAGATCTACAATGTCCTTAGGAAATCAATTGCTGAAGATACAAGGAAACACAGAGAAAATTCCCCACTATCAATTAATTCTGAATCTGAGAGATGCAATTGATGAGAGTCCTCACACTGATTTTTCTGACGAAGTAAGCATAGTTCTTCCAGCAAGCGATCTAGACATTTTTAAGTATGCCTATATTTGAAAAGGAAAAGTTTGTAGCTTTAAGTTCCTTAAGTTTAAGTAATTCTTCTATAAGATTTTAACACTAGTTTCCTACTTTCTGAAAGCTTGTTCACCTACCCTATGGAATAATACTTGGAAAATTTTGTTCTTTTCACAGTACTTGCAAACGGTGTTCACATACTTTAATTATATTAACTTTATTATATTAAACTATATTAACTTTGTTATATTAAAGTATTCACATACTTTAATTATATTAACTTTAATTATATTTGTAATTATGCACAGAGCCATACATTACAAACAGTAGTTAAATAAGCTTTCACAGGCAGAGCAATCATATCTGAACTCAGACACTGAAATTTAAAGGGGCTTCTATCTTTCATTTCTATCTCCAGGTGCCATTTATTCTCCTTTTCAGAAAAAAAAAATCATATTTCAAATAGTAATTATCAGACTTGTAGGAGACACGTCTCAGATGATTTAACTCCATGAAACTATCTATTATTGGAATACCATCTCGTAAGCCAGTAACATAAAGAACTCGACCTCCTTTTTTTACACTCTACAGGACCTTTCTTGGCCTTCTTTGATGCCTGCTTTGATGCTTCATTGTCTATAACAGGTACAGGTGAGGTCAGATAATTATCCTGCACCTTTCCTCATTTTACTAATGGTATTGAATTGGGATTTCGTTTTAATTAACTATAAAAATGATTAGAAATGATGTTTTTTTTTTTTCATGTTTCCCTTCATGGTAGATTTTCCAATTCAGCACTTGGAAAAGAAAATGTTGTTATTCATCTGCATTTTGCTCAGCAAAATGGCTATTCTATCAATGCTTCATGTTCTTAAGAAGGAAGAAACTATGCTAGGAAAGGAAATCTGTACATATTATTCAAAAACATTTTGAGAAATTTTACCTAAAATTAAACAGAATAGTTTAGCTAATCTCACAATATCTGTAGCATGCCTTTTACTTCAACTGTATACTTGTTAAAAGAAAAATGATAACATGACTGAACAAGGTCTTCATCTAGTCATTACACGGCATCTAGGTTATACAATTATCAATTTCAACTGAGCTGATCCAGTGGCACAAGTCAAAAAACAGTGCTGAATAGGAAACATTCCTGCAAAAGAAGTAGAAATACACTGGAATAAATTTGAATCGAAAGAGTGCTTGACTAAGAATTTCTTGATGCAACTAAAAACATGCAGCAACAGATTCCATACCATCTCTGATGCAGACTGAGACTCCTAAGAGACTTTCTCAGAGATGTTTTTCTGTATGAAATCTGTGTTCACGGACATTTGCATATTCTTTCACAGATGTATTTAGTATAGCTTGTATGGTTATCAAAGTATAAAGTAGCAGGCATTAGATAATATATCGTTGGAAACAAGAACAGGTTGCTAAACATGTTCTACTGGTAAGAAAGTTACTCACAGTTAATTTAATGATTCTTTCACTGGGAAGAAAGACAATGATTACTTTAGAAAGCCTTATCAAAAGTAGCATTACCCACTTTGAGATAAAAAGGGTTCTTTACAGACAGGCATTGTGAAATTCCTTCAGATTCTTAATGCTGTATTTCTACTACCCTAATCACCGAACATTTATGAGGAAAGATTTTCAGAAACAAATAAAATGTCTTTATGATCTTGTCATCTTGGCTGCACTTGAAATAAGATACTCTATATCATACTTTAACACTTAGTTGTTGATTCATTCATTTTAATTGTCTTAAAGGTGCAATTTTTCTCCTGCTACGTGCAATACAACTGGACCTCCCATTTTTGAATGCTTGCATCTGGCAGCTAAAGGAAAGGGCATGAGTACAGTTATGGTTTACCCGCTTTGAGTATTAGCATCCACTTGGGTTTATTTGCAGGTCTTCGCCTTACAGCTTTCTTTGGCAGGGGTTGCGCTGTCTGACTGCCAGGCAGGTGGTTCAGCGCTGCACTGCCCATGAGATGTCATGAGCTCACGGGGCCACAGTGGATGTTAAAATTAGGAAGTTTTTAATTTGTTCTCCTGAGCCCAGATCCTGTTCTCTGTTACAGAGTCAAAGGAGAACGTCGCCTTACAAACTGCCAGTGCTCTACACGGCAGGATGAAGATGACATGATTGACAAGGCAGGAGTCAGCACTACTCACTCCCCCTGGAATGGAAGTAATACTCCCAGCAAATTGCTACAAATGTTTTGGAAAGTGTTAGCACTTTTTGATCTACACACATCCAGATCAAAAGCGTATTATATACAAAGCAGTAGGTTTTCTGCAGAAATAAAGACTGACCTGTTGTACACGAGCAAAAGCAGTTGCTACATCTACTCAAAGAACTGTATGCACTACCCATTTGCACATTCATTGCCCCACATGTATGAGTAAAACCAAAAGCATAACTTTTTTTTTACAAATTAAATTAGAAAAGCCTTGCAAGAAGTTATGCTTCATACATAAGAGCTACTGAATTTTTTAAATAAGATTATCTTTGCATTTTTTGAAAAGTCCCAAACACACACCTGTCTGCATAGAGTCATACAATTATCTGATTCAAATTACAGGGTTATCTGAAACTGATTCATTTCCCATTTCAAGTTAATACTAATGGTGAGAGATCAGTGGTGATACAGGATCTGCCCCTGCCCTAGTATATGTTTTAAAAGAAGACTTGGGGAGTCTAAAATTCACAGGGGCTAAGCATCAAGCCCAGAAAAACTTAATATGCAATTATCTATAGGTAAATCAAAGCAGATGAGAAGAGTCTTTAGTTTATATGGAAATCAATACAAATTCCTTATTTAATTTTGGCACAAAATGTTCCTAACTGCATTACTGAGATTCTCCATTCTTTGAGAATTCAGGTTCTTACTTTGAACAAACTTCTGGACAGAAGACAGGAGCGAGATATGTTAAGTTTTTCCCCTCTGTTTCTTAAAATTATGATATGCTATGCAATCTAGCAGCTTTGAGATGACTTCTGGCAAGTCTGCTTTTGTTACATTTTGGTTTCAGGTCTCTAAAGCAGAATGATTAAGATAGTTCTAACCTGCATTAAACACATTAATCTTGGAAGTGTTGGTTGACTAAAGAAAGATAAAACTGTGAGTTGGTACTCCTTCCTCCACAGAAAGTGAAAGATTTGGGATTACAAAGTGTTTAAAATATGGAAATTATCTTCCATATAGTAGGGAACATCATATTTCATGATACATCCTATTTCTGAATGCCTTCATTATCAAATTTACTCAGCCCAGAAGTGAGGCGTTCCTTGTTCTTGGAGAAATTCCACAATTGCTTGATGAGCAAGAGTCAAAGGTTATTACCCTAGATTACTTACAAAAACAAAGACAAATGCGTTTGACTTTTTGAGAATGCTCCCACATTCATGCACACATTATGTCTGTCGGCTTACGAGGGCTCAGAACAGAGAGTGCCGCCTAACACGTGTAACTTGGCGCTTTGGTTGGAGCCTGGTCTTACTGCTCTACATCAGCATTTCTGTACACTTGATATACAGGCCCAGGAAAAAAATTAGTTGGCTGCTATTTGTAGAAAAGAAAGAATAAGGTGGCAGATGAGTAAATCAAGAATTAGGTGGCAGATGAATAAATCCAGCTCTATGGGGAGTTGGTGGGGCATGGCCACAGCAGATAGTTTATTGCTTCAGCTTGGAGGAATGCTCATTGGGTTCAGTGAGTTCATCAGATTTCAAGACTTGGTAAAATGTAGGTAGTAAAAAAACTACAGGTGCATTAAAATCAGTCCTTTGAGCACTGAATTAACTAAAAAAAAAACTATCTCTTTCACTCTTTCACTTTCACCAAGCAGAAAGGGACAAAGCATCAGCTAAAGGGCATATGAAGATGTAACAGTTACAGTTATATTCAAGATTATCGTTAAGTGGATTATGTATTAGTTTGGAGCAATGTATATATATCGTTTGTACATCGGTGCTGACCAACTCTTGTATCTTAAGCATAAGTATGAACATTGAAAGGCAAATCCAAGCATATCATTTGATGCCTAGCAGTGAGACAGCAGCCCATTTCTATCGATAACACACACGAGGTGTTTAGCAAGCTGAAACTCAGCTGATGCCAAGCTAAGGTGCAGTGAAGATAGATGGTGACCACAACAACCACTTCTTAAGTGTGCCTGAAGTGAAAACTCTGTTTTTCTTTTTATTCAGTTATATCAGAAACTGACTAATTGCTACTGTTGCAAGAGAAGGAACAAACTGAACACCAGTTTGAAATCAGTAGTGCCCTATGGTAAGAATTTTTTTTTTTCCAGTGAACAAACATACATCAAACAAAATTACCCAAAGTGACACTCCGCTTCAAGAATGTGCAAATAAAAACTTATTTTTTGGTTTTATGCTGCATCTTTTTCTTTCCCCCAAAAGTGGTAATTTATTGAAGTAAATGTAGTAAACCTAGTAAAAATGAGCAAAATAAGGTCATGTCCAAGATGTACAAGACTGATCCTTTGCCTCATTATATGTAAATCACTATGGTCATAAGCATGACTCAAAGGGGCATGATCTACTTTACTTCAAAATTCACACTTGCATGAGATACATGGTTAATACTTCTCTATACTTAGCTATATGTAGCACTTCAGATGCAGATAAATTTGCATGAATCTTGTTTAGGTTACAGCCCATGTCATCTAATTTGAGCCTTTTGAAGGTTTGCTTTTGCACTTCAGCAACTTAGGAGTGAGGTCAAGGGCTACAGTTTATAGGTCATGATTCCACCTGTTAAATTTATTACATGGAATGTCAGAATGTGGGAGGCATTCACAGGGCGGCGTGCTGAAATACTGCCCTCACATCCATTTTGTGTGCATGTCTGAGAAAAAAAATGCGTCAAAGGTGTTTTTTTTTTCCCCTTCTTTTGAGTTCTTCTGGAAATGAATAATATATCAAAGCTTTGCCAGATTCACACGGAAAAATGATCTTAACTTTTTGATGAAGTATGATTAAATAGACCACTCTTTTTAGGAGAATGATTCTTTTTCGTAGAGGTTAGTGAGAAGTTAGCCCTTGTACCATGTGTTTGAGTTAAACAGTAGTAACCTCTATGTGGTGTCCTTTGTGATGGTCTGGACTGGAGAAGAACATACTGCACGACTGAAAAAAAATGTCTGTTATGCTCCTTTAGGTTCCTCTTTGGGACCTTTCCATGGTGCATAATTTTGTCCGATCAAGAAAGTATTGACTGCTCTTTCTAGGCAGCCAGGGTGCTCGTCTTTCTTGATAATATACTTAATAAGACAAATTCAAGGGGAAATTAGGGAAAGATAAGGTACTCTGCACCAGTATAATTAATGTGTTATAGAAACAAAACACACACAAAAATCCCTTGTTCTTCCCAAGATCCCACACAAATCAGACATGAATTTAAGAACAACGCATAATGATATAGGGTCCAAAAGTCCATTTAATTCAGTCCTGTCCTAGTGGTCAATGTGGTAATAGGAGACACAGGAAGCAATGGGCAAGAATATTCCTCAGAACACTCTCTCAGCATTACAGTCTCTGTAATTTCCTGAGCTAGCCATCAAATGTAATAGACCTTGATAGATTTTTCTTCCATGTGTCCACTTTGGAGTACACTTGTCATCCCAGTATTCTGCAGCAAACCCTAATTTTAAACGTAAGGCCTTAAAGCACTTTTGTACTTTTATTAATTTAGAGTGGGGACTGATTATGAAGGTTATAGAAAGAGACTCAGGCTATTGCAGAACAAATTAAATCTCACGTGCAGTGAGGACAGATTGTACTGTCTGCCTTGTTTGTACATGATAAGCTGGTGTGCCACCCCTCCTGGGAACGTGCATACTAGCTGGCAAGGACTGATGCAGTAGATGTATCACCTCCAGCATTGGACCAAAGATGTGCTAAGAGCTGGTTTGGGTCACTGTCCAAACTGTGACCTGAGACAGACATGACCTGGAATCGCTTTGCATTAGCATCACACCTTGCAACACCCATTCTGTGCCTTCTGAAAAGCAGGAGAATAGAGCACTATGTGCCTGGTTTGGCATTGCACTGCATCCAACTCTTGATTGCGCTTCACCGCAAGAAAATTCCAGGTAGTCACATCAAATCAAAGAAAATGATCCAGAACGGAGTTTCATGATCAGTAGCTGTTTGGATAATTTTCCTATCGTGGTTTGCTATAGTGGTTATATATATTTACATATATTACACCAGACATTTAAAAAAAAAAAATCTTCCTAAACAACTTGTACATCTTGTCTGGAAAATCTATGGAAAGATTATATGCTTTTATTTGCATAGTCCTTTATTTTCTTTTTAGCTGGTATCAAGGAAGAAGTTTGTGTATGAATTGTGGCTTCTCCCATTCATCACTGAAATGACTTAACTTTATATCTTCCTTTACTTCTGGAATCAAGATTGCAGTTTTCTGTGAATAGATTTATTTCAATTTAACAAGCACTCCTTTATTTTACTCTTTTTGTCATCACCAACTGATCACTTATTTCCATAAGAGAGATTTCAAAGATTTTACGTATCCACATTGTCTTCCTCAAGACTGAAGATAGAACTGAAGATTCTTCATGAAGATTTGTTTCATCAGGCAAACACTTAAATATTTGTTCTTCTTTTCTTGAAGAGGTTATTAAATCAAGAGAAAAATATAAAACTTATACTTCCTTTTCTTGGTAGTTTACTGTTTCAGACAGAAGTTTGAGTACAAAAATGCTTTTCTGAACATATACTTCTCTGTACAAAAGGCAGATCTGAGCTTCCTGTCACCTATCATTCATGTTAGGAGAAAATCTTTATTCATTTACCCAGTCCACACAGTTTTCTTGTTGGAAAATGTCATCAGTCACGTATATACTATACTAAATATGACTTTTGTTCATAGGCTGTTGAGATATATCAGAACCAAAAACCTTCCAAACCTGTATTTCTCATATGCAAGTAAGCTGACAATAGACACTGTTGTAGACAACTCTAGAAACAAGGCAAGTAGCTATTCCTATTGCCTCTGGCTGTAAGCTCATCCTGAACACCTTCAACAATTCCCTGCGTTTGGCAGGCGACAGCGCTGTCTGGGAGCCCAAGCTGTCTGGCTGCCTTTTCACTCGGTTTTGCCATCAACGAGTCTGTCCTCGCAGGTAGGAATAGGTTTTCTGGGGCTATCTGAGCTTTTCCAGGCTTTGCAATTTAGTGGATCACACACAAAGATCAAGTATTTTTAGTATGCATTGAGGATCGTTCAAGTGGATTGTTTTCCATTTTGCAGTTAATTTTTTCTACTGTCTATAAAGTAAAAATGTTATACTTTAAGGAAGATGATAATATTTCCCATTTCCTCATTTTCAGTAGCTAAGGCTTTGCAATCCAGGACACAACAAAATCCATGACCACAGTTTTTCCAGGCAAAACCCACTGATTCTACAGTGCTCCTTTTTATGGGATGCTCTGGTCCTGGAAGCAGAGGTAATTCGGTGACCTAAGGTAACCACTGTCACTCAAATCAATAGAGTGATCACACTGAAAGAAAAACGAAACAAAATAAAGCAAGAAAGCAGATGCTCTTCTAATAGCTTGGCTTGGTGCAATCAGATCACCATCAGAAATGCCTAATGGAAAATATTTCCTGTTTTAAGGGGAGATTTAAAATATCCTTAAAATGTTAGCTAGTGTTGAGCAAAAGCCATTTGAGGAATGGTGGTAAATTTGCAGACCTCTTCAGTGCTAACAAAGCTTTCTTAAGAAGATATAGACTTCCATGGCAATTCAGGAGACCAAGAGAATGAAAATGCCATTACTGGAAGCATCCTATGACTCAATTTGTTTTTACATATGAAAGATGATTATATATATATATTTATATATATATGCTATATATGAATATATATCGTATAAATCCTGAAAAGCAGTCTATGTATCTCCATCAAATGGGGAGACCAGAGTTCAAAAACACCACAACAGAATCCTATTCAGTGTCACAGAATAAAGTTAATTTCACCCTTTTTTATGCCTTCCGGATTCTTTTTGTAAGAATAACTTAGAAGACGCAATTGTCAGAAATCAGAAACAAAGATTCTGTGGTAATGAGATGCTACTAGCAGACAAAATATATTTAGGGGAGAAATAAAACTGATGGACTGCAGGGTGTCTAACGTTGCCTTCTTCTGCAGCTGATTTCTACAGCACTGTTTGGTGCATGTTTCCTGTGAAGTGCTTATCCTTGCAAACCTGCTGGAGAATCCTAGAACTGATAAAAATCCCACCCAAAGCAACATATAAGATAACTAAAAAACATAATGACACACACTAGGCACATACTATGGGGTAGTGCCTAGTGTGTGTCATTATTAGGGGAAAATAAAAGCCGAAAGTTTACTGCTATTAAACAATAAAAAACGTAATAATAATTTAAATAGCCTTCTTAAAACAGACCTGTCTTGAGAGGTGAGTGGGTAAGTATATTTCTATGTCTCTCTGGGATAAAAATTAATGCAAATTTAAACTAAAAAAAGGACCTGAACAATGTTATTCTTTATCTCTGCCTACTTGCCCATGTTTTCTGGTTGTTCCTTATCTTTACTGAAGGCACAAAATAAGTAAAATTTATATACCTCTCCTCTATATCGATGAAGTTCTACTAATAGCCATTCAAATCTATAATTTATATTTTGGAAGAAATTAATGAGTTCAATCATACCTAATTTTGTGAAATTGGTTATATTAAATCTGAAATATGAAATCTATGATTAAGCAACTGTAAAATTCATTTGTGTTTGTGTGGTCTAAACAAACGAGGGTCTCAAGAATCAATATTCCTCCTAAACTCTATCATTTTCATAAGATGAATTTTCCTCCTGTTATTTCAAAATTAAAAAATGATTTGTTGGATCGGAAAAATTTACATTTGACTTGGCTTGGCCATAGAGCTGTGGTTAAAACAAATGCCTTGCCAAGAATCAATTTCCTATGTCAAACAGAGCCAGTATAGACACCCAAAAGAGCTCATGAGGAAATCCAAGAAGTAGTTGTGACATTTGTACAGCACTCTGATGGACCTTCTGGCTGAGTAATTTCTCTGTGCTTTACACAGCTTTTCTTGTGGACATGGGTCTCCCCTATGGCAATACGCCTTTGCACTGATCTTGACCAAGAAGAGAGCGTTCTAAAACCACTGTTCCTGAACTGAATCTTTGATACAAGCACCTTGGTTGGTCAGTGTGGCTTCATGAGCTGGCTTGGACCCCAACAACAGACTTATTCTTCAAAATGTTTTGGCACCAGAAAAGGATTGCAATGACACCCGCAACCCTTTTCAACACAGGACATCATCTCTTAGTCAAGTAGAATACAATTAAAAGAAATGCTGAATTAAGGTGGCCAATCAAAATTTAAAACCTTTTTGCCCCATCTGTCATTTCTCAGTTAAATAAGCCTTTGAATATATGTCACTGATTACAAAACAGGATTATATTGGTTACACTATATGATGATGCCCTATTTTAGTATATCTTTGGCAAGAAAGATTGGATTGTTTATAGTGCCATATGTTGCTGGCAGGGCTACATGTACATGTACATATATACTATATGACCTGCAATGGTTTCTTGCAGTTGTAATGATGCTTCCAAACTCTGTGATGACAGCTAGCTTTTCCAGGCTGTGCAGTTACCACTTCTTCATCAGATAGAATTTTTTTCTCTGCAAGTGGGCGACCCTCATTTTATGTCAGTTTTGGCATAAAATTTTTATGTTAGTTTATGTCAATTTTGACACGTAATTTGTTCATTGACCTATTGTGAGCACCACCTCATGTGATGCTTGGAAATGGACTCTTCTGATGAGCTGATCCTTATATTCTTCTGCTACTTCAATCTTTCCTATTACAGCATAAAGCTGACAATTCATTGCCAATTAACACAAACTTCTAATTACCAATTTGGGTATAGAGAAAAAGGGACTATAAAGGATTAAACTCTTAAGTAACCAACATTCTTCCCTCTTCTGCAGACTCCTCAAGAGCCTAACAAACACCTCTACCAACCTCAGCACTCCCTTCCTAGTGTTAACTTCACCATGAGTTACCCTCCGTGCGTCCCAGCTGCCCAAAGGCAAAAGGCAGCCCAGGAGGCTGGGAGCATGTGCATAGCAGTGCCTGTTCGCCTCTCTGCTTCTTACTGGTTTTCTTCTGCTCTAGTATAGCTGTGGTTTGTCCTGGATACTGTCTCTCAGGGGCCCGGGCATAGGTTGCCCACACTCCCTCAGGGCTTTGCTGCCCTGACATGGATTGATCATAGACTGCAGTCCCTCTGGGATGTCCTTCCTTCATCATAGAAT
>JAUBNY010001036.1:2148750-2164180 GCA_032275445.1 Crypturellus soui
GCAGGGGGGTTGGACTAGATGACCTCTAGAGGTCCCTTCCAACCTTAGGCATTCTGTGATTCTATGATTCTATGACGTTGAAGCTACTTTCCTGCAAAATGCCTCAGTTTTTATTGGAACCAACTCTTCTTCTGAAGACAGCAGAATAGTTTGGCAAAGTTTCTAAATATTATTGGGTTCATGGTTATCAGTGGTAGACAAGTCAAACCATTTGTGCCTCTGAGAGAATCCAGCAAAAACACCAGGCTCTCCAGAGCTGCCAAACACAGCAGGGGGTGTGCACAAACACAATGAGAAGATACAGTGAAAAAATAGATCACTGGGACCTGGAGAAAAGAGAGGGAGAGAAACAGTGAATAGGTGAATATTTAGGAACGGTTGTTGTAAAGTGGGAGGGCTTAGGGAGGTTTTATAATAGAATTGATAGGATCATTGCAGGAAGTTCATAAAGTTGAAACAGAGGAGCAACAAACACTGAAAGAAGGAATGAACTGAAGACTTCTCTAGGACAGAAGTCATTAAAAGAAGGAACAACGAATTATAAAGATGATGGAAGATACTTCTGCAGCATAATAAACTTTGACTTGATTATTCATTTCCTCCTAAAACAGATGACTGAAACAGGCCGGTCAAATGACTCTTCAACAGGACTTCTCCTCACTGGCTCTGCAGAGAGCTAATGGTGAGAGGATAGCTTTACTGGATGAGTCCATAGGTAACTCTGCTTGAGACACGTGGCTTTTAGAGCAGATGAACAGCTCCCCTTCTTTCATGAGCTAGGCTCAGAAAGGATGTGATCTAGCTTATAGGAAGCTGTGAAGGCTGCCAGACAAGGTCCTCACTATGGATCAGCCTTCAGGTCAGGGAACCAGTTCAAAAGCAGTCATTAGTTCTGGGATGAGCTAAAAAATCAAGACAGAAAAGCCAAGTTGGAAAGTGCTCTGAGGCTGTTATTTCCTGCAGGGAGAGAGGAAGGAAAAGAGACAGAGAGTTACTTTATAGATGCCCCTCACATATTTCCTAGGGAATGCTCACAACTCAGTTTGAGTCATAGCCACAGGCTACTTTTCTGCAGAAGGGGTGGGACTTGAAGCAGAATAACTTAAGTCTCTCCTTGCTACTGGCTCAGGTGCCAACTCCCAGGTCTGATGAAAGCAAGTACAGTCTACTGAGATTTGGAAGGACATAGTTATATGTTTCCTTTCCCCCGGGAGTTGGTGATGCAGTTATGGCTTTATCATTCTGTGCTAGCTTCAACTGTGGTTAGATTGAATACTTTACTCTTCCTCTGGAGGAAAATTGAGGTTTAAATTCATTCTAGGTATAATCCCAAATCCTTCCACTGACAGTTAAGACTACAAGGATATGTTGAAGACGCTATATATTCCAGGTTCCTCAGAGTCCTCTAGCCCCAGACTTTCTAAATACTTTACCCTCTTTGTGCTGTAGATGTAGCACAGGTTGTGAACATGACAGAATAGGTTGGAATGCTGGATTTTTGCCTCAGTCAGGACCAAAGAAGCATTGTCATGAATAAGAAATTTGCACTTTTTTAGAGTGCAACCTGTTTGCAGACAGAAGAATCTATCAAAACAAATAGATTAACACCTCTCCCTGCGAATAAACAAAAGAAACAAGCAAAAATGTTCTACGGTCTAATGACTGTAGATCTTATAATGACCGAGGCAACAAAAGGAAAGCACGGTATTTTATAGTGTGCAAAGCAATTTGATGCATTTGGTCCATTCTTGGCCCCCCTGCTAATGCAATTAATGTTCTGAAATTACAGCAACTTTCCCCATTCTCCCTGACATAGGTGAAGGCTTACCCAGAAGTACAAAATAAATACAGAAAGAATAAATGGATTTTATGCAAAATTCAATTAAGAACTGTCATTTTGTTTGTCCTCTGCTATTCATAATGCCGCCAGTATAAATAGAATTTTTTCTAAGTTCATAGGCAAGCTAGTCATACTGAAATGATTAAAACAAGCCAGAGGGAGAATTATTTGAGAAATTCATAGTATTTTATGGATGAGCTGGCATATATAGTATTTACTATATCATAACTCATACAAGTCTTACTTACCATCTTAATGAGTGACAATAGCATATCTGGAAAACATCTGCCTTGGAAAAGGACACATCAGCTACTCTCTCTCTGCTTGAAAAATGTAGATATAGTATTACTTTATGTCAGCCATGCATATCATGTGTGGTATGAAATCTCTTCTGTGGTAAAAGAATCAGGAGTATATGTTTTATTTCTAAATGCCACAGACCAGAATCTGATGTTCTTTCTCAGGATAAGTACCCTGAGTACTAAAATTCGGTACATGTTTTTGTCTCAACAAGAGTTTGGATTACTCTATTAATTAAATCCCAGCACGGTTAAAATCATTTTTTAGCAAGTTACTAAAAGAAGACATTTTTGAAAAGAAATACAATTACTCTTCATGTTCCTATGAAGAGATTGTAATCAGAGGGGGAAAGAAGCTTAAAAAAAGAGGTGTTTCTTTTGCAAATTTTCAATAAATCACTTATGTTAACATGGCCATTAATACAGCTACTCTCTTTTCCTTTTCAACTGTCATGCATGTTTTGGCTGGCATGATTACAATATATTCCTAATCCCTAGAACAGCATTTTTCCCATCAGAACCAGCAGCAGCTGCAGCCTCAACATGTTTATCAACACACCCACCTGTGTTTTTGTCATGGGCCGCCAGTGATGCCATAACTCCTGCTCTTTCCAATATGTAGGTGTTTTTAGGGTATTTCCAAAGAACTGGCTTTTCAGTGCTAGAATATTTCCCACTTGATATAACATTTTGTTAATATGAGTTTTGTTTTAATGGAAACATTCTAGAATAATCAGACCCATGGAATAGTAAAGATATCCTTCCAGTTATGAAGAAATATAATGTCTAGTCCTCTACCCTTTAAAAGGCAGCAATTTTCTACTGAAAGAGTCAGGAGAAGTTCTGCACTGTTGCTATGGGCACCGACCTCTTTTTCACACTAATTGCTAAATTATGGAGCCCAGCAGTACTTTAATAGTTTATTTTCTGGCTCATAATGGAGATACAGTAATGGGAAAAAGTTAGCTTCGTGGGCATCTTGAATGCTTGCAGTAATTCTCTTTCTTAGTAGCTATGCTTTGTCATTAGAGAGTGTGAACATTTTCATTCTTATTAACAGAGTGATCTTTAGCCAAGGAATTATCTAACAGAACAGCTGGGAAACTTTGAACAGATCTGTGAACTTAAACTAAGTACACAGTTCCGACAGCTTTGCCTTGGCTTGGCTTTTTTCTTTTTTTTAATAAATAGAGCAGAGATCTAAACTTCTTTTCACCAGTCCATGTGCTCATCAACTATTCCTATTTCAACTCGGCTAAGGAACATAAGATGGAGATAAAGATCTGTGTAGCAGCTGTGACATTAGTGTTCTTTTAAACTGGAGTTCCAGTTTATTTTGTTCACCAAATATGGGTTTTCATGACTATCTATCTCACATGCCTTTAAATGATATTTTTCATCTCTTTACAAAGGACTGTTCTTCGATAGAAAACTCTGTGGTCTAAACTAGAAATATGAGAAGACTTATATTTATTATCTTGTTAGTTCCAGAAGAGGAATCCACCAGCGCTCGAGTGGCCGGAGCAGTGTTTAATGGTAGTTTATGGGCTCAGTCTCTTAGCAGAATCATGCACTGTTTACAACTGTTTCCAAGGCATGCAGGTGCATTGTGAGAAAATGAGCCACTACTGAAGTCATATTATAGACACTTAGTTACAAGTGTTTCAGTCACATAGCAAGAAATTAACAATGCTGCATTTGTTTTCTTTTTAATATTTCTCAAATTTCTTATTCTCATTCTAAAGGAATGCATTCTAATCCAAGGACACATTCTCATACATTCATTAATCCTGCTGCCCTAAAATGTTTCACATGAAAACTCAAAATCAGATGGCTTTCTGCGTTCCAACTGGGCTTTTGTAAAACAGGGTCATCCTTGAACTTGTCATCTGCTGAGGTATTAAATTCCAGATTTCACTCAATTACATGATCTTAAGCATGTGGCAATTTGCCATTTCTTCCTCAACTTTGAACAAATGTTATTGCATCTAACTGTTTAATTTCAGGAATTCCTCAATTATAAATGACCTTTAACAGGAAGCCATAAGCCTTTTAAAAATTTACCTATATAGGGAAAGCAAGTCTGTAATGTTACTTGTCTCTTACATCCAGTTAAGACTAAAAGGCATTATTTATTTTTATCCAGAGTTTAGCAATGATGATTTAATGAATTAAGACTTACTTCAGATCTATATACAAAGTTTGTTTTTCCTCACATTGGAAAACAGTGTTATGAAATGTGATACGCTGCCTTTGCAGAAATATTCATTGATCGTTAAGATGATGCATTTATTAAAGACACATTTAACCACACGCACACACACAAAAGTTTAAAATGGGGAGAAGTTTACAAGAATCGTGCTGTTGTTACAGTGTTTACCAAATGAAGCATTTTAAACCAAAGAAATCAGAATTAAAGAGAACTAGCATGCTACATTAGAAAAAAAAAAAAAAAGAAGAAGCTAAAACCTTAGTTCTGGCCTAAAACAACTAATGCAATAAATTCCTTCTTAAATAACACATTTTTATTTTCCTGAACCAACTTTTTGAGATATTCTTCAAGTCTTTTCTCTTGTAGCAGCACTCAAAACTGAGTTTACTGTTTTTTTGACTGAGATCATTGGGCATTTCTCAACACAGCAATCTCAGAGGATCTGTACTAATTAAGTCACAATTATTAAACTTAGTAACCGTAACTACATGGCATGGGAATGGTTTGTACTGCCAGCCAAAAAGACTAAAATGATGGTTAGGACACACTGATACATTTTACCCAAAGGGTTTAGACTTGCTCATGAGCATTTTAAATTTGCACTCATAAAAAAAAAAAAAAAAAGGCAATTACAGATATGTCCCTGATTATTTTTCTGCATTCTTGCTTTTCTGTGCAGGTCAATTTCACTCTGTCCTTACTCTTGCTTGGACTTCCTATTGAAATGAAATACTCGGGGCTTAACGTCTCCTGTTAGAATAAACCACACGGTGTTACTGTTGGGCTCCTCCTTGCCACAGGAAGAGAGGCAGCACTTTTCAGAGGGTGGCGAGTGAGCCATAAAGATAGTCAGCAATCTCCTCGCTGGGGTGGATGGAAGGAGCTTGGTAAGTGGCAGCAGGAAAAGACCTGGGAAGAGATAAGGGCTGAGCACCAAATAGCTGCTGCTGGAGCTGGGAAAAGACGCGGGGCAGCTGGAGAGAAGGATGATCCTCTTGCACAAAGAGGAGCCCAAGAGAAGCGAACAGCTGCTGAAGCCACGGGGAGCCCAGGAAACAGTAGCTGGGAAAAGACTGACTTGCAATGGGACCTACAGGAGCTAAGCTTGGAGCAGCCGAGAGGCAGTGGGAAGAGAAGACTTGGGAGGAATTGCCTCTGCAGGTAGAGCACAGCGTTCGGGCTGCAAACCCACCAACCAACCCAAAGCACTGGCCAAACCATATCTGGAAACAGTTTTTGAGTAAGTAAGGGAGAAGAAAGTCTCACCAGGTGTTTTGGTTATGCCTCCCTGAAAGGGAAAACAGGGTTCTGGGCAGTCAAATATGTGCTGGGGAATATCTATGACCTACACCTTCCAAGTCACGCCTGGGAGTTATCCAGGAAAATGCACTTTTGTCCAGACTAAAGCCATTCTGGAAGCTGTTCTGACACTTTAATAGTATGGACTCCCGAGTTTGATTTCTCAGGTTTTTTGTTTCCTGAAGCTGTTTACTAGACCATTTGTTCAACTAATTAATTAACCAGAATAAACAGAAGTTAGGAGGGCTTTCCAGCCAAGAGTTTAGACCTGGTAGGACTCTGCTCTTCTGGTGTAGCCACAGGTTCCCCTGCACAGTTCTCCATGCATTTTTTTTTCTCCCTGTTTACCTTACCATTATACACTCTAGATATATGGTTAAACTAGGAATATTTTTGGAATATTGTAGGCTGGTTACTACATAGGGGTGCTGCAAGTAAATTAGACACCATCTCTTATTGATAGTTTTGGCTTTCCTAAAGCACCTAGATTGAACTTGGTTTTTAATTTAGAAATCCCTAAATCACTTCATCTATCTTCTGATGATGATATAATCTCATGAAACTGAAGGTCCTTTAGAAGGAGTTGTGGATAGAGCACTTGCTGTGAGAGCTCTTCGATTTTGATATTTTTTTTCTGCTATACTTTGAGTACACCGTGAATCTTTTCCTTTGTTTATAAAAGATGCTGAGGAGAGCATGGGCCAAGGCAACTTAATTTTGTGCTGAAAAAGCATTAATTTAAACTCAATGCTGAGCTGAAACCCAAAGTCAAAGAGTTTTGAGCTGAGGTCAAATGTGAATGAATACATTCAAGAGACTTATAAATCAAGGAAGAGAAAAGAAGTTAGAGGAGTTAGCAAGAACAAGCAACACGGCTGAAAATTTTACACTGTGCATGCAATATGCATATGCATATTTTTTCGCCTATATTGCATCTGGCTGTGCACAGCATCATAGTTCCCCAGTCGTCTGAACTGGCACAGGCGCAGGCTATAGGGGCTTGCTTTGAATGAGAAAGAGTAGAGGAGAAAATGGAGAATTTTGCACATCTGGATTTCCTATAAATATGGCACCAGGGCACTGTGCAAGAAACTAGGCCGCTTTCCAATGCAGGCCTTTATGTCTATATTAGTGTAGGCATTTCTAGAGAGGTCTGTGCATTTCTTGACTAAACAGACACAGATTAAAATTCAATAATAAACACCGAAACTTTGTTAAAGGAGACTTTTAAAACCAAGAAGTAATCCAGGAACAAAGGTTATAAAAGGGAACACTTTATATGTACTTCATCTTAGTGTCAGCAATAGATTTTTTTATAGGCTGAAAATTAGTGAAGCTGCAGAACCTGGTAGAAAGGGAGTTTTCAAATACCTGTTTTAAATACTAGAAACAGATTTAGAACACTTTCCTTCAACTAATCTGTAATTTATAATAAACTATTCCCTAATCACTCACATATTCAACACAGCTGGTTTACTTAGCCTTTCATTCATAAGAAAGCAATATCACAGCATGGAAGCAGGAAATAAAAGGGATTTACAAAGAACTGGTCACAGAAGAGGTTAAATGAAAAAACTGATTAAAATACTATGAAATGTTATTTAGTCTCTTTAATGATGTAGTGCATTTCTTTTAAGAACTATTGGGTGCTTCAATAATTACTGACAAAATTGCTTATTGCTAGCTTATCTTTACTGGCATATATAAGAGCTTTCATTAGTAAGGACTGTTTTTAAATTATAACTGTCTTTTCTCAGCTGTACCAGAGTTTCCATAGAATTTTTTTTCCTTCTGGGTTGATCGATCATCTGTTAGTATGAAGATGAGAATTTCAGTCTCAAAAAAGGCTCTGACTTTCTCAGTAGCAGTTGGTAAATGTCTTGAAAAGGAATCCCAGATGTTTTCATTACCTTGCTGAAGGGCTTTGAGGTTTTTCTCTAATTGAAAAGCCAACTCCGGTGTTCATTTTATAAAGAAAGAAACTTCCACATCATGGCTGATAAAATGTAAGAGCTGCAGAAACTGTTTCATGGACAGTTTAGTCTCAGCCTTTTCAGCCTTGGTTAGAACAAGCCTGCGTCACATACATAGTCATCCAGTGCAGTGCTGGGGGACATGGAAATGGCAATTTCACATATGAGTCATGCTTGCAGACCACATTTGCTTTGCTTACAAGTGTCTTTCTTTTGAACTCTGCAAACATGCCTCTGATTTTTGTCAAGAACTGCATCAAGGACACTTTGCTGAGGCCACAAACTTGTTAAATAGCACCGCAGCAAATCAAAAACTTTCCATTCCCAGGGTGGGCAGTTGGAAGCTCTGCATGGGTATGAGAAACAGACCAGGAAAAAACATAGACTAATTTGTCTCCACTGTGACCCAAAGCTTTCCACAGCTGCAATCAGTGTCAGTCTTTCTGTAGATGTCCACGGGCTTCACATTGGACTCATGCTAGTTGTCCCAACGGAGGTATTTTCTTTAGCAAGCTTCCCTGCAGCTTTTGGAAGGTTTTATGCAAACCATGTGACTATAATAAAACTCTTTCCAGTGATGTCAAAACAAATATTTTTTCCTTATGTTTTTGTAATGTATACATGTACAATGATAATGAAGAAGAAATCCCAACAGGGAATATTAAAACAACACACAGTGTCATTTGAGGCTTGGATCTGCGGGCTTTTATCTACTGACATGTGTCTGACTTTTGAGTCCCTCAAGAACTGCAGGCCCCAAGAACTTCATGCAGAGCTCCATAAGTATAGTAAATATTATATAATTCATATTTTAGAAACACACAGTTACTCTGTTGCTTTCTTCTATTCTTATAACAACAGATGCACCTCTTTTGAGTCACTCCATTCTCTTTCTTCATACTTTCTCATTTTCTTAAGCACCTTCACAAGAAAAAGGAACAAGAGATCTGATTTTCTTCCAGCCTGGGGGAAAGACATGTATTGCTATATTCCAAGATTTTAAAAGGAGATGAGTGGATCGGAAGGCATTATGGAAAATTGTTGGTTATTTCATTTCCTCTTAATTCTGCCTTAGTGTTCTATTCTATTCTTTTCTTTTCTCCTTCAGTTTATGGCATCTTCTTGTTCTTTTTCTCTGCACATTCTGTTAACTTTAATAATAACTCTTCTAAACAAGTCCTAAGAAACAGTTATATTTAGACTAGGAATAGATTAAATTTTCCCCAGAAGTCTGGAGAAAATCTTTGTGGAGAAAAATACTAAACTGATTAAGGTTAATACAACTCAGCTCACTGTGTAAGTCTACAAGGTTATGGTGGAATTTTGTGACTGGAAAATAAGAAGATGTAATTCTAGAAAATGTGCATATGTATTAAAATTAATTGCCAGGATTTTTTCAACAATGAACACTTCGCCTTAAAGAAGAAAATAAGAAGAAGTGATGCTGTAAAGAAAGGAAGTATTTTTATGGAAGAGTTTTGGTGGTTATTGTGTTCTGTTCTACAAGATTTTAATATACCCATTTTACTGTTTGAATGTTTCCTGTTAATATACTGTGATCCAACATTGGCAGCTTCAGACACATTTGATTCATACAGATATAAGCAAGAAATAATAATTGCTGAAGATATTTTTCTGTCTTAGTTTCCTTATTTCTTGAGAACATTCAGTAGGGGAAGGGAAAGACTGTCTAGGACCAGCGTGCAATATATGGTTTCTTCCTGATCTGCCAAGCTTTAGTGCTACTTAACTGAATTTTCCTGCCATGAAAATGCTTTTCATTTCCTACCTGTGGCTTTCTATGACCTGCCTCCAAGCCATCTCCTGATAATATCTGGTCTTCTTTAGGGTTCTCTTTAACAGTTGTGAATTTAATGGTAGCGATTGAATTTATTCAGGCTCAATGGTAGCAATTGAATTTATTCAAGCTAAATGGTAGCAACTGAATTTATTCAAGCTCCTGCCAACTCTAGAGAGAATATTGGACAATAAGGATGTTTTCTTCTATATTTTTATTTGTTTTTATTATCATTTTTCAAAATTTAATGACCTAGTTCTTATACCTGGCCTAGCAGAGGTTTTGCCAAAAAATGTATATTCAAATTATCACTGTATAATAGTATCAAACAGAATTTATCAACCACCCATAAATCCTCATCAATGTCACTGTGTTTACCTACTAAATCATGTCACAATTACAATAACTCATGAAAAGACACAAAAAATGTTTCATCAGTAACTGCTGAGTTAAAATGTAATATCTCTGCACAGATCAGTACTGTGAAAGTGTAATAGGTGAGACAAAGTCACTAAAAATGGAGTTTCTGTTTTGCACAAGGTTTGAAAAGTAATATTTTGGTTATGTTGGGAATCAGTAAACTCCCAGCAACTCAGGGAACTGAAATTCCTGAGTGTGTTTTGTCAGTCCTAAGCCAGGGCACACAGTATTTCTGCAAGTCCTCACTGCAGCCCATGCTGCTGCTGAAGCTGCCCGCTCCACATCTCCCGCTGCGATGGGAGCAGACACAGATTTGGGCCGGAGGCAGTAAAAAGGGAGGAAGAGGGTGGGCGAGCCCATCCCGGTGCCTGTCTCTCCAAAGCAGTCCTGGGAACTGCTTCCCCTGGGAAGCCTTGGAGAGACAGGCACCAGGAGCCCGTGCTGTCACATCAGCGGGGAGCCGCAAGCTCAGGAAATCCTGGCTTGGGGCAGGACTGCTGGAGCTTCTCCAGTGCTCCTGCTGCGCGTGGAGTTGCCAAGGCCAAGCTCGGGGTGGTCCCTGGTGGCTCTCCATCGGCCAGCAACATGGCAGAGCGCCAGCAGGCTGGAGCACACGCTGTGGTCGGCATCCGCAGACATGGAAATCTTCTGCTATTCTCGCATCACCCAAGGCTGGGTCTCTTCCTGGGCATGCAGACTGTACCACGGCTAGGAGTTGGAAGGTCCAGTCCTCTTCCAAGATGCAGACCCTGGCTTTTGATATATTGTCATCTACCATCAGCATCTAGCTTTGGCTTTGCCTCGCAGCAATTGAATCGACTTGGGTTAGAGCTAAAGATCTTGGCAAGTCTGGTGCTTTCTAACCTGGTTATATAGGGGAATAAAAGCAATCCTATTCTTTCCTGTGGAGCTCAGACTGACCTACCAACTGCAAGAATCAGAAAATTAACTAAAATGATGCTTTTTAGACAATGCTGGCAAAAATGAGGCAAAACACCATTCCAATTAAATGCCCTGAACTGATCAAGAAAACTCTCATCATTTGAAGACTAGGGAGAGGTCTACAGATTAGCTGAGATTTTAATAGTGAACTAAGAAGCTGTAGAGAATGGAGAATACTTTAATACATTTAAAACAGGCCAAGGAATATTAAAAGTATATAAGCTAAAAGAGCATCTTGACTCAATGATTACAGTGGTTCTGAGAAGCTTTTGATATTCAAAAGGAAAATTTCAGCAAATTACTAAGAGGTTAAAGAAGTAGACTGAACTGTGTGCAAAGAGGGCATAGAGGAGAGTCACTGACACACAACTAGCTCTGGTATTTGGTAGAGGCCTGGGGGTGACTGATGAGAGAAACTTTTCGTGGTACCAAAGAGAGATTCACTATATAATTAGCTAGGTTTTCCTCATGAGATGTGATTTGCATTGCTGAATATTTAATAGCTGTTAGTGAACTGAAATAGTCAGTTTGGGATAAGGATGAAAGAGAAAGTAGAAGATCATAGGAAAGCAAGCTGGCTAAGACCCAAGTGAGAAGAACTTACCTAGTAGGAAATGACAGAGAAACAGGGGTATAGTCGGTGAGGGAGGAATCCAGTGGAAAAATTACTTCAGCAAGAATGAAAGATATCGGATAACAGAGGGGAAAAGTAAGGGAACAGGTAGAAGATGTCGCTGACTTATGTATTCATCAGCCCACCTAGCTATAAGAGAAATCTCCTGGAAATCATTTTTCTGTTTCAAAGAGAATTATACCACAGTTTCTACAAGGGGCTGATTTTTCATGCAAAATAAGCTAACTTGAATATTAATGTATGAATCAGATGCTTTCAAATCTGAGATTATAGTGCGATAAGGATAGGCCAGATCCCAGGTTCAGCAAAGAACTAACCAAAAGCATGGCACTTTTGCTGAAAAAATAGCTTAAAGCTTGTAAGATGAGCACCGTCTGGGAAGTGGTGAACAAGAGCAACCATCTCTGAAATCAAGCTGGATTGATAACTGACCTCCCTGTGTGATTGCTTCTTTCTTACTGATTGCCTCATCAGTGTGATGTAGGAAAATATTAGTATTTTCTCAAAGCAGTGATTGAAATTTTAGAGGGAAAAGATCCCAAAGCACATAAACTTGCCATGTTAATAATCCATTTCAGATCTTTGTAAGCAGTAAAAAAGTTATTGCAGTCACTAGTTCAGTGAGTTTCAGGAGAGTAATTAAGACTAGACATACATTAAAGTTCCTTTGTTTATATCTGGTCTAATGGGTACAAGCATGCCTGTGACTTTTTTTTTTTAACTTAAGTCCCTGGCATAAATTACTCACAATTTACACAAGGATTTCCCCTTGAAGCAAGTAATATTTTGTTGAAAAAGTCCTTATAAACTCTTCCATAAACTCCATCCATAAACTCTTAAGGCATAAAATTGTTTTCATTGCAATCAAACAAATGAAAGTGGCAAATGTTATGAGAAGGAAATTTTATCTCCCTGTTCAAAGCGCAGGGCTGTATAATCTGTGCTGTGACTGCAGAATGCTACAGTGATGCATAACCCCTCTGACAGAAATATACTCAAGAGGTTGCAAGACAAATATATTTGCAATGACTCCTCTCAGACTTTCATATTTTAAGAATCCCCATTTTCCAAAATGTTCTTCAGAATAGTTAAGTCTCAAATACTGTGAAGAAGACCTATTATATGCGGAAGATATATATTTACCGCTGGTGCTCTAGTTCTGAGAATTTAAGCTTAAATTTCAAACACCATGTGATTTCAGGGCATGAGAATGAGTAGGCTATATGGAGAAGAAAAGGAGAAAACTGCCCTTCGGTAGTGAAGAAATGACCACTGCAGAAGCAATAGGAATTCAGAATCACAGAAGGTAGCCAGGAGCTTGAAAGAAAGGCTTAAAGGATGGAGAAACAGGCAATGAAGTAGTTCATAAACCTAACACATGGTACGTTAAATGAGATCCTATCCTGGTTCTGGTCTTGGTCAGCCAGTACTTCCTTGTGGTCTTCCAGCAATTCTTGAAGTATATTTTACCTAGAGAGGTTCTGAGGTCAGTGAAGAGTCCTTGAGTGACCTTAAGATCAGTAAGGACATTTTAATTTTTGAATGATTAAGAAAAAATAAGACAGCAAAGAAAAAGGCCAACTTATCAAGGACAACAAGAAAAGCTTCTTCAAATACATACATAGCGAAAGAAAGACTAGAGAAAATGTGGGTCCACTGGTGAAGGCAGCGGGTGCCCTGGTTACAAAAGGCAGAAAAGAGAGTTCCTGAATGCTTTCTTTGCCTCAGTCTTTACCAAGGTCAGCTCTCTGGAACTGCAGACCCTGGAGACACGGAGGAAGCCTGGAGAAAAGAAGATTTGCCCTTGGTTGAGGAAGATCGGTTAGAGATCTCTTAGGCAAACTAGACACTCACAAATCCATTGGTCCTGATGGGTTGAACCTAAAAGTGCTGCAGGAGCTGGTGGATATTATTGCTAAGACACTCTCTATCACCTAAAAAAGGTCATAGTGAACAAGAGAGGTGCCTGAGGACTTGAAGAAAGCCAATGTCCTGCCAGTCTTCAAAAGGGATAAAAGGGAAGAGTAAAGGTCAGTCAGCCTCAGTTAGCCTAATTTTAGACTCTGCAATGCAAAAATCTACTGCACTTCCATTTTACTATGTGATGCAGAGAAACAAATGCTTCTTGTTCTTAACAAGCTTTGGCACCTCACTTGCTTTAATCATCTGTCTTAGGCTGAAATTATTCATGCCTTGCAAATGCCAATACGAATTAAAGGGACACTAGCTTGGATGATTGTATCTGCCTTGTAGACATCGCCACAGGGACAAGTGAACCCTGCTCTTGCAGTCTACCTCAATAACCAGCTGTAGTAAGGACGAACTCCTAACGAGGGCTTCTGCAGCCCTCTGTTCAAAGTGAAATCCTTTGGACTGGACCAAACTCTCAATCAAAAATGAAATCGTGACAACTCACATCTCATATCTGACTGATGACTTGAAAAAATCATTCAAATAGATCTCTATGACTCCCTTGCATAGGAGTAAGACTACTCTCACGACAAGAAATGATGCGTGCCAAGGGTGAGATCACCAAAAACGGGCCTGAGCTAACTGTAAGTAGAGGGTCAAAGTCAAATGCTATCCTTCTCCTGGCTAATGACTGCAGAGGAAGCCAAAGAAAGAATGGACACTTGTGTTGACTCAATGATGACTTCTAGAAAAGCCAGAATCACCTTAGCTGATAGAGACAAACTCTTCTTAGTGCTACCTAAGAGTAATGGAAATACACATGTACAATAAACTTACCACTTTCAACAACAGTTTTAAAGTCTTAAAGTCTTTAAAGTCTTAAACAGAATAGTTAACATCAGAGAAATAAAATGATATTTTAAATATGGGTTCTGTTAACTGGCATAATTTCCAGAATGTACCATGGTGACAATTTTGATTTGAGATATTAGTGGATGATAATTTTTGAAAGGTTTGTGTATGGTTTTTCATGGCCTCTGAATAAAGAAAATGGCAGACTGTCAAAAAAAAGGCGCTAAATTCAAATTAAAGGTGTTTGGCTTATGCTGTCTACAAAAGATTTGGTTTCTGACAGACCAATATATCTTGATTTGTTCAGAAAATGAACAAGAAGTCTTGTACCTTTCTGGTAATTGCTAAAATCTAACAAAATCTTCTCAAAATGCTGATAGGTTTTAGGGGATTTAATTGGCATTTGTAGACCCTGAAGCTAGCTGGAACAGACTATTGTGATGGCCTAGATTTACGACTGTATGCAGCATACAGGAAGGGGGTCTAAGACAAGAAGTACTGCTGTAGTAAAAAGCTGTTACATTAACGATTGTAATTGTAGTAAACTTCATGAAAATGTTGATAGCAGTAGTTCCAAGGACTTTGCTCTGCCTAATTAGTCCAGTGAGGTTCTCTGCGGATGGAGAACAAAATAAGAATCAGAAATACTCACACACACCTGTATACAGGCAATCAATATCTCACCATCATGTTCATTTTCAAGGCAGAAGCCTGTCCCTATGATGAGTATTGCTACAGTAAGTACTGAAGAGAAGAAGACAAGTGAGAAGAAAAGTCTGGAAAATCTCTAATCTTTTATGGAAAATAGCATGTGTGGTCCTCAGGTTCTTGGGAAATGAATGTTAATTCCCTGGACTGGATTAGCGAAAATTGCTTCCTGCAGCTTCTGCTGATGGTTCAAGACTGAATATAACGCCAAAAATGCACAGTAATAAAATTGGTCACCCCAATGATTTCCACATACACTTTCCATGGTATGCAATATCTAAGTGCTTTTTGGCAGATAATGAATGAGCTTTTGTCATACCTAAGAATTAAGCCTATTTTACAACTGAGTACAATAAGGACCCAGATATAATTTACTGAAATTTAGGGAAATGTTTTCTGAGATGGGAACTGGGATAGAAGTCCCCTTCTACATATTCTTGGGCTACTGCCCAGGCACAAGGCAACCTTTTTTTTCTTTTCTTTTCTTTTCTTTTCTTTTCTTTTCTTTTCTTTTCTTTTCTTTTCTTTTCTTTTCTTTTCTT
>JAUBNY010001036.1:2164981-2176156 GCA_032275445.1 Crypturellus soui
CCTCTCCTCTCCTCTCCCCTCCTCTCATCTCCTCTCCTCTCCTCTCCTCTCCTCTCCTCTCCTCTCCTCTCCTCTCCTCTCCTTTTCTCTTTTGCCAAGACAATTTTGTGCTAACAGCTTCAACACTTCTTCTGGAACCTTAGTTCTACAACTGGTCGTACTCAAGCACACACCAGATACAGTCATATGCATGTTAATTCAGTGAACATAACAGTCTGCTTTAAAGAGCCCTTACTATGGCAAATAAGTTTTTGTTTTATTATATACCTGTCTTTTAACAATACACATTTATTTTAAATTTGTTTTAGCAAGAGTCAGGCCAGAGCAGGTACAGTTGGTTGAGCCCCAATGTGTTGGGATCAAAGCTCCTCAACACTTTCTCTGCTCTGCTAGACACCAGTAAGAAAAAAAATGAGCTGAACTCATAGATTCAGTCTATGCATAGATTACTCTCTGCTATCATAAAAGGTTTTGACTGCTATTATAGAGAAAACTACTGATAATCCAGGTGGTATAAATCATTTTAAGACTAAGCTGCCACATTCCCAAGTGACCTCTTTGCTCTGATTCCTTCCTCTCTTAACTGGCAAGTCTTTAGAATGACAAATGTAGTGATAAAAATATATTCATTTCACAACATTTGACTTCCAAATCAAGAACCAGCTAAAACTTCTGCATAAATATTGAGCCAAAACTCCTTTCTTTCAATGCTTAATTTGCATATTTTGCAAAAGTAATGATAAAATCAACAAATAGTAGCAAATCTAAATTACTACTGTGAGTGATGACCAGCATGGTAGAGGTTTGTATATAGGTTAATAATCTTTATTTTGAGATATAAGATAAAAGCAGAATCAGTATATTTTCATAAGATGAGTACATACCCGTTGGAAAGGAAGTCTAAACAGCTTTTAAAAATAATATACATCATGTTGGCTTTTCATACAAAATACCTATGGATTTTTCAGCAAAGGAGAGTTATTTTTGTTATCACATCAATGTTTAACAATTCCTTATATTAATCTGGTAAAAAGAGATAACTAGAGATCTTTTTTTTTTTTGCTTTGTTTTTGCCTTTGCTTTTGCTTTTGTTTTAAGCCTATTTTGGTAAACGCTCAGTCTTCCAGCATATACTTTAACACTATGTATTGGAGTGGTCATTACCCAGGTGAAACTTGCTTCTGGAGCATAGTGTCTGTAGATACAAACATTGAAGTAGACGAGATTTTTACACGTTGAGCTAATTGACAGAATATTTCCTACTCCGTAATAAATTTCTATATTTTCTTACCACAGAGTAACTATGTGAAAGTAAAAGATGTGCTGGTAGAGAGCTCAAATTCCTGACTTATATGATGAGCAAATGTTTCTCAGACCTGCCCGCAAGGATTTTTACTGTGAAATCACTGCAGAGTGTAACGCAGCATGACTAACATCATCTCCTTTAAAAAGGCTGTTTACAGTAGCCAAAAATTCACTTTGCAGTTTGGAAATCTTAATTCTATTACTAGTGCTAAAGGAATGAGAAGAAGAAATGATGCAGGAGAAATTTATTATAACTAACTCAGCTCATGAGGGCCAGATTTGGAGGTGCAGAGTTCTTCTGGCACTGCTAAATCAAAGACGAAAGTTTGAACATACAAGCCGTCCTCCTCGCTATATCCTCTGCCAACTACTCTCACTTTTTTTTCCCAGCAAAGACTATTTGACTGCTGCTTTAGTCAAAAGTCCCTCAGACAAATTTTGTTTCCCTTAGCTAAGCCAGAGCCAGGACATTTTAAATCCTCAGCACGTGTAAACTCTTCTTTAGATACCACATTTACATATTCCATTTTTTTCTTGTCCATGCTCTGAGAGTTTCCACCTCAAGATATGCTGCTGTACAGCTTATTCCCAGGATTCACACACTGCTTTCTTATAGACAGGGTCACCTTTCCTAACGCCTTCCACAGACTTGTGGCATTCATATACACAGGAACACTAAATAGACATGAAATTTGAACACTTTTTAAAATATTCTTTTAGAAAAGGTTTAAAATTAACTTTGAAGTGGGAGGATCACGTCATTATCTTCAAATGACTGAAGAATGTCTTCCCCAGGACTGGGTTGCTGGAAACCTGAGCGCCCCGGTGGAGGCTGCAGCTGTTGCGCTCTCAGTTATTTCCCCTCTTATCTCCCTGGTCTCAACTGCGGGGCTGCAGCGAAGACACGGCCAAGCAGTGCTAGGAGACACACACTGGACATGCCCTGCTCCTCGTGTCGAGCGGACACGTGAAGAGAAGCAGAGCTCCCGGAAACGTCTCAAAATCCTCAGCGAGGTTTGGAAGGCGGGGGTGCTTAGGGAAGATGATCTCCCTTTCTCTGACCCTCCTGTACTACAGCTTCAGGAACAAAGACACCTTAGGTTGCTTTTGGCTGGATGCATCAAGCCTTCTAGCTCTTGCTAGGAATAAAAATAATGACACTTGTGTGCAGACGCATGGCACCTCTCTAAGGCTTGCTGTATACATATCTTGTGACCATTAAATACCTACCTACATATCTATGAGATCCCTAGGGTCTTGGGTTTTATTTTTCTTGTATGAGGAAGGTTGTATCAAACTGCCTTAAGTGGTATGAGTGAGTGGATGAAATAAATGTGAATAAAGATTTTTTTTCCAGATATGCTCATTTTTTGCTTCTTTTCTGTTTTTGTGATCTTTATTCTTGTTCAAACTTTATCCACTTGTTTTCTTACATATCAATCAAATCATAGATTTGAACTAGACACTATTTATTCAAAATGTTTATAATGGAATGTTCATGTAGACATAAAAAGAAGAGTCTGAGGCCTAATTAGCTTCCTTATTATGAGAAGACTCCTGATGAATGACTGGATAACCTAGGGTGTATTTGCAACCAAAGCTCTCTTACCCCATATAGAAATTCCACAGCTTCGATGTTTTGTCTAGGCCTACTTCTCCTCCAGGATTTTTAAGGAAATTAGTATCCTGTAGTCATGTAAGATATGTCTCTGCAGTGGAGCACTGAGGTATTAAATGTAGAAGAGAATGATTTACAGCTTCAACGCTCGTTAGTCCAGGGACAAATACAAGGTATTAGCTGGAGCAGGATGCGCTGATGAATCAGCCACATCAGCAGCCTCATCCGTGAGGCCTGGTCAGCCCTCACTTGTGTTCCTGGTTTATATGTATGTACTAAAAATAGCAATCCATTAATTTATAAAAAGTTAAAATAAAATTCCCATAGCTGAAATTTAAGCACATTTGTTTTTACTACGATAAAAATGTTATGCCACAGAAAGAAATATATTTGCCAAAAATACAGCCTTTACTATATAGCAGCAGCACTTGCATAACAATTGACATGATCTGGACCTTATTTTTTATAGCTTAGAGAACTTTTATAAATTCCAAGTCAAATACTTAACCAATAACAGTTAAAAATAAATAAATAAACAAATTAACAAATGAAAAAGAGTAGTTATCGTAATGCAGTTTCTTCTGATCTTTAATTGAAACTTGTAAAACCATGATTTTAAAAATAGTCAGCATGTTTACAATTAAGTAGTAAAAAACTCCGAACCTATCTCTGATGTAAATCAGCAATTGAGATAACCTACCCTGCTGCTAGCTACCTTTTCATCCTTCAGTGGAAAATTTTCAGTATCAACTATAGTGTTCTTACAGTAGCAATCAAATGAAGATATATAACAGTAGCCAGGAGCACATTGGTTACTCTACATAAAAATATATCTTCATTTTTAGGGAGCCCTGAAATCTCATCAAGCTATTAAAAAGATCATTTTTATAACAAACCATATTAGTTTTATATTATCTCCTATCTCATTTCTTAAATGCTACAATTATTGCCTTAGCAATGTGCATCCAGTTTGCTGTTGTCTCCCTGGAATATATTTTTTATAGGATAAATTTATCAGTCCTTCTTTTAGTGGTTGGTATAAGAAGAGCTGATTTACCTCAACTCAGATTTTGTGAGTGATGAGCTGTGTAAAGATTCTTCGGTGTGAAATAAACCTCCCCCCTTGTCCATTTCCAGAACTGTATAATTTTGGACTTCACCTCTAATTAACTTCTGAATAAATACAATTTTGTCAGCCAGCTCTGTAGAGCGGTCAATAAATTTACAGGGGCAAATCTGGTTCAGATAACTAATTTTTGACAGTTTCATCCAAAAGTGCTATGAGAAAACATAACACAAAATTATAAACTGAAATGTAATCAAAAAGTTACACATTTAAACAATAAAAGTTGGGAACAAGCCAATAAGTTAAGACAAGTCTTCTTGGGAAAAGCAAACTGTGTCTGAAACAGCCAGATGAACATGTGGAGCTAAGAAAACGAGAGCTTCTAGTTCAAGTGCATACAATGGAAAACAAGCTGGTGTCATGCATGGCTATCTGTGCAGGGGAAGAACATCATGTGAATCCCAGCTCTTCTGTTCCAGCTGAGAGATAGCTAGAAACTCGCTGGGATGAAGTACCTCGTAAAACAAAACCCTTAAAAAGTCCATTCGTATGTGAGATTTCCAGTCCAGGGACCAAGAAGGGAATTTATTGTGAACCCATCCATCTGGCGCAGAAATGGAGCAAGCGTGTGAGTTCTGCTGCGGAGCAGATTATATTTTGGCTGACCCACATAATGGTAATGAGAAATTTCTGAAGATCCAGCATATACTTACATCAACTGGCAGAAAACCTTGGCAATGGAGTGGATCTGTTAGGGTTTTGGATTCACCCTTCAAATTCAGTGTCAACAAAAAAGTTGAGGTTGATCATTTACAGCTGTCTAGCAGCTGAGTTTTGGGTTAGGCAGGGCAGAGTCGAGATAAACCGCTGAAGCTTGATATGGTCACAGTTCTCCTGCGGGGAAGCCCAGAAAGTGGCTGTGGGTTATAGAGATGGTTCAGAGCTCTGATTCTGCCCGTTTAAGCTCCCTAGCATATTAAAATTGATGGGCTTATCAGCAGGTGCATATCCAGACACTGCTAGCTAAAAGATGTACAGCCTGTTTTTATACCATTCACAATGAATGCTGCCTATTATAAGAATCATGATGGATTATCCTCGCTGAATACAAAGTGAATTCTCCTGAGCTTATTCACATTGATTAGATCTGGTGTTAAGTTAAAAGAGCAGCGTCTCACAGTGGAGATTTTTCATTGTGGATAGTCCCTAATATTTAATTTCTCTATGCACAGTCCCACGCAGGTTTCATTTCTGGCTTTAAGTGTTTTAGTTTCCACTGTCTTATTTGTACCACAAGCGATGGGATCCACTGATTATTTTATCCCTGGAACATCCTGTGCTAGCGGACACTAAATTGTCACTCTATTTTAAAAATGCATTGCTGAAAAACTCAGAAAGATCCAAATGTGAATTATTCTTTCACTGCCACTCATAAATTCTTTGACAAATAATTACCCAAGAATTTAAGCTTGAGACATCTTCTATACTTCCCTCCCATCCTGATGACTTTAAATAAGTAAAAGATGACAGTATACCTAACCAAATCCCCACACTGAGTAGCCTCCACTGCTAAGCAGCCACACTGCTAATCACGGACTGTTGAAATAAGCTCCCTTTCTGTGCTTAAGTAATACAAAGTGAGGTTATTGTAAGAATTGGAATAAATAAGTACAGTTTGTCTCAGAGCAAAGTCAGTGTAAAGTCTTTTATCATGTCCAATCCTTTCACTGTCTGTTAAAGACATTTTCCTTTGCACAAGTTAAGTTAGTTCAAATGGTTCATTATAAATAAGCAAGAATGGGCAGTGACATCAGGAAAACATTTTGATAATTCAGAGACAGATCTTTTCAAGAAGGGTAGGACAGTGTCCATTTTTAAATCTGGCTTAATTATTTACTTTGGAAAAAATTCAAAACAAAACACATAGCCATATATCTTGACTTCAGTCCCAGAGATGTACCTGGATGAGTCCTTTACATCATGGAAATGATCTACTCTAACTTTAATGAGGTTTTAATGCAGGTATTTAAGCAAGCAGATATCTTCCCAGTTATTATTTCTGCTCAAAAGTTTTATGACATTGTAAAAGAAGGGTACACAAATATCACCTTCTCTTATTTGGTGGGAAATTATCCTTGTAATCTCTTGCTGTAATAATCAGTCTAACGTTTACAATATGAAAACATTTGTATATAAAATTAAGCAGCAATAAAATAATACAGTAATGTCAAAAAGTAACAGCTGCTTCTGGCTAGTTAGTCACTTCATACAGACACATGTATACTAGACTGAAAATTTGACAGAGTAAACATATCAATATGCAAGTAATTGCATGCATATTCTTGGAGTGCTCTCAAAAACACTTTTTAATGACACATAAAAGACTTGGTTGAAAGGAACAGAGCAACCCAAGTCCTTGAAAAATGTAATTGTATCCAAATTTGTATTGTAAATGCTTAATAAGACAGTTTTAGCTCAAAGGGAATCCCACTGCACCACTCTGACTCATAAACACTCAGCAAACACGGGATGTGATACAGAGCTTTATCTCACCAAGTGACTCCCAGTACGTGTCTGGATTTTTTTTTCTCAGTCATTATTTGTATTGTGAGCAGCTCATATGTTTCTAAGGGGATGAACACAAAAGCCATGTTCTAATGTGATAAAGAATTAGGACTTCCAAACAATTTGGCTCATCAATCACAATATTCACATGCTGCAGAAAAAAAAAAAAGAAAGAAAAAAAAATAATAAGACTTATCTAGTTAAATAGTCTTTTCATCTGGGACTCATTAGGGTTGGGTTGTTTCTCTCTCCTGTTTCTAACTAATGCACTGCTGGGAGCCCAGGCCAGGTGTTGCTTTCAGTGCTGTCTGCTCCCAGCAACTCTATCTGAGAGGTCCATGTCTAGTCACACCAAACTAATGTAACCTTTTGCTCTGCCCTGTTAAATTACAGCACCTTCCAACTCCACGTAAATAAATGGAATAATTAACAAGGAGCTTAAGCCAGGAAAACATTTGGGTGCCCCAATTTCGTTTTGAGGGCTCTTATGCCTTTCTTTGTGGGAATCATTCACATCGACAGGTGATGTGAAGATTTCTAAAGCGCGCATTTGGAAAGTGAAAAAAATGATTTTCTGTTCTCAATGGTAAATTGGTTTCCTTAAAACAACTCCAAAGGTCTATCCAGAAATAAAGTGCAGACTGATTGCCATTGTGTGGCCTGTCAATATGAATCTGGGGCAGTGCTTTTTGACTGAACCTGCAGAAGAACTATCTGTATTTAAAAATGCTTAACCTGGCACTAGAAGAATAGTGTTATAAATACCTCAGTTGAATCTGATGCTATCATGAGCCTGAGGACATTGTTCAGTTTGTCCTTTTATGCATACAGTTACAATCGGCATGAAATCATTAAAAAGTATATATCAATTGTCTTCCAGTGAATTGCATTTCAGTTTAGAGATCATTGATTTCTGCATGGCAGCCAAATAAGAAATTAAATTTATGACTATTCATTTCTCGCCACAGCAGAAATACTTTGAGGAAGGACCACTGAAGGCTGAAGCTGACCAGCTGAGAAAGGACACAGAGACCTTTCATAAACTCTGAACTCCAGAAGACAACGTCTCTTGGATCTTGGAGCTTCTGTTGGTGTGGTGTACGTCATGTTTAAAACTACAGTGTAGGTCAATATTTTCCACATCGCAGCTATAGCTGTTCCCTCATGTCTCGCTTCTTGTGAGCAAAGCTGATCCAGCCTGCTTGGAACTTAGGAGAAAAAAGCTTGTGTCAGACGGAAATCTCATTGTGAATGACACTGTGCTGAACAGGCACAGAAATAATTGGAGGTAGAATAACAGTACAATATAGTTTAAGTTCTGAAATGGTTGGGAAATTAGATGTGGAGCTAGAACCTCAGCAACTGGTACCATGGACTAATCCTCCAAATTAGCTTCTCGTCAATCCTGCTGCTTTCAGGTTCAACCCCAAGAGCTGAACCTAGAGTTCTGTTTATAACCTCTATATTCAAACTCAATGGAATATTGGGATACTCTGATCAATATTTAATGGGAGAAGAGCCATTGCTAGTTTTAAGAAAAGAATCATTTATTAATTTTTGAAGTATGGTATAGACAAGGAGCTACAGCCATGCTCTTGTGGCACTCTTTTGGCATTTCATTTAAAAAATTCACATGAGAAGTTTTCTTCCTTATAAACTCAGAATCAGGACCACTCCATTTTGGTTAAAATAAACACTCCTATCAGTTTGTGACCCTTCAGAAAAGACCTAACTTTTTCACTATTTTCTTTCATTACTAATATACATATGCATATATATAATATATCAAATTAAAAAGTCAGTGAACTCTGACTAAATATTTCATAAAATCATTTTTAAGGGTTTTACCTGGGGGAATGCAAAATAGCATTAAATTTGAAATTAAGAGGCCATATTGTAAACACAAACCTTTCAAATGCATATTCAAACCTGAAATTTGAGGTCAAATACTGCCAGTAGAAATTTTGCACTGCTGGCTTAGAAAATGTACTCAGAGTCCTCTGCACTGCTGAGTCTTCTTTATTGGATCTACCTGATAAAAGATATTTCAAGGATAAAAAATAATTCCACAGCCGTTGAATATGAAATGAGAAAGATTGTTGTGGATCCCCAGGCAAGGAAGAAAAAGTGCTTCGGACATCTCTGCTTAGACTTATGTTAGCTTTGGAATCTGGGTGTCAATGAAAGTTTTTTTTTTTTTTTGGTGCCCCTCAACCCAAAGAAGCAATCTGGTAGGGATAACAAACCATAAATCGGCACTGATAACAATTTAAAAATGAATAGTCATCACAGAATATTAGGTTTAAGTGTAAAAATGACCATGAGTTATGTGTCGGAGTGGAAATTTAGATCCAGCTGTGTACCTAAATGGGGCAGAAAATTTCACTTCAGGTCATGTATCAAATCAAAATCATCTGAGTGCCAAAATCCTTTCAACTTGAGCACTTCAGATCCAGACCTGGATTCCAGCTTTGCAGCCAGAACTCCTTGTTTGACTTAAGTCTTGATTTCCTTGGCTTTTGTGGATTTAAATTAAATCACATACTTCCCATTCTTTCATCAAAGTAAATGTATTAATGTATTTCGTTACCTGCTAATCTGACTAAGAGCGTGCAAATGCATAAGAAATACTTTTTAAAGTATTACTCTAGATTTAGTTGCTAATTTCATCACGATATTGTTCATTTTGTCTTCACCTTGCACAGCGGACCTCAGTAGTAACCTATACTACTTGTTATACAAAGATCCTGTACGCGATTTATGGCACTCAGCATGTATTTTATTTAAGGGAAAATCGCAGCAGGGACAGATTTCATGCCTGTATGTGGCCCTCCCTTTGTCTGCCTATTTGCTGCCTCACAATAAATGACACATGTGCAACTCCAATCATTTCTATGCTTTTACAAAGTACTTCTAGTATTTACATGCAGGAAAATGAGACCCATGAGTACATTTTGGAGTTCATGTTTTTAAATTTGTGAGATTTCATCTCATGTGACTGTCATAAAAAAAAAAAACAACAAAATTTATATTGAAAATTGTCTTAATGAAACACGCAAGAATGAGCAAACAAAAAAGCCGCTGAAGAAAACTCATAGTTCGATGCATAAGCAACCACAACTGAAAATAGACATTAACATTCAGGAACTCACCTAGTGCTAGTGGACTTGAGCTCCTTCCACACTGAGTTTATTAAAGTTTAATATGTAAGAAAATTTCTGAGAAGAGCTTTGTATTGCCATGCATGGCCAGTCTTTCTCCATAATGAGCAAAACTAGTCTGCTAGACTTTTATGAACAGGGGGACTAAGTGACTGAAGTTATTCCCAATATGGATACCGGAATTTGCAGATGACGAAAAGTCAACTAGAGAGGTGAACAGGCTGGCCAGATGTTGCATCTTTAAGCAAACCATCTTTCCATAAATTCATGAAGAACCTAAAAAAGGCAAATCTCTCCAGGAGCATGAATCTCTAGATACGGAGGACTGAAAGAAAGTTACTAGGGAACAGTCTCTCCGCTCAATATTGTTCAAATTGCAGGTGTAACCAGATCTGAATAATCCATATGGGAAAGGAAGAAGGGCATTGCTGCATATGCCATGCGGTGCAGGAATAGCCTAGAGACTGGGCTCCTAACCAAACTCACCACCCATTCCTATTGCCCATCTTGGCCTGGCCTTGAGGCTCACCCAGCTGCTCCCTCTCTGGCATCATGAAGACAACATCAAGCTGAGGAGTGAGTTCCTTTTTCCTCCCTACAAAGGGTGGGTACTGCCCACTACAAGCGCAGATATGATTTGCAACTGCCTGTAAGACCGCTGTCATGTTGCTGTAGTGGATGGTGACCATGCTCAAGGAGCCCACAGTGAAGACCCAAGAGAGCTCCAGTATCTATTGGATTCCTCAACGTAAGCACAGCAAAGACAGGCTTAGCTTAGTGAATTGCTCAAGCCAGTCATGAGAAATGCCTCAATTATGCTAGTGTAAAATAGAAATAACACTGAATTTGCATGAGTCTAAGTGAAGGAAGAAGCTATCTGAAGATGACAGAAGCAGATGATGGTTGGCAAGCAGAGTAACCCTGAAATGTGTCAACCACCCAAATATTCACAAAATAATACCAAAATCTGTATCTGCCACTTATCATAAAGCTTTGTCAAAGGATAGGGGAAATTATAATGCTGTTTTCTTATAACTATTTAATCACTACGTGTGTTCTGCTGAAGTCATAAAATATATACTTATTTTATTCATTCTCTACATATGCAAGCCTTGGAGCACTGCAAGAATGCTGTAAGAAGTAGAATAGTAACCAAAATAGAAATTAAATTGGGCTTGAGAGCTGGCAGGAATGTGCAGTGTAGGAAAGATTGATAAGGTGATTTCTGGTAGCAAAATTTTTTTGAGTATTTGTCCTGGAATTCATGATACCCAAAGGAGAGAACAAATAATATGAAAGAGTGAGAGTGAGTAAAGAAGCAATATTTTTAACTCTGTGGTCCTTCTCAATGAGCTGTGTATTATCCCTGGTCTTTGACGGTAGAATCTGGAAGACAGCCTACTACCATTGCACTATTGGGAGTATATATAAAAGAGAAATTCTTCACATGCTATAGATAT
>JAUBNY010001036.1:2176256-2195599 GCA_032275445.1 Crypturellus soui
CCAAATATATGTGTTATAGGATATGAATTATTGTGAAAATCATTCTGTTTATTTCAGCTAAATTCATCTTGAAACTATAAACCAAATCATCTCCTGTAAAGAGGAAAGAGTCAGGGTAGGAAAATAGTTTTCTCTCACAGTAAATTTGCACAGCAATGCCTGTGATGTGAGATTAGGACCTTAGGAGAATGCAGATTTCTGTCTTTAGAAGGACATACGTAAGCAGGACAAATCTACTTTGAAATAAAGTAGTGCATATAAACTCCATGCAAGCAGGCTAAACAAGCTTTCAGAAATCTCACTTGTATTCTTAGAAGGGAATATCTTGAGGTATTAATAAAAGGGCTGTTTTCCCATAAACAGATTATCTTTGACATCTCTGTGTCATGGAGTTTTCCCCCTCATTCCCAGAAAAACGTCTGAAAATGAATTGCAGAACTGGAAGTGCGGATTCATTGGTGATATAGGGTCATAATTCTCAAAGGATACTGAGATTCTAAAAATTTTACTTGTGATGAAGAGGCCCACACTCAGATTTGGTTGCTACCCAGCTACCAGCACGCACAGTTTGGTTAGGGCCACCAGGCCATGACGTGGGGGCAGAAGCTAAGGTCGGGAAGCCTGCTCGCTCTCTCCAAGCAGCTAGGAGAATACTTCTGAGTTGCAGTGGCAGTCATGTACATGACAAATGCATATCCCACCATAAAAGGGATGTTTCTGGGACCTCATTCCTTCCAGTCATCATCCTCCTAACTTGCATGGAAGTGTCAGAAGCAGTTTATGACCCTGTCTGGATAGCAGTATTTCCAGGAATGTCACTACAGTACAATAGCTCATCCATTCCAAGGATTCACAGGTATTTTCTCGGCAGGTTGCAGAGAAAATCTATGATACAAATGATACAAAACCTGCAGATTGTTTCTCAGTATTATAATGTCTCCACATTATAATGTCTTCCAATGTATTTATATCAACAAGTATTCTTATGTATATTTAACATTGAGCTCCTGCTGTGCAACTGTTAAAGTAATAAGCAGAAGAAATGGTTAAACTGGTTTCTCTACGATGGTAAATGCCAACATTTAAGTTTATAAAACTGCTACCAGATTTTATACTATTTTTAAGAGTTCAAGAATGTAAAACTCTTAAAACTATGGGTTTTCAAAAAGTCTAAGGAAACCTAGGATCAAAAATTTCTCAGTTAATTTCGATGATTTTTTTCTTATAAATTATTTAAGTATTTTTGAACTTTGCAAACAAATTCTAGCTTCCATTTAAATTGGACTGAGTGTGAATTGAGAAATTATAGTTGCATCAGCATAAGGATTAAAGTTTACAAGGGAAATGGACCTGCACAATCAAATAAAAATTCCTCTACAACTCAGGAAGCTTAGAAGTTGACTCGTTTCTCATCGGAAACTTTTTAGCATTTAATTGACATTATAATTTTATAATTATGGTTACTGTAATATTTCACAGAGGCTAAAATAATGGAATAATAGAAAGATCAGATAAAACCAAACTGCTCTAGAGATTTTTTTATTCACTTGTACATTCTTTGATCTTTTAGAGTCAGAAGCTAAAATAAATGAACCCTAGTCCTTGCTTTGCTTTGTTTATGCATCTAGATTTATCTTGCAGTGAACTAAGGTAAATGTTTCTCTATTTTTAGCTGAGTAATGATTTTTCCTTTAAAAAAGATTCAGCCCGCCCTTACCAATTACTAGCAACATCTTGAAATGAGGCTCTGCTAATTAATCAAAAACTTCTTTTGAGCTCAGACAAGCCAACCCCAAGTGACCTCAAAATTATATGAAAGCACAGAAGTAAAAACAAGAATTTCTTAGCCAAAGAAAACATCTTTATTCTTTTAATAGGCATGGAGGAAAAGGCTGCTCAGTGCAAGGAACTGTACAGCTGAGCCCTTTTATAGCTTTAGATAGAGCAAATGAAGCATTGGTTATTAAAAACCAGCATTTTCTAAAGTATCCAGGCCCTCACTGACTGAAGTTAGCAGTAAAATTCCCTTTCATTTTGAGAAATCAGACGAACTGCTAGTGCTAGGCAGATATGAGCATCCTGTGCTTATGGCACTGTTGCCACTACAAGTGTTTTTCATGCCAAGAAGAGACTCACTGCACGAAATTACAAAGGCCAGCTACAATCTGATGTTGAGTTTCAGCATCCCATGTGTCATTATAAGGGAGGAATATGTCACTTTCCCACCCACTTCATATCTTTTTTGCAAAAGAATTAGAAAACCTCTGCAGATAGCAATTCACTCCTATTTGTTGGACGAGCGTAATGCTAAACACGAGTGAAGACCTACTTAAACTTAGGGGATTCACTGTTGTGGGAAGAGCACTGGAGAAGGACTGAGCAGTTTCTATCTTCTAACTTCTCCATTGGGCCAAGTGACTATTAGTGGCAGGGAAAAGCCTTTTCAAGCAGAATGACTATTTATTTAATGACTATTAAATTAAGAAACCTATTAAAGAGTTAAAGAGTTTTTTCAAGGTAACAACTAACTTGGTTATTATCAGTTGGTTTCTACTTAAAGCAGTCTGGAGAAGATAGTCAAGAGTACTCCAAAATTCAGACATGTGGCTAAAAATGGTCACAAAACGAAATAAAAGTCTTCTTGGAAACTATCAGTCATCAAAACTTCAAGATGAGAAAAAGCAGCATGTAATAAATATCAACTTTCTTTCCCTCGTTCTCTGTCAACAGCTTAGATCAAGGACTTTTTAAACAGGTGTTCTGCTGCAGCAACCCATTCTTGATATACCCTCAGATTTATTCAGAGAAGACCTAGCAATTAATCTCATGTGGTCCTTTAAGGAGACCTTTTGTAAATACTCAGTATAGTTGTCTTGTACCAAAATGTCTTTGCAGAGCCTTAATGCCTAGCAAATATCTTTCTACTTAAAGCTTCCATGGTTTTCTGCTCATCTATGTGAAGCAGCATGGTGCAATTGCCATGTGGCTTAGAGAAGCAGCAGAACTGCCTCATTGCAACCATCCACTTTGAATTTGGGATCAAACCTCACATCAGCCAGAATTGCGCAAAGTGGTGATTTAGAAAATTTTCATGGTGTGTGAAGGAAAATGTCTTATGGTAATTAGTGACGTCCTAGTGACGTCGAGGGGGACAGTGTCCCGAAGAGTAGTCGTGCACCTGTGTTTGTTCTTTTGACTTTTCATGGAGAATAACAAACCAGTTTTGATGTTGACAGCCTTGGCCTAGATTTTATCTTGGACGCCACAGATACGAGGTTGTAAGCACTGCATAAGGGCCTTAAATGTGGAAAAGTCATTCTTTCAAACCTGGCCTAGTGTACTGCTGCAAAGTAAGTGGGGGGTTAAGGCTCCTGCCTGAAAGGCAGGAAGAGGGAGGGCATCTAAACCTGCCTTCTGGAGAGAGTCACTGTTCCAGTGTCACTATAGCGACAAATGTACCTACCTGTATTTCACAAGGCTTGAGCAACCCTTGCTCTGAAACTGTCTACCTTATTTCAGTTTCCTACCCGTGTTTTCTGCACACTATCTTCCTTGCTTGGACGCATCTATAGCCAAAAATGAACTTTCAGCATTCAAATGGCTGCAAGTTACTTCACTATATAAACAACTTCGGAAGAAAGGTATTCACTCTGAAATAACATTTTTAGGCTTAAAAAAGGAAGCAGCTTTCAACTTTAAAAAAGACTGGCTTGTGGACTGAGAATAGACATTAAGCTTTTTCTTTTCTTTTTTCTTCATCTTTTTGAAGATGGAGTCACTGAAAAGTCCAGACCTAAGCATATGGAATGAACTGTTCTGTAGTTTCAGGTTGCCCGTAATTTTATTCCACCCTCATTGTCCCAATATGTAAAAATAACATGCCTTTGTAAAGGATGCATATAATTTAAAATAGATTTTTAAATACTTTTTTACCCTAAAAGCCTCTTTTTTTATAGAGGATTTGTAGACTAGTCTTTAAAGTAGTGCCTGTCTAAAAATTATTTACTGTTATGCAAACAGTCATGTGGTCTCCTCAGCTTTTATTTAGGATACTCATCCTGAAGAATCCAATACCCTAAATTTAAACAGAAGTTACTTGTTTCCCCAAGGACTCTGCTCCACAGATACAGCAGCAACCACACACTAAAATGGCAGCAGTGTCACAAGTTCATTTTTATACTGGACTTTGTCTTAAGTTGCAACACTAGCAGAAATTGGGCGCTTGTGCTAAAAAAAAATTGGGGTAGAGGGGAACTGTGCTCACAATCCAAAATGTAGGCAACAAAATGCTTATAATTCATTTACAAACTAATGGAAACATTTACTAAATAACTAACTATCTGAATACTTCTGAATATTTAAAGCTAGGCTTTTCAGTTTCAGTGTTTCTGCTCAGAAAGTCCTTCTAAGATGCTCTACCAACAGTGGCATTAATATGTTGCTGCCAACTCTCTAACAATTATAAAAATCTTTTTTATATTTTTTATCTCTCTGTTCTTTTTCACTTCTGATGTGGATTAAAGTCTGTAATCACAACTCTGGTAGTTGGAAGACATTTGATCCTACAGTATTTATCCATTATTAGCTCTGTTTACCCAAGGGAAAATTAAGTGCTGTGCCTTCGAACAGTGAGATATGTAATACACTGATGCCTGCAATGATCTGTGGCAGATGTTAGTCTTTGGAAAAAAAAAAAAAGCTATGTCACCAACTTGGGAAGCCAGTTTTGCAAACCGTCTGACTTTGCAGGTGCACACATAATTATTTGCCATGAAAAGTATACAAAGATGAGAATGTTTCTGATGAATGGTGATTCAATATTATTTTATTTTTATTTCACCTATTTGGAAGCTATTAACTAAAATTGTTTTAGTATGAAAAACACTTCCTTCATTTTCCTCATGTTCATCTTGAGTAGAAAAATCCAGCAAGATACAGCTAGGACATTGTTTGCTTGCACAGTAAGCAAACAATAAAAACAGTAAAAATGCTTCTGAGAAACAGAGAACTTCTTGGCTCTCAAATTAAGAAAATGCAGATTTTCTCTAGCAAGGGGTAGAACTTGTGGACCCTGAATGCCAGTTTCTCTGTAGTGCTGTGTGTTCGCATCTTAAGAACTGCTAGGAAATACGAATGCTCTATTTTATTAGCTTTTTATCTTAGAAGTAGACAGAATAGCTACCTGTAGACAAAATAACTATCCTTTACCCTTATTCATATACAAGAGAATATCTAATACATGGCTAATTGTTGTCTAATTGCAATATATCCTTTTTGCAATACTATATCTGGGATAGGTGGCTTTGATAAATCCTGGTAGACCATGGGCTTCCATGGCATTTCTAAACTATTCAACACACTGCAAGTTGATGTCTAAGAGTATCTGAACCCTAGGGAAGCTTGGCAGTGTCTATGGCAATCTCTTCAAATTGATTCATGCAACAGTACAAAACACCAACCTCACAAAGCTGTTCTCATACATTTGATTAAGTGGCAACATGATATATTAATGGCCTGAAATATTACAGCAGAAGAGCAAGATAAGGATAAAGGATATATTAAGGTAAAACCTTGTTTTACTTGTATTTAACATAGGAGAGCTGTTCACTGCTATTAAGTTATGTGATCAAAATCCTATTAAGATTGAAGTGATTTCTTCCTGAGCAAAACATCCCTATTGTGCAGTATTTTCTTTAAGAGAGCTAGAGGACCTAATTTCTTGTTTTTACCCAGACCAAATAGGACAACTACTACATGAAATGTTCCAATGAATTAGAAGCAATCTGTAGTAAAGTATTTCCATTAATGGAAAAAAAGAGGTCTTTGTGAATTTTTTGATTTTTTTTTTTAATTTATGAAGCACTCATAGGAAAGCCTATGAATAGATCTACAGACCAAGAAACTTCCTGAGAAAGTAAGATCAGAGCCCTACAACACATTCATCAAAAATGTGTCAGGAATTGGAAGGCAATCTTTTAAGAATGATGCAGAAAAGGCTTGAGGGAACACCCAGGAAAAAAAAAAAGGCAATTTTTTTTAAGGAGTAAAGGTAACATGAGTATAAAAGGGCCAGATCTCTAGCTGAAATAAATCAGTATATCTTTCCTAGAATCAGTAGAACTGTACTAACTGAAAGTCATCATTTGATATGTACAAAAATGAGTACAATAAAAAAAATGCAGAATGTCAGAAAGCCTAGTTACTTGCATGCACGCATAAAATTCCCAGTTTGGGCCCATAAATGGGAATCAACAGAAACATTTAAGAGAATTTATCTTTGGTTCCAAATACACAACTTAGCTTCAGCTTAGTGTGCTCTAGAGAAATACTTGAAGGTATTTTCTGTATACAAAGCATTTTAATTGTTTTCACATATGACAATTACAAGTATGCATCTCAATGCTAGGATGGATTATAAATATTATCCATGAATAATGATTTGTATTTCAATAGACAGCAGCTGCATTGCACCAAAGAATGTGGTAGAGACATTTCTTCTGTAAATAAATTGTGACAAAAGACAAAAAAAAAATTAGTCAGGTAAAAGGGAAAATGTAAGTTCCCAGCTCTGAGAAAAGAAAGAACTTGCCTTAAATTATCTGTTCATCTTACAGTACTCAGCCCTTTTCAAATATGCAAGAATGATTGATTTAAGACACTGCAAAACTTCCCTCACAGTAAGGGTACAGTTACTATTGAAACATGTGTGCCTTGTTTTAAAAAATCTCCATGAAAGAAGGGCACAAAATCCTCATTTGGGCTAAAATTATTTCACAGATTATGGAATTTACTGTGTCTTATTTATAAAAGTGGCTACCATCACAGATGTGAATTGCACAAATGGTCAGAACTGATTGATTACTCCATAGATAAACTAATTTCACATATAATCAAGAAAAATTAACATTTGAAATATGGGAATAAGTACAAAATCAATTCAAATTCAAGCATAATATGAAGTGGTTCTAGATGTATAAGAAGTTTAATGAAAAGAATGGCCCAAGTAAGAAGGAAAATGATTTCACAAATGGTACCTTATGAATACAGTTATTATTATGAACTTTTTTTTAATATTATCAGACAGATAGTCCTATTTTAGAGATTTAATGTCACTGCTTCACTAAGTATCAAACCAAACAAATGAATTTCAATACGTGAGTAGAGTATGATGATGATCTGTTCTTCCCTTTCTGATAGCTTCAAGAGAATAATAGAGTTGTTTGTGGCATGAGTGCCTGCACTAAGAGCCAGTCTGACTTGCATACATAAAACTTGGTTTGGAGCATGACCTAAAATTTAACCGATGTTAAAAAAAGGAAGGAAGTTTCTTTTTAAACTTTTCTTCATGAGTTCAGGTTTAAAATCTCTGTTGTAGAAGCCCAGGGAAATTTAGCAATCAACCATCAGCCTCTGTGAATTAAGACTTCCCTCAGGAATTCCCTCCCTCAGGAGTAAGACATTATTGACCAATAGTCATTTACATGGCAACAGTGTCTAGAGGTGCTAGCAGAAATCAGAATGTCTTTGTGTTCTTCCTGCTATCCGAGCCCATGTGAGAGCCTGCGGCACATTTGGAGATACCATCACCTGCCTAGACAAATGAATTAAGATTTGAGAAGTAGCGGAGACAGAGAGAGGGTGATTTGCCCAGCCAATACAGCCATGTACCCCATGTCCCAGTAGGGTGCTGTGTGCTGCATCTGAGTTTGTCCACCAATTGTACTCTTTAACTTATACACAGATGTTATCTATGGCCATGAGCTCAGACACAGCAATAAACCTTAGCATTTTTTTTGTATATTTCATTTTCTGTGTGACACTCTAGGGGAACAGTTTTCATTTACAGTTGTGAGATAGAAGGAGGAAGATAGAAGTAAGTTTAGTACCCTCTCAAATACTGTTCTGACAGATAACAAATTAAACTAGCCTCATTTGACTGCAGGACAATATTTGCTAGAAAATAGTTGCTTGAAAATTGTATGAACGGTGGATGCAATTCCTTTTCTCTATGAATAATATTTATTAAAGTGTTATTTGCCAGTGCTTACTGCCCTCTGCTCAGCTCAGCTCTGCCTCCACCCTTACTTCTTCCCTGGAGATTTTCTAAGAGGTATGAAAAGAAAGGAATATGAACCAGCAAGGAATGAGGACCTCCTCCTCCATATTCTTCAAGTATATTATAGAATAAGTGACATTCAGCAACCAACCCTCCTCATACCCAACCTACCAATCTTCATTCTTCTGAGCTGTAACTGATCATTTCACCACTTGAGCTGCTTGGCCAGACTGAATCCAAGCGAGCCCAACTCTTGCAGCACACACCTGGCCTGCCTGATAGCCTTGGAGCTCCATTGCCTTGGGCCCGGTCGCAGCACCTGAAAAATCTTGTTTGCCCACTTCCACCACCAGCTCTTAGCTACCTGCTCAACGCTCCTCGAAACCAGACTTATTGTTCGTGTGAACCTCAAGCCAGCCTTGGAGATGTAACTTCACCATGTCCTACAGAGGGAAAATTAAGTCAAAAATCCTTACAAGTACAATACATTTCAATCAGTCTGCAAAAAGCACACAGAGCAATCCAGGAATTCATGGACAGTGAACGAGATCAGTATGGGATGAATACTGTGATGTACATTCAAAAAGCCATGGGTTTCCTTTGAAGCATAGCCATAGCCAAGCATTGTGGTTCCTAAAGTTAGGTCATATGAATAGTATCCTAAGTTCAGCTTATCTAGATCATTTCCTAGCAAGGTCACTTCTTGACAAACTAGTTAAAAACTCAGCTAAAAAAAGGCAGTTGCTACCAAAATGCTAACATGATAGGATAATTGTAACTGAAGAATAGTCAGAATATTTTTATATATATGCATAACATATATATGTATATGCATATATGTGTGTGTGTATATAAAGGAAAAAAAAAACAGAAAAATAGGTAAGATACTGTCCTTCATCTTGGCAAGTTGCACACTATCGTCTGTCACTCCCCAGCCATAATAATATTAGTTAGAATCAACTTTTAATTCAATGAGCAAATCCACTTGGCTGCAGGGAAGCCTGGGCCTTTTACTGCTTACTAGTCACTTCAGTGGGGCAAGCCCACAAATAAAATATTAACAATGAAAGCATACCTAACACTCAGTCATGCAATTCTGCACGTTATTTTTGCACATTTTACTGTGTGCTAGAGACCTGTCTCAAAATATTTTAGAAGCTCACTTGGAAGTTTATACATTTTTAGCAGTTTCTCTTGTCATACTAAATACAAAGCAAAATAAGAGTTTACTCACAGCCTCTGTGACAGTGAAAGTAAAATCCATCTTTTTCAGGGTGATGGAATAAAGAACATCTTAGTTTTTCTGACGAGCCCCCCACCAGGAACAAGGTGGTGCTCTGTGAAGAAAATGAATGTCCACAGAAATGCTCAGATGGGAAACTGTGCCATACCATCCCCCAAATTTATCTCCATATAGTGCTTGCGTGCTGCTTGCTGGCCTTTTCTGAATCTTAAAATATATTTTATATTTGTCTTATGGGCAACAGGCTTTGCCCACAGCCATTCTTGTGTGAGGTCTGAAGCTGGTTATCACAAAGTCAATCAGACACACGTGCAGACACCTTCCCTGTAGGTCCCTGGGGTATGCAGAGTTTTGGGGTTTTTCTCAAAGCAATCACATCTTACTGTACCTCTAATAAACACAAGCCATGTCTCATATTTTCATCACAGACGCAGACATACCACGATTCCCTGGAGTCCTATACAAACCTTAGATCTTATATGCTGAGAATTTTGTCATTTACTAGTTTTGTGCTATATATTGCTCTGTGTTTCTGCATATGGACCCTGCAGACATGCTACCTACAGGGCTTGCCTGGGTTGGGGTATCTGTGTATGATATTTGCATTTTATTTTTTGGTGTACATTCTGAAACCTAGGCAGGATTCTTCTTTCCCTGTATCTTATTTTCTCTATTTTCCAGCTAGATTGTCTGCCCACCGACTTGCTCAAACAGAAAAATCATTATTAAACCTATGGTCAGTAATGATCAAGAAAAGAGCTCCGGTTTTCTGAATTGGAAAGTGTTTTGGGGTGATGGCGTGCCAGAGCTATATGAGGGAAATAATACTGCATGTAAAAGATTTGCAGAATCCTGGAGAATATTTCCAAGGAAATCTTAGCTCTGTGCTGCCTGCATTCTCAAGGGTCTCTTATGAATGACTAAGGAGGTGCTGCCTTCACTGAGTTTGTAGAGCACTTTTAACTATGGTCGCTGTCTAAAACACAAGGTGAAAAGTCCTGTGATGTTTGCTACTACCCACATCTAATTTGAACCATTTAGCAAGGCCTCCAGCTCATTGTTTTAAAATCATACATCTTAAAACTGCACAGCTGTTCACCCCGATTGCCAGCTAGATAACAGCTATAAAATACAAACCATAAGACAAATATTTCTGCAGATTTGCTAAGTTATTGCCAACCGAAAATATTCCCTCTGCTGCCCAATATGCAAACACCCTTTCTACTGTTAGGTTTTATGACTGCCGAGGATGGAAGTTGTAAAGAATGTGATACCATTGTGCTATACCATAAACTGCTATTCCACTAGATTCCCAATTTCTTTGGGGAAATCATGCGCAAAAAAGCAATTACTGTGGAAAAAACTAATTTATTAGAAATACTTTTCTTCTGGGATACAGTCAACTACATTACCATAAATATGTTTTTCAAACACAGTGCTCTGAGTACAGACCACCCCTATTCCTGCTGGTAGGATGAAGTCCGAGGTTTGCCTGCATAATAGTGCTTCTCCAGTTCTAACAGTTCTGCATTAATATGGTGTGAAAAACCTATATATAGAATGCTTTTGTTAAAATCAGATTATACTAATTCTATATGAAGTGCTTTAATGAAAAATGTTTAATGGCTGAAATACTATAAGACTGCAGTTAGAGTGCAGGTGCAAAAATGATATTCTACACTCCCTGGAGAGCAAACTTGTACATACTGTGAAATATCAATTAAAGTTTATAGTTGCCTGTACCGGTTAAATGTCTTTTTCATGGGAAATTTTCATCTTCTCTTATGAAGCAATCACTTGGGTTAAAATGTGTACTGAATTATGTGGGCATTTTGAGTTATTAAGGAATAGATTTGTTTTACAAGCAAGCTGTAAGCATTCTTTGCTGTTTTTATGAGGTCATCTACATGACTTTTAAATGGCGCTCTTGGCCAACCTTGGTTCTCAGATCAGTTCATTAATTCACACAGCTGTCTTTAAAAACTACAAGAATAATATATACTGCAGGCGAAGAGAAAGGGGTGGATTTCAAGGCCGTATTTCAATCAAGGGGCCTGTTGACATCAGAAACTATGAGAGGACAGCCTAAGCTGTTCGTGAACAGCAGCAGTCTCTTGATTGAAATACAGCCTGGTTAATTGATTTCTTTGAGAATATGTGGAGAAAGGATGCACAGTTTCACTTGCAAGTGCACCTTTTGCAAAGGCTGCAGCTCTAACAAAGTGTTATCTGGGACATATGTAACATTTAGTGCTGGCAAAGGTCGTTCCAATAAAATCTTATATTCTTCAGTATATCCTGCAGTAGCCAGGCTGGTCACGCGCTGCAGGATTAGGATGGGGAAGATCTGGTTCTAATTTCTGACTCTGACACATTTTCTGAGTGATTTTGGCCCAGCATTTGATCTCAGCTCTGCTTTGGTTCCACACTTTTCTAATTTTGTATCCTTTTTCTCTTCTTTCTCCTGCCATACTTTCTCGCCTACCTTTTTTTCTGTCTTGTCTTGTTAGCATAAAAGGTAAATGTGTCAGGGTCCATCTCCCAACACATGTTTATGTAGTACTTAATGCAATCAGGCCTAGCCTGCACTGAGAACTTATGATCCTACTGCAGAGCAAATCAAATCCTAAATATACCATTACACATGTGTGCATGCACACGCACACACTCTATTAATAAGAATATTTAAGAGAATCCAGCCTTTTCTGGCAAAGTTAGATCAAAACATCCTAAAAACGTCAACCTACCTACCATGTTCTTCTAATTTTTTTTACATCTTTCCAAAATCTGGTATAGAACAGAAGTCAAAATTTGAGAAAAAAAATGCAATTAATCTGGGGCACAGTGCTATGGGGACAAACCTGAGAGAGCTGCATTCAGAATGGGACTAAAAAAATAAGGAACCATTCCAATATTTTCTTTTTCATCTTGATTACAAATAAGAAGTGGCACCAACTGTCAGTAAAGAGCTAAATAGATAGACACTGGTTTTGTTTGGGTTTTTTGCTAAGGCATTTGGGTTAAGTGGAATAAAACTGATTAGATGTGAATTTGAGCTGAACCTCTTCAGTTAATTCAACGGTAATATTTCAGAATTCAGTCTTCTGTTTTCCAAATGTCCTCAAAGTGAGAGTCTGCTCTTGGTGAGCTGCAACCCTTTTCTCCAACTTTTAGTTCAAACCAAGTTGAGAGCTGCCAAGGGCTATTTTCATTCCAGAGTCATTCTGTAGCCAGCGTGGCAAGGTGCGGGATCTGAACCACCCTTCACGTCCAAAGACCTACCCTGATCTCTATTTTAGGTGTCAGCCTCAGCAAGCAGGTCAAAACCAGAATGTGTCCACTGTTCAAGCGCAGTCATGGGGGTCTATCATGAGAAATAACGCTACATCAGTATCAACAGGACTTTGCGCTGCTACTGGTATATGCAGTTTAGTATTTGAATGTTGGTCTTGAAGTTAATCTCACTGCAGCCTTTTTGAGAGGTATTTTGGTAAAAACTACATTTTTTAATATAACATATGTTTCTACAGTCATAATTGAATATAACAACATAAGTATATGTCAAATTTACTATTGTTCAAAGCAGCCTTTTAATAAAACTCTAGATCAGTAGGCAGCTCTGGTAGAATATATAACCTGGAATTCCTCAGCTGAGTGTTGAACTGGAATATTGAGTTGTATACAGGGCCAGGGATCTCACCCAGATTTCTGTAAATATTTTAAACAAGGGCAGTCAAGAATAACATCTTAATAAGTCACAGTTATTGCATGGAACACAAAAAGAGCCCATCTCCTGACTTCACTTTAAAAAAACTACAAAAAGAAGAAAGTGGGAAAGCTCAAATAGGAGAAAGAGAACATGTCGTTAAAATTATATGTGGAATTTCCCTTCAATCTCCTCCTGACCCTGACTTATTTAGCTGATTTCTGCAGCAGAAACTGGAAAAACATGGTCAGTGACACACTCATCACCCATTATAGTTGTAAATGTTTGGCACACAGATCATTTGCCTTCTACTTGCTGGCTGTCTGGCCACACAAAGACTTCAAAATGAGGAGGCAGATGAACCGATGTTCCTCCACAGCAGACCTAAGGTTAGATTTTCCTGAGGATGTGTGCCACATCCACACGTCCTGCGGTCCAACTGTTGTCCACTACTGCACTCAGCCTGATCCAGGCCAAAGCAGGCAGGAGGTTTTACAGGCTGCATCACAACAGAGGAAAGCAGCCAAGCTGGGCTGGGAATCGAGTTTTTCCTGCCCCTCAGAAAGAGCCATAATGACGGGTTATAGTCCACAAGCCCCTGGAGCGTTGTGAAGGTGCGATGAGCGCATCTGGCAGAGAAACTGTCACCTAAACAGCTTGTATGAGACACTGGAAATTAAACTGTGGAAACTGGCTACCGGTCAAGCCTATAGACTCCGAGAAAAAAAAGAGAATTAATAGGGTCCTTCATTTAGAACATGGAGCCGTTAAATACAAATGAAGGAGGAACATGAGGGATTCTGAATAAAGAGTGGCGGAGTTACCATGCTAAGCCTGCAGGATATGACTTTGTTAACTAGCCTGAAGAGAGCCTGTAAGAAGATAGCTGGGACTCTGTTACCACATCCTGTGAGGAAGTTGCTGTGCGCATTAAAATCTACGGAGAGCCCATAAATGACACTGTAGCAGTGCAAATCCCCACAGATCAGATATAGCCTGTTTTTTAACTTAGAACAAGGAGGAATAGAACAAGTTATAGACATCGCTTAAGGAAAGGCCCAGATAAGCGCAGGATCAGCAGAGTACGGGAACTGCTCTGTTCCCATTTCTGCCAGAGCTTGTGGCATCCTGAGGGCTGGAAAGAGCCGAGCGTGATGCTCCTCCAGTTCCAGCGCTGCAGGAGCTCAGGAGAGGTGTGAGGTCTTGGGAGACTTGTCGTATCTGGCGCTCTGCCCTGCTGCTGCCTGTGGGATGCCTGTGGGATGCCCAGTCCACATGGTATAATTCAACCAATAGCTATTTACTGGGATTCAAATTTTTAAAAAGCTTCAAAAAGCCTGCTTCAATGAAGGATCTTGCTAAGGGTTATCGTTTGTTCTGCTGGCTGGTTCTCCTATTTATGTTCCTCCTTATTAGTTAACTCTGTGTTCTCTGGATATCTCCAATAACACACTGAATTTCTCTGTTTTTTTTTTTGATGAATGAATCATATATGTAATATACAGCCAGTCCCAGCTCCATGTTGTGTTTCAGGCGCTGCCAGCCAAACACGTCATTCATGGTACCTTTGCTCACCAGCAAACAACACCGTGCTTTCTCCTGGGCCTGTCAGGGAACAAGAGGCAAGTCTTCAGCACACATCACTTCGTATGCACAAAATAGGTCCAAAGGCCTTTCAAGTGCTTATTTTCAGTCTATACATTTACTTCCAAACGTTGCAGTTTAAAACTGAAACTTTCAGCCTCATGTCTGCACAGGAGCTCATGACAAGTATATGTGTCTAGATTGCCCTTAAAATATCTTTGGAAGTGTCTGGAAAGAGCCCTAAGCTCCAGCGGCACTTCTGGAAACCTCATTATGGTCCCTGACTCATTCAGAGCAAGCAGGCAAGGCCTCCATCACCACGCAGGGAGTGAAGAAAGCTGGATGGGACACGGGCGATGACATCCCACACATTGCACAACCTCTGTCTTGAGAGGATAAATGGCTTCCCCTTCCAGGACAAATCCCTTTTTCATTATAAACCAGAATCCCTGCCACAAAATGCATTTCATTAAAAAAAAAAAAAAAAAGAAAGAAAAGTAGAAAGGAAAGAACAACTAACCCAAACCCTGGGTATGGGTCTTCTTTACTCCCTGACAGTCCTGGCATGTTGTGGAAAACCAATCACACAGGTCATAAAATATTTTGTAACAGGCCATTTGAAACTATGAAACAGGGAAAAAGGGAAAACTGTGGCAGCACATATGCATCTCCAGACACACTTTAGAAAAATCTTTTAGCTTAACCATTGCTTCTTGTTCTGCTATATTTTCCACTGGGACATAGGCTGATATGTGAGGAGACACCAAAGAGAACATGACCCACTCCTCAAGTCTTTATATCTACTTTGCGCTTCAAAGACCCAGATTAATACTGGCTCTTGTTATCTGGACGGTTACTTTCTTTTTTGCAGCCTTTGCTGTCTTTGGCTGGTACAGGCTATTAAAAGGAAAGAATAACATGGCTGCCCAGCATTGCTCAACTTGTCTGCATGTTAAGTGCTCACATTTACACGATACCTTTATTATATAACTCTGCCATATAATGTTCAATTGCCTGGCTCGATAGCTGGCTTCTTGCAAAGAAACGTACCTTTTCAAGGCCAGTTTCTTCCATGGAGTGCAATACAAGTGATTTTGCTGATTTTGCTGAGCAGTTGCTTTCTTTTTTATTTTCCCAATGGATTTTGTAGCATATCCCCAGCACCTTTGAGCCTGCCACATCTCGCAGTTGAGAAGACGGCACCATTTCCAGTATTTATTTTTTTCAGCACCATTTGCTTCCAGGAACATTTGAAAGTATTAAAGTCACCTGCTCCAGTTTTCTGCCAGTTCCCTTGCAAACTCAGACTGCTTCAGTTATTCCATTTTTTCCCACTTATGTGCTTTATTTCTAGCACCGTGTAAAAAAGACATGACACAGGAGTTTTGGCAAGGCTCCTCAGGGCTTTTCCTCCTTAGGTCATTTCCAGGACATAGTCACATGAGACTAGCAGTGATTTTAAAAAATTCACCCCTGCTGTGGGTATGAATTGACTTCAGTAAGCGCTGTGCTACACAGATGCTTTTGCCCCTCTCTCCTACTTAACTCACCAGGATTTCAAGCCTCTCGGCAAAGCAGACGGTGCTTAGCTGTCATAACTGGTCCTACGTGACTTCCTCAACTCCTACCGGCTAGAAGTGAGCAGGAAAAGCAAAAGGCAACACTTTTTTTTTTTTTTTTTTTTGCAACAGTTGTTCTAGTCTGCAGCTGCGTTTAATTAATTACTTTGGTAACTGAGATGGATAGAAGAGCTTTTGAAAGCTGTTGAGAACAGAGCTGTCTGCAAGCTAATTATACTGTTATAATAATCCCTTGGCATTCCTGGACTTTTCATCCTCTCACTGAATACCAAGATATCCAAAGATCCATTATATTTTTGAATAAACAACTGGGAATAGTTTGAAAGAAATGTAGGATCCTTTTAGGATCAGCTAAATGTCTTTCATCTTGCTCACAGGAAAACTATAAAGATTCAGATCCCAAGAAATACACAGAGGATTTTTAAAATACTTCCCATCCTTCTTCCAAAATTTCTTTACATGTCATTTTAGTGCGTAATGTAGCTTATATGATTCATTTTAATTAAAATACTTAATGATTATCAGAACCACTTAGGAAATCTCCTTATAATGACCAGCATCACCAAGGTGTCAAAGTAGGAAAAATGACCAGAATGTAATGGAATATTTTTGCTCATATTAGGAAGAAAAATCTGAACATGACTACTGGAATACTAAGACCACACAGCCAAAGAAGAAACTGTTAAAAGGCTTCATGGCATATGTTTTTTTGCCCGAGGAACTTTTTGTTTTAGAGCAATACCAGTTAATCCTGAGAAATGAAATGGTGGAGGGGAGGACACTCTCCAAGTGTCTGGTAAAACTGACAACAAACAAGGCAGTTTTGGTAGATCTCTCACAAACTGTGAGACACTTCTTTTTTTTGTGCACGAAACCACTTGCTTTGAGTTACGCAGCAGATGCAAACAGTAAGCACGCTGGGGAACGGCAAAGAATAAAAAAGAGCTTCCAATTTGTGACCGCCAAAGTGTTTTTATTTTACTGTTAATCTCTGGATAAGCTTCCTTGAGCTTTCAGCACATAGGTCAGTCTTTAGTGCAACTACTGTTTTTAAGCACACCATACTCTTAAGAGGCATGCATCCTATGCAAACATCCATGAAAATAAATAGCACATAAGTAATTAGGGAAGTGAGTAAAATCAGTGCCAGCCAATGCCTAATGATATCCACCAGAGTCCTTCTATTAAAGGTCTTCTATCCAGCCAGAACTGCTGTACTTCTATTCAGCCAGAAAAAAAAAATGATTGGAGGTCGTATTAATATCAAGGTATATGTCAGTTTAGCACCACCATTTTAATCTTCCTATAAGAAAATAAAATATTAGCTGAATATGTTCTCTAGAGCACAGAAGCTGTAAATATTAATGTTGGCATTAATTCTGACGTTAAGACACAATACTAAAATTGTTAGAAACAGCACCTCAGCTGCTTTGTCTCTTAGTGATATTATTTAAGCATGAAAGTTTTTCCACAGTGGCTGAAACAATAATAATGACCCTGTAGTGCATTGATACCCTATTGATTTCAATGCACATATCCAAAGCTCTAGTATTTCTAGCTTTAGCATGGATAACCAATTGAGAAGCAACCCTAAGATTTTATTTGGCTGCTTGACCAAAGGGACTTTTCTGCAGTACTTCAGGGTTCTGCCTATCTAGCAAAAGCAACATTTTTTTTCAAGCTAAAGTTATGCCTGATGCTTTCACTTAGGGCAAATCATTAATAATCCAGCCAAGAGGAAGTACGCCAACACCCGGAATCAATAGTGGGTTTCCAAAAGCAGCTATTGCAACACAACAGTTTCAAAATCCAGCTGACGATTTCTCATGTCTTGATAAAGTCGGTCCGACAGGAGGGTGAGCTGGACAGTGAGCAGCGCTCCCTTTCTGCCCCTCTGCCAGCTTCCTTCCCTGTGGAAGCACAAGGCTCTGCTTTGACCTCTTGAGGCTTCCCAGGGAGCCCTGTCCACAAGTGACGTCCTAGAGATGCAGCACCCACCGCACAGAGTGCCACGTGTACTCCTGGTAGGGCCCTTGCTAGTGTTGGTGTCCTTATGACTTTCTCTCAAAGTGCCTTCACTGAGGTAAACCTCTACCAGGGCAGAAGTGGGGCTCCACTTTTCCATCTCTTGATCCCTTTTGGATGGTGCAATATCAAATGGAGTAAGAGAGGTGATGGAAAGGATAAACTTACACTTACCACTGGCTTGTTTGTTCTTCTGATATTCCTTTGGGACTTATATATTCTCAGATTCTAGCTTGACAGTTCAACCCTCCCAAAAGAGAAGATACCTGTGAAGTTCCACCTGGAATTAAATACTTATCATGAAAACAAAGACTGGATCCCAGGCAGGACTAGCTCTCAGTCCTCTATTTACAGGTAAGCTGCTCTGTTTAGCTTGGTGTCATGACAGAAACTCTTGCCTCTAGCCTAGAGTGGCTAAGATGTCATTGATTCAACAACAACAATATACTTTAGACTTTGTGTCATCTCCTTTAGACTAATCCTTCCATAACTTTCCATTGCTTCTTCCCTGTTAGGTTTGGAATGTGTAGCATAAGAGACATGCTCATAATGAAAACCTTCCTTATGTTTCTTGCCAGGATACGTTGTTTTTATTTTTTCAATTACAAGGTTCAATTAGTTCTACCGACCATCAGAAGGACCAATTTCCTATATAAAGGGTGAGAACCGAGAGCAACAGATGAGCAACGTGACTACATCAAGTGCAGAAGATACAATTACAATGCTAATGTGAGCAAAACATGGCATCCCATCCCCTTTAAGGAATAGCAGTTTCCATTTGAATTTTCCATTTTTAGTTATACCTGAAGTCAATAAATGACTGTTTTGGAGATTTTTACAGAACATATCATGGTACATGCAAAAAAGTGGACTCTCCAGTGCCAGTGAATTCAGAAGATTCCAAGATGATCTCTAATCAGGTATCTGAGACTGAATTTCCAGACTCAGTTTGCTTCAGAGTGCTCTAGATAGCATGGACAATGCAGATTGTTTAGGTAGTGCTGCAATAGCTTGGTTACAAAGAAGCTCCTCCCTTCCCCAGAAGATGGCGAGGGAGCAATAAACAATGCTGAAAATATAAAATAAAATAAAATAAAATAAAATAAAATAAAATAAAATAAAATAAAATAAAATAAAATAAAATAAAAT